>CM032640.1:16693536-17061336 GCA_019097785.1 Fraxinus excelsior
GTGGTTAGAATTAGTGAAGGATTACGACTGCAATATCTTGTACCATCTGGGTAAGGCTAATGTAGTCGCTGATGCGTTGAGTAGAAAGAACATGGGACAATTGTCAGCACTGGGTACAAGACAAGATCATTTAATTAGAGATTTGGAAACCTGAGAGTTGATTTACTAACGTCATCAGTCAGAACCTCAGCGATATTAGCAAGTTTTACTGTGAAACTGACACTTAGGGACAAAATAGTGGCTGCTTAGAAAGATGATCCCTTTTTAGAAAAGATCAGGGCTGATGTAGGAACTGAGAAGAGGAAAGGATTTGAAATAGCAGAAGATAAAGCTTTGATGTTTAAAGGTCGTTTGTGTGTGCCAAAGGATGAAGTGTTGAGGAATGAGATTATGCCTGAAGCTCACTCAGCTCCTTACGTCGCACACCCAGACGGAACAAAAATGTATCAGGATTTGTGTGACACTTTTTGGTGGAGAAATATGAAAGGAAAGATAGCCATGTTTGTGTCTAAATGCATGGTTTGTCAATATGTGATGGCTGAACATCAGAAGCCGTCGGGGCCATTGAATCCCATGGACATACCCGAGTGGAAATGGGAAAAGATTGCAATGGATTTTGTCGTGGGTTTTCCTAGATCAGTGAAAGGTCATGACGCGATCTGGGTGATTGTGGATCGACTTACAAAGTCTACTCATTTCTTGCCAGTTCGAACAACCTATAGTTTAGAACAGCTCGCACAAATTTATGTCAGAGAGATTATGCGACTTCATGGTGTACCAATTTCTATCGTATCAGATAGAGACCCTAGGTTTACCTCAAAGTTTTGGATAAGCCTTCAGGGGGCGATGGGTACCACGTTAACATTTACTACTGCATACCATCTACATGCTAACGGACAATCTGAACGAACTATCCAAATCCTTGAGGATATGTTAAAAGCTTGTGTCCTAGATCTGGGTGGTAGGTGGGAAGATCATTTACCATTGGTTGAATTTGCGTACAACAATAGCTTTCATGCCACTATTGGCATGGCACCGTATGAGGCTTTGTATGGTTGACGATGTCGTTCGCCATTATACTGGGATAAAGTTGGTGAAAGGAGAATTTTAGGTCCGGAATTGGTTGAGAAGACTGTAGAGGCTATACATAAAATCAGATCAAGAATTAAGACTGCCCAAGATCGTCATAAGAGCTATGCCGACAAAAAGAGAAAAGAATTAACTTTTGAGGTTGGAGAGAAAGTATTTCTCGGAGTAGCTCCGATGAAAGGAATACTACGATTTGGAAGAAAAGGAAAATTGAGTCCTAGATTTATCGGTCCATTTGAGATTCTTGAGAAAATTGGAAATGTGGCATATCGTTTAGCATTACCACCTGAACTATCAGCGGTGCACGATGTATTTCACGTTTCTATGTTGAGAAAGTATATATCAGATCCTAGCCATGTGGTGAATGTTCGATCACTAGATGTCCATACTGATATGATGTACGAAGAAGCTCCTGTGGTGGTTTTGGAGAGAAAGGATCACGTTTTGAGGAATCGAAAGGTTCCGTTAGTCAAGGTCCAATGGAGTAGACATGGTGAGGATGAGGCTACTTGGGAAAGAGAAGAAGATGTTTTAGCCAAGTATCCCGATCTCCTTAAAACAAGTAAGTTGAATTTTGAGGACGAAATTTTTTTTAACTGGGGAGAGTTGTAGCGACCAAGAAAGATTCAAAATATCTGTGTTTCGTTTTAAAATAAAATTTTCTTGTAGAATTCGAAAATAATTTGAGTTATATTATTAAGTTGCTACGACCCATCCTAAGAGTTCAATTTAAAGTTTTGGTCATGATAGTAAAAGTTTTACACACTTGTTATAAATCTTTGTAAGGTATCATATTGCTAGTAAACGAAAATTCTTTTTATTTTATTTTGACGACACATGTTATTTTAATTGTTGCATACATGTTTAGTGTGTAAATTTTATAAAAATTAGATAAACCGATTACATTGCACCAAACAAGCCCAAATTCATCCCATTTGATTCAACCACTAAATGATGTAACCCGTCTACCACTAAATGTTGTAAACATCCAAATCCGCTCATTTGAGAATGTAACCTGCCGCATTTGTTTTTCCCTATCTTCTTTCCATATTTGAAAACAAGATAACCTCCCACTTATCCACCTAAATTAACCACCTCCCCATTTCAAATTTCCAACGTGTTAACTACCAAATCCAACAATTAGATACATAAAATCTGCGCGTACACTTTCATCCCATTTTCGTTTATTTTTCATTTTAACTACCAGCTCCATTTGCAAGTAAAAACATTAACCTCCTTCAACTCCTTTAACCATGTTTTCTCTCCCAAATAGTTATACCTAGATATAATTTATTTTGGCATTTTACCATAAATTAAAAGAAACCTTTGAATCTGAAAATTATCGGAAGGAGAAGCTTTGAGTGAGCTGAATTTTATTTTGGACACAAAAGGTCATTCAAGCGCCAAGCATTTAAGGTATGAGTGTTTTCTACACTTTTGTAATTGAAGTAAAAATTTATGTGTTTTCGAATTGCTTTAAATGTATTATTGTGTTGTTTATGAGAGAATGGAAACACATTTTGGTGGTTCAAACAAGAGATAAAGAGATGATGTATGACACTTGAATGGGGTTATCAAAACCCGAAGAGTAAACGGCTGACTGATCACTGGTTCGTTTTGCTAAATTGACAGTGACACAAATAACCAAAGTTGCATTCTGAAAATATATATTTTTACCATTTACTTAAGTTTTTTCCTACCGAGTATTACTTGTGATACTCATCCCTACAAAAATTTACAGGTTAAATGAAGGCATAGTGGTGGCATGGTTGGTGGAGAGTGTTCAGGCGATTTGAAATGCTTTTAAATCCTAAAAACATTTCCATTTGTGTAAACCTTTTATGAATGCTTATATGACATTCTTAACAATGTTTTAATCTTTATCCCATCTAGTTTTTTATGTACTTTGCACGTCAGCTATACTTTATAAATGTTGAATTGACGACGCATGAAATTTATTCACTGCTGTATTGAATTTCAGATTCTGTCCTTCAATTTGAAAATGGTATAACTTAGGCTGCCGTATATCGTTTTGAGTGAAATTGTTGGGTTTGAAAGATCTATGAGTCTTCTGATAGTAGCCTTTGGAATTTCTCTAAAATAGAAACTAGAGAAAAAGTTATGCATGTTTTAGTAAACTGCATCGGAACAGTTCCGAGTTTCTGTCCAACTTTGTTTAAAAGTATTTTCGTGCTTTAAACATTATTGTCGAGACCCTAAATTTTTATATGTTGTTCCCACATGATTATAAATATCTCTATCAAAATTTGAAAAGTTTTTGGCAACGTTTGCTAGGTCAAACAATTTTTATCTTTTCGCTGCAACGCTATTGGTATTTTTGAGTTTTGTCCGAATGTTTTCAAAAAAAATCAGATTTTACCGAAATTGTCTGAGTCTATATAGAAATTATCTTCCACCATATTTTGTAATATATATTTCAAATTTCAAATTTCCCTTATTTGAAATTTATTTTGGTTGACGTTAAAGAGCCCAAATTAAGAAGACTTTTAACGCTTCGAGTTCCTAGAATGTAGGGCGTTACATCAAGTGGGTCTACTAGGAAGCTCACCAGCTCCTCCATAGGTATTGTTTGAGGTTTACAGTCGATGATGCAAGGTTCTAGTTCTTTCAAGTTAGCTACTTCTTCATCAGCCATCCCTTTTTCAGGGACTTGTATGACAACAAGGATGTCCTCTTCTTCAGGGACATCGTCATCTCGACGTCTTTCCCTTGTTTAGGGATGTCGTTTATGTCAAGATCTGCAACAATGATGTTGATGATTCTCGTTTCTACTTTTCTTAGAGAGTTCGAATAGTATTCCCCAACACCTCATTTCTACTTTGGTAGTTGGAAATTTCATGCATAAGTGACGAATAAAGGTGACAGCCCATAGCTCATTCAAAGCTGGCCTTTCCGAGAACTCCGTGATAAGCAGATCAAGGGTGAGCGGTCAAGGGTGCAATCCCTATCTCCATTACCAGAATGTCATGTAAAGCCATACAAGGGGGAACTCATTGGGGTCTACTCATGGTAAAATTTCATTTTATCACAGGTGGTTCCAAAGATGATGTTGACTGAGCTTCCATTATCCACTAACATCATTTTCACGCCGTTGCAGGCAACGACTACCCTTACCACCAGGGCATCATAGTGTGAATAATGCACACCTACTGCATCTTCGTGAGTAAATATGATCGGTGGAATTGCTCTTCCAATAGAAGATTGGTTAACTATTAAACTCGTCATAGGAATGTCTATTGCTTTTCTAGCATAATTTTTGTGTAGGCTTCTAGATTCTTCCCCAACATGTGGTCCTCCAATGATCGTGTAAATTTTCCTAAAGGGTTCATAGCCATTGTTCGTTTGGGGGCTCCATCTTTGCCTTTGACCTTCCTAGGCATTCTGTGTCATTATCACTTCCTATTGGGGGGTAATTTCTATTAGGGTGCCTTGGCTCTGTATTCTCATGCTGTTGTGTTTGCCTGAAAGGAGCATTTCTTTAGGGATGCCTTCATCTTCCTTGGTTTATGTTGCGGGAGTGTCTTGCGACATCCCAGCAATTCTCCGTGCGGTGGCCATGGGATTGATGGTAGGTGCAATAACTGGGCGCTTTATCCCTATTTCTAGGTTCAATGTCTCGCCCACTACCCCTTTTCCTTGGTGGATGCCTCGGGTAGGGCTGGCATAAATGCATTTCAACATCAGGGTTTATCTCTTCATATGCCAAAGTGGGTACCACATTAAGTGTTGTGGTAGCTAGTGCTTGCCCATGGTTAAGTGGGGTTTGGTGATCCATTAAATGGAAGGTAGGACATCTTTCTCTTTGCATTTGTAGAGGGGAAAGTCTCTGGCTGGCTCTGTTTCTATGATCTCTCAATTCTTCATTGAGAATTTCCTACCTTATTATTTCTAATAAGGCATCATAGGTAGTAGGGTCATTGTTCTGTACGTCTCTCCAAAATAGAGAGTTCATGTCTAAATCTCCTCTCAAAGCAGTCAAAAGCTTTCCTATCCGTGATTTGCATATAGTAGGTCATTTTGTCACTGAAACGGGACAAGAAAGTTTTCAGCATCTCACCCTATTGTTGTCACATGTCTTACTAGCATTGGATGGGCCTTTCACCTTCTTTACCAGTAGCAAAGCGCTTTAAGAACGTCTTTTTGAAGTCTGGCCAACTGCGGATGCTTCTTTCTGGCAATCGTGTATACCAGATTTCAGCTCCTCCACTTAGAGTCATGTGAAAAGCTCTACACTTCATGATAACCAAGAATAACTAACCAAGAGGGGATGAATTGGTTTTTGAAACTTTTTCGATACTTGGTCTCACAACAATTTAAAACACAAGATATAACTGCTGAGTACGATACGAGAATTAAATATGCAAGTTCAATAATTAAATTCGAGTATAGATATAGCTCAATTATATAGCAATGTGAAGTAATGTGCGATAATGTAAAGATAACAAACCAATTTAACGGGGTTCGATACACAATGTGTTCTATATCCCCGTTACCAAGCTCTCCGTCACGAGTAAGGCCAAAAGTACTATAATGATAACTTACAAACAAGGAGTATCAATCATTAAATGAATTACAACAAGGAGCATTTATCCTTAGATGACTTGCAACAAGGAACACCTATCCTTAACAACAATCGAATTTTCACAAGGCTCTCGAAACAACCAAAGTATAAATGATAATTTTACAATTGAAAGAACTCTCTTAACAAATGATATAATCAAGTCAAATATTTAGAGAGTTAGGATAACACTTCAATAAATAGCAAGTAATAAAGCTCAAGTGTTTTTGAAGAAAACTTTGATAAATAAATGATAATGAAGTAGTCTGAGTTTTTGTATCTAAGTTTTTCAAACCAATGATCACTCTTAACAAATAATATAAGTTAAGTATGAAGAAAGATTTACACTTAAATCAAAGTGTTGGTAAATAAAACGTTTATCAAGAATGAAGAGTAGATGGAGTTTTTGCTAAAAAGGATTTTTTGATAAGATGAATGAAATATATTAAATCAATCAAGAAACTCTTTTGTAATAAATGATATAGACTTTAAACTCAAGTAAACTCAATGATTTATCAATAAATAATCTCTAAAAATCTCTTGTAAGTTGGTAGGATTGAATGCAAAAGAAATTGGTATTTATAGAGCAAAAAGAGGCACTCTTGGGTAAGTTCGGTTGATCAAAATTTTCGAATGACCAATTTTTTAAAATATAGTTGTTGCAAAATACTAACCGTTGGACTTTCGGTTGACCGAATTTTGACTTTGACTTTGACTTTTTTTTTTTTTTTTTCGTAAATAGCTTTTTCAAAATCTATTTCATATGAATGAAATTCATTTTTATGAAAGTGATAGATTATGAAAAATAATTTGAGTTTTTATGCATTTGCTAAAAAATTGAAGAGTTAATACATTTACATAATAAACTACTTCTAAGAATTAATCTTCAAAGTTCTTGTTCTTGTTCTCTTCGAGTCTCATTTGATTGCTTGTTTTTCATTAGATGATGATTTGACTCTTTGAATACTTAGGAGAATATATTCATGAAAAACTCAAGAAACATAAACTTATTAGAAATATAAGTGTATTGTTTGTTATAATCAAAACAAGTAGAGTTATATTAAATCATATGTCAACACTTCATAGTATGGATGGTCCATTTAAGTTCATGTGTGTTTTGAAGCTATTAAGGTACTTCGCAGGGTTATCCCTCCCATCATACTTAAGAATTTTAGGGAGTGTGAAGTGGTTCAACATTATGGCATTTCTTATGGCTTGTGAGAATGGTGAATGGTCGTCATCGTCGTTAAGGCTACAGGATCTTTGATGTTCATCAAAATCTTCATCTCTCTACTGGTAAATTTGGAGAGTGGTTGGTAGGGTCCTGCCTCACTCAAGGCCTAGTCTCTTCTTTCTCGCCTATTTTTTAGGATAGGAATTTGAGGTTCTTCGTGGTATGTTGGTTCTTGTTCTTTATATCGAGGAGGCTTCTGTTGCATATTTCTAGGCATGGGAAGATGAGGAACCTGCCTTTTTCTAGGCACATGGGAAAAATGACTCGGCCTATATCTTGGCAACCCCGGGCTTATCCTATCAAAGACACTTGCTAACCTTTGAGGTCGATCTTCTGGCACATAATTTGGAGAGAAGTTAAAGGGGCATCATTGGGTCGTTTCGAATTTGTTGGCGTATCAACCTTAACCTCCCTTTCCTAGGGAGCTTCCATCATGGTGTGATGGTATCCAGCTATTTGGCTTTGGAACTCTTCTTCTTCATGGTAATATTCTTGTGGGCCATAGAATGTATTTTCGGGGGCTGCGTACGGAGGAATAGGGTACCCCCCTTCCTTGCATGTTCATTAACATCTCATGCATGGCCACATTCTACTGGGTTATATTTCTCATATTAGTAGCCATTGTGGCCATTTCTCTAGTGAGTCTAGCTGCGACTATGCCACCACCTCTGGACCCTCCTCGTCTATGTAGCGGGGGCCGTGGGCGAGCAGCTGGGACTGCTCGTAAGGGTTCCCCTTCTTCAGGGTGTTCCTTTGTCCTTCGAGGTGTACTTTCATCATTTGAACTAAACTTTCACAAATACTTTTCTTTATAGACTTCTTCTTTCTTCAAGGGCTGAAAAAGTATTGGATTTTGTGATTTTTCAATAGTTCTTTCTTAAAGAACCCTCCTTTTTCAAAGGTTGGAAGTATATAATGGTCCTTTCTTTAAGGACGCTCATTTTTCAAGGGTGAGAACTTTTATTGCCAAACTATTCTAGGCAAACTTTCTCCTCATGTTTTCGTGGTTAAATGTACGGTCCCCATAGACAGCACCAATCTGTTGACCCAAAAAATGAACTCAACAGACAATGGTTCCACTCTTGCCAATTCAAGTACAACTCCAACGCGTTCCTACCGAAATAATGGTGGTGGATAGGAGGGAAATAGAGGCAGAATACACTTTACGGTGAGAGATAAAAATGTTCATGCTTCGGCGGTCTGAAATGAAAGCGATATAACTAACAACCATCACTGGGTGGAAAACCAGGATATTCTATGTTACAATAAACGGGAATATGTGGAAGGATAAATAAAAATGTTCGTTAAAGTCACTATGTTGTATATTGAAATGTGTCCTCAATGAGCTTGTAAAGATGATGAGTAAATATTGAACCAAGTCTTTGTATAAATTTCTCAAGAGGTCTAGTGTATATTTCAAGTGTATGAAAAATTCTCTTACTTACAAAGAGAAACCATTTATACTTCCCTGGCCAACGTGGTGATCGCTAGATGAGAACCATGTGGCCTCATCTCTGGAATTGGGGCGTCACATCATTGTCTATTCATACAATTAATACATTGATGAGAGGTCACTCGCTCTATACAATAGGCTAACATACTAACAAACTTTATTACAAGTATTACATCAATCACTTCTAAAAGATCTTCAAATCTATCGAATGGGACAACATCGGCTCCATGCAACTCCACGGACTTCGGATGGTTTGAGAGCTTCAGCTTAAGTTGTGGTGGTTCGTCTTTGAGGTAGTGGCTCAATATGGACCTCGGCTCTCAATGAAGGGACTTTGATCTTGTTTGACTTCTTCATTCTTTGACCTTGTGAATCTTCCTTTGACTTTCTTGTTGACTTTGGCTTACCACCTGGCACCTTTACTTTGTGCCTCAGAGGCGAGGCATAACAAGATTAATGTATTTTTACTTATGTCTTGTTCATTTAATTATTTTTTAATGTTGGTTTTAGTTTTAAGGAAATAATTTAAATTCATAACACAAAAATAAAATAAAGGGTAAGGACAGAATACTCCCCTAATGTTAGCCTATTTTGTGGAATACCCAAATGTTTCATTTTGGTTCAAAACTCCCCTAGATCGCCCAAAAAATTGTGGCATACCGCCTACCGTCTAAATCAATTAGTTTGGGTGTTAAAAGCAATAAATAGGGCCAAAACCAATAAAATCTCAAAGGATAAATCCATTTGTTCACATCCTTGTTCCGTATCAGACTCTTTGAGTAATTTCCTAATCTAAAAATTCCGAAACACAAAAAAATATCGACTTCATCTTAGTCAATGAGAGTCATGCAAAAAAAAAAAAAAAATAGAAGGCAATACAGAATGAACTCAAAAAAAGTTTATATCAGGGTAAGGTGGTGGAGAACATCTATTGCGGGTTAAAAATCTTCAAAGTGCACATATAAGCTAGTAAACACTCAGCCATCCCACGATACAAAATATTCTACAGACACATTTATTGATGTTATTCTTCTCTAAAAAAATGTAGTAACCGGGGAATCCCAAATACGTATTATACCATCTTCACCAGCACATATAATTGTCTTATTCAGGGGCCCCCAAATTTCTCTATTAATTATTGCCTGGTACCTCATATTTGAAGAATTTAATAAAATATATAAGAAAGAATATAACAAGTGTGGCAAACCTACGTCCACGGGAGAAGAGAAAAGATTATATTCGCTTATATTCGAAGTGTTACAATGGCACACATATATAGTCATTTTACAACAAGGTTGCCTTATCATAAAGGAGACAATCACGGAAAGAATATAACAAGTAATGGAAACATTCCAATTATCATCAACCAATATTCTCTAAATCATGTCATAATATCTTCTTCAATATTAGAAAATATTCTTCAATTCACCAAATATCTCTCTTCTCCAACACTCTCCCACAAGTTGGTGCGAAAATATCGATAGAGTCCAACTTGGAAAATATCTCATGAAATTTGACAGTTGATAAGCCTTTGGTAAAAATATTAGCCAATTGCTGGCTACTACGAATGAAGGAGTGCAAATAACCTTAGCTTGGACTTGTTCTCGTATAAAATGATAGTCAACTTAAATGTGTTTTGTCCGCTCTTGAAAATTGGATTTGAAGCAATATGTATAGCAGATTGATTATCAGAAAACTTCTGAGAGGGTTTGACGAACAAAATCCCAAATCCTTAAGCAAAGAGCAAAGCCAAATAATTTCACTGGCAGTAGAAACCATTACCCGATATTCGGCTTCAGTACTAGAGCGTGCAACAACGTTTTGCTTCTTACTCCTCCATGTCACCAAATTTTCCCTAATAAAAGTGCAATATCTAGTGGTAGATCTTCTATCAACAGCACTACCAGCCCAATCTCTGTCTATATAAGCAGAAATAAGAGAATGACCATGTTTACGCATCCATATACCTCTTTCGGGTGACCTCTTGAGATAGTGCAAAATTCGATTAATGGCATCCATATGTGCAACTCGTGGAGAATGCATAAAGCGGCTAACAAGGCCAACAGCATATGAGATATCAGGTCGAGTAATTGTGAGGTAAATTAGTGTGCCCACCAATCTTTGGAATTAACCTATATGAGATAATAGATCGCCATCAAATGTTAATTTGGAATTACACTCTATAGGCGTCTGAGCTGGCTTAGCACCTAATTTTCCAACGTCTTTCAACAAATCTAATACGTATTTTCTTTGGTTTAGAAATATGCCCTTTTTTTAATATACAATTTCTAATCCAAGAAAATATTTCAAAATTCCCAATATCTTTTCTAATATGGTATCAAAGCAAGCCCAATTTTGCAATGTTGGGTACACCCAATATTGATTTGTTCACAATTGCTTGGCATGGTCCATGCTGTGTGTGATGGGGCGTATTAGATTCCCACATTGGCTGGTGATATTTACACAATCCACTTAATAAGGTGATGACAATCCTCTCCTAATAAGCCGGTTTTGTTAGGTTAAGTTAGGCCTATTAGAGCCCGTTAAGCTCCAATTAGCGATTCAATCCGATTAAAACTAAAAAATATTGAGCATGCGGATTTCAAGATTAGTCTGCTCAAACGAGCCACCATTTTGCGAGGACATGTTAAAGAATAAAATCACACATCGAATAAGGATGAAAACATTGACCAACTTATAAAGGATTAAGCTACTTCTCTTAATAAGGTTGACATTTTAAGATGAAACCTACAAGTCACAGTATCAAACCTGGTGCTGATACCATGAAGAATTCAATAAAATATATAAGAAAGAACACAAATAATTTGGGGATCAGGGAGGTTAGATAAAAGAATGTGTGAGACTGAAGTTGATATGCATGGATTAGATATATAAACATCATAATCTAGGGAACCTTTTTAGCGGTTGTGCTACATGTATATCACAACTTAGAGATTTTTTACTAATAGATGATGAGGTAAATCCTCTTAATAAGGTTGACATTTTAAGATGGAACCCACAGGTCGCAGGATCAAACCTAGTGCTAATACCATGAAGAATTCAATAAAATATATAAGAAAGAACACAAAGAATTATGTGGTTCGGCGCTAGTGTGGCAAACCTACATCCATGGGAGAAGAGAAAAAATTATATTCGCTTATATTCGAAGTGTTACAATGACACACATATATAGTCATTTTACAACAAGGTTGCCTTCTTATAAAGGAGACAATCACGGAATGAATATAACAAGTAATGGAAACATTCCAATTATCATCAACCAATATTCTCCAAATCATGCAATAATATCTTCTTCAATATTAGCAAATATTTTTCAATTCACCAAATATCTCTCTTCTCCAACAATATTTTGTAGCTAATCATTCAAGTAATTTCCAAAGTCTATCAAAAATAGAAATTTGAGAGGAAGAGAAAGAAAACTCGGTTTTTATGATTTCAAATCTTTGATTGGATAATGGTGATGAAACATATCAGTTTGAAGTTTAGATCAGTGGCTGTTTTCAATTTACTACAGTTGGTTTCTTCTCTTTATTTTCTGAAACAAACAGTGCCTTGAAGAGAGAGGATATTGTAGACACACGGATTTGCAGTTTGAGGTTTTATTGATTTTGGTTCTCTTTATTATTTTTTGACACTTAAACTTACGAGACTTAAACTGTATGGATTATTACGCAACGTTTGGACGATCTAAAGAGATTTTGATCAAAAATAAAAATTTATGGGATATTCCAAAAACATACAAACGTTAAGGGGGTATTGTGCCAATTACCCTAAACTAAAATAAAAAGATTTGAAGTGAGTTCGGAGATTTGAGAAAAAATATAGAAAGAACTTTATTTAAGTTGGAGACTAATTAGAAAACCATATTTAACTATACATTATATCTTCATCTTTTAATTTTGTTAGTTATTCTATGATAACTTATTATTATTATTATTATTATTATTATTATTATTATTATTATTATTATTATTATTATTATTATTATTATTATTATTATTATTATTTATTTTTGTTTCGGACATGATAATGGCTAAAGTGATGAGATAAATCACTACATAATAAAAGAGCCAAAGTAAAGGCGGACGCGTGTCGTCATTCCCAATCGTCGTAAAAATTCCCTAAAATTTGCCATTCGTGCTTCTCAATTCTCTAACGCAACCACCCACTCCTCCATTTTCCCATGCAATCTCCCATTGCAAACTTCTCCTTCCTTTCCATTTGCAAGGCTAATGCTGTCAAAAATAGATTTTTTGCTCCTAGAAGAATTTGGCAAACTCGTGCAATTGGAATACACATCATGTTTAGATTATATTTTCCCCCTTTCTTTGTGTCATTGTATAGCCATTCATTTATATTAATTCTTCTTCGAATCCTCTGGAGTTTTAACCTGGCTCGTCTTCCTAGCATTTTCGTCATCTTTTTTCGCCCCAGTAGTTTTTGCTATCACATTCCTGACTGGTTTCTTCTTCTCGATTTTGTTTTCGACTGAATTTACAGACTTTTTCACTTTCTCTGAAGGGGAGGTCTTGTATGAGTTTTTCATTGTCTGACATCTGAGATTGAGAAAGAGATTGCTCAAATTGAAATAAGGTATTTTCGTAGCTAATGCCAATTTTGTTTCAGTAGTTTTCAATTTTTTGTTGTGAAGGTATTTTCTATTACCATCAATTTATTGTCATTCTTAAACTCAATTTAACTACGTATTTTTGAATTTTTAGTTAATTTAATTGATGATTGTTGAGATTGAATTTTACCGACATATTTGGATGATTATAGCAAATAGATGGAATGAGGTAATTTACAATGCATCTGATGTGTATGTTATAAAACAAAAAAATGGTCTGTGGCTCTGTTAAGCACAGAGACACATGTCGTGTCTCTGTTCTTAACGGAGACAGGCCCGTGTCTCCTTTAAGAACGGAGACACTGTCTCCGTGTCTCCATGCCATACGGAGACAATGGCCATGTCTCCCTAGATTGAGACCTTCTGCTTGAGATCATTGATCATCGATGATGCTTCCTCAAAGTTCTCACCTCGGATGGCAGCATCACATTCAAAGAGTGAACACTTTGTAGTTAGCGAAGTAGTAATTGATATTTCCTTACTGCTGCTTATGCTACTAAGAATAGAATCTGATGACGAGGATTTGTTGGGTGATTCATGAAGCATGCTATTAAGGGTCTAGCCTGGCCATTCACCATCTATTTCCATACTATGATCAGTAGTAAAAGCATCATCATCATCATCACCATTGACAGCATTGTCGTCAGAAGTGACCTCTCAAGTTCTTAAAGTTTTAACCTCATCTTATCTTCATCATAGTCTATAGCATTGAAGTTAGACCACTTAAGTATTCTGATTCATAATTGAAATTATAAGTATCACATCCCGAAACCAAGAAAGAGGAAGAATGTGACGGGTGAAATGCATTTCTTAGGACATCGGAATCAGATGTGTGTGTACAAGTTCTTATGATATGGAGTCGAGGAAATACTTAGGGCAACTCCAATGTGAGCACCAAAACACCAAAATGGTGCAAAATCTGGTGCTAAATTTTAGCACCAGATTTTGCACCATTTTGGTGTTTTGGTGCAAAGTGAATAGTGTTGCACCAAACACCAAATTGGTGTAAAGTCCATTTTGACCCTCCTTTTAATTGTGAAAAGAATGATTTGAGGGCATTTGTGTCATTTGTATTATATAATACTATTATTATTATTATTAAATATTATTATTATTATTATTTGCATTTAAAATAAATTTTAAATGTTAAAAATAATAATTACTCAATTAATTAAAATAAGAATTAAAAAATGCAAAATATAACTAACATAATTATTTATAGTGAACAAGAAATATATTACAATAACCACATGAAGAACGTACGAATTCCAATAATTAAATTGCAATTATATTTCGACTTCGTATTTAGTAATTTAATATGTTTTAATTGTATTATGTTTTAATAATATATTTATAAATGAATTTAATATTTTCCTTAATTTAACGTAATTATTTATTTAGTAATTTATATTTTCTAAAATAAATAAATTACCAATAATAAAAAAATAGAAGGAATAATTAAACACTGTTCATTTGGTGTAAGATTTGTTGTAATAGTTGGAGAGAAATTTTAGTTTGGTGCAGCGCTGGAAATGGCCTTAGGATCGTAGCTCTCACCTCTGTAAGATTCAGTGGTATAAATTATCCCCTGATTATCCGAAGTAAATATGGATGTCGATAAGCCAGATGAGTCGTTGTCATCCCTCAGCGAATGTAGTTCATGATTTCCAAATATTACATCAGGTCTGATATTGATATTTTGTTGTTTTGAGGTAAAATTTGAATGCTTGTGGAGTATGGGCTTAGTTAGATTGCGGAATAGTTGATTTTGTTTGTGAAGTGCAAAAATTGTGGCCTTGATTTAAAATTTAATCTCTTCAAATCTTAGAAAAATAGGTTGCATTTAAGGTGTTTGATAAAATGACCAAGTGAAAAATTAGTGTATAATTAGGCATAAACTATTTTGAAATCTTGTGCTACATGTGAGAAATCTTTAACCTTCACTATTTTAAAAAAAAAAAATCTTCGTCAGCATGGAGGCATGGAGACACCGCCCCGTGTCTCCATGCTAGATGGAGATACGATGTCTCCATGCATGATGGAGACATCGCCCGTGTCTCCATGCTGGATGGATGGAGCTCGTGTCTCCATGCTAGATGGAGACACGATGTCTCCATGCAAGATGGAGACCACACCCATGTCTCCATCCAGCATGGAGACACGCAGTGTCCATACGCACACGGAACCTCCATGCGTGCACAGAGAATATATATAATATTTAATAGCTACTGACATTTTAAAACTAACAACTCAAACAAATTACATAATATTTGATTTAAAATAAAAGAATTCAACATTTTCACCACTTTTTTAACAAAGACCTTATTTTGTAAATTTAATATATTGTTTCTTACGTGGTAATCAATTGTTTATTCATTAATTTCTTTTAGTTCTTGCTTCAATCATTTATTCTTTATAAGCAACACATTCTCTTTTGTTGACGTCTACATGAATATTTTCACTTTTACATATAAATTTCTTGAAAATTTATATATTCTTATTTTTAAAAACCAACCAACAACGTGCAACGCACGTTGATCCCACTAGTTATAAAAAAAGAGAAGAAAAATCAAAGGGCTCTAGTTTTTGTCTTACATATTAAACACAAGGAGAGAGGAAGCCACATAAGAATTATGGAGCAAGTGGATGTCGCCCATTTAGTCCCTGTTTCATAACAATTCTTTTAAAACTTCTATTTCTTTATACTCACTTTTAATCACACATTCTAACAATAAAATATTTTTCATGTAAACCAAAAAAATTTCCTTACTTTTTAACTACGCATTTTTCAAAAATTACTATTTAGAAACTTATTCTTTACCAAATAAAAAAAAAAACTGTTAAACAAGGACTTAGTAACTATACTTTGATTAGTCATGGAAAAATGACAATGACTAATTTAGCGTAATTATTAATTTAGTAATTTATGTATTTCTAAAATAAATAAATAATATTTCGAATAAATAAATTACCAATAATTAAAAAATAGAAGGAAATGATTAAACACTGTTCATTTAGTGTAATGGTTGGAGAGAAATTTTAGTTTGGTGCAACGCTGGATATGGCCTTAGGATCGTAGCTCTCACCGCTGTAAGATTCAGTGGTATAAATTATCCCCTGATTATCCGAATTAAATATGGATGTCGATAAGCTAGATGAGTCATTGTCATCCCTCAGCGAATGGAGTTCATGATTTCCAAATATTGCATCAGGTCTGATATTGATATTTTGTTGTTTTGAGGTAAAATTTGAATGCTTGTGGAGTATGGGCTTAGTTAGATTGCAGAGTAGTTGACTGTGTTTATGAAGTGCAAAAATTGTGGCCTTGATTTAAAATTTATATCTCTTCAAATCTTAGAAAAATAGGTTGCATTTAAGGTGTTTGATAAAATGACCAAGTGAAAAATTAGTGTATAATTAGGCCTAAACTATTTTGAAATCTTGTGCTACATGTCAGAAATCTTTAACCTTCACTATTTAACAAAAAAAAAAATCTCCGTCAACATGGAGGCATGGAGACACCGCCCCGTGTCTCCATGCTAGATGGATGGAGCCCGTGTCTCCATGCTAGATGGAGACACGATGTCTCCATGCAAGATGGAGACCACACCCATGTCTCCATGCTAGATGGAGCCACGCGGTGTCCATATGCACACGGAACCTTCATGCGTGCACGGAGAATATATATTTTTTTTAATAGCTACTGACATTTTAAAACTAACAACTCAAACAAATTACATAATATTTGATTTAAAACAAAAGAATTCAACAGTTTCACCACTTTTTTAACAAAGACCTTATGTTGTAAATTTAATATATTGTTTCTTACGTGGTAATCAATTGTTTATTCATTAATTTCTTTTAGTTCTTGCTTCAATCATTTATTCTTTATAAGCAACACATTCTCTTTTGTTGACGTCTTCATGAATATTTTCACTTTTACATATAAATTTCTTGAAACTTTATATATTCTTATTTTTAAAAACCAACCAACTAACGTGTAACGCACGTTGATCCCACTAGTTATAAAAAAAAGAGAAGAAAAGTCAAAGGGCTCTAGTTTTTGTCTTACATATTAAACACAAGGAGCGAGGAAGCCAGATAAGAATGATGGAGCAAGTGGATGTAGCCCATTTAGTCCCTGTTTCATAACAATTCTTTTAAAACTTCTATTTTTTTATACTCACTTTTAATCACACATTCTTACAATAAAATATTTTTCATGTAAACCAAAAATTTTCCTTACTTTTTAACTACGCATTTTTCAAAAATTACTATTTAGAAACTTATTCTTTACCAAATTAAAAAAAAAAAAAAAACTGTCAAACAAGGACTTAGTAACTATACTTTGATTAGTCATGGAAAAATGACAATGACTGATATGCCTAACTGTCAAACAAGGAGTTAGTATATACTTTGATTAGTCATGGAAAAGTGACAATGACTGATGGGCCACGCTACACAACAAGGAAGACCATAAAAGTAAATAGGGAGTGAGAGTGACTAATAGGCTCACTTGTTGGGAAGAATAGTTAGTATTACAATATTAAAAAGAGGAAATTGTAAAAATTATCCATTTTTTACAGTCATTTGCAAAAATATTTAAAAAAAATTAATGTCAATTTTGCTATAATATAGATCAAAATGTTCTCATTAAAAATTTTAAATTCAACTATGAAGACAAAATTATTTATATAATTAGAAATCATATTGATCAATAATAACTTGACACATAATCTAAACTACTTATTTTAAAATGTATCATGTCAATCATGCATTAAATCCTCACTTCTCATTGTAAGTGGATAAATAAAAATATTTATGAAATATCGAGAAGTACATTTAAAATGTCAAAAATATTATAAAATGTAGAGAACTCTCATATTCAGAATGACGTCTCGTTCTAAACAAACGAAGTGTCAAGTGTCAAAATAAATAGGTTCCTCGATAACAGATTTTTAAAATGTCAAGAACATCATGAAATGTCAAGAATAACAACTTTTAAACATAACTTATCAACAAAAAAGATATTTAAAAAAAATTACATTCGACCGAGAATTGTGGAAAGTCTAATCAACTGCAAATCTGGATGTGATTAAATTTTTCGAAATGAAATTATATGATTTTCTTATGAATTGGAAGCATATAATTATTTTTTAGTGTTAATGACTTTTTTAATTCATTTTTTTTTTTCAATTTTTCCCAAAATTCTTGGTCAATACCTAATAGATAATAAAAACAAATGAACCCATTAGGTATTAGCTAGCATTAATGTAGCTTCTCGTGGAAGCTACTCGTTCTTCTCGAGATTCATGACAAATTGAAAAAAATTGCTTCATTTTAATTGAGATAGAGAATTTGATACCAATTTGGTCATTTTTGCAAGTCATCAAAATTAGACAATCTTCAATTGACAAGCATGAAGTTGGCCATTTTGTAAATTTCCCTATTAAAAATCATTCATTTTTCAGTACTTCGTAAATAGATTTATTTGGGCTCTTGTGATTATTGGAACAAAATCATTCTACTATAACATTTTTTTGAATACACATTTAACAAACATTTCCATATAGATCATTTCAATATGTATACCTAATATGCTACTGTTCGACAACATTTGTTAAAGGCAAAAAAATCAACTAAGAAATCTTCAAAAAGCTAAGAAATCCAATTCTATGACTCAAAATAATAAAGACTAAAAACTAAGAAAAGGGAAGAAAATTAAAACATCAAGAACTAAATTACAATTTGAGAAACAAATGCATTTTTCTTCGTAAATCTCATTTGATCCATAAGTGAGGCATGCTAAAACCCATAGTTTATTGTGGACAATGCTTACATTTTTTAACTCTTAAATCGAACCGACACAAAAATACTAATTAGACACATAAGTATATAGTATCAAGAAATTGCAATGCACATATTGAATTTACTTTGTTGAAGTAAAAATGGAAAAATTATATTTCAAATGATAACCACGAACTCGAGATTACAAAAAGGTAAACCATAGTCCTGTTATGCATATATCAAGTTCAATTTTGCTACGTGTTATAGAGAAATCATTTAAGTTTGTAGACAATATTACAAGAATATGAAAAGCTCAAATTGCAAAGATTGAACGCTTGAATGCTTTGATTAATCAACTTACACCGCAACCCTACCTTGAACGTTTTGCAATTTAATTTCTCAAGGTTAGAGTATAAAGTTTTAGATAAATTATTGTCAAAATGCAATTTTCAAGTTTTGTGTTTGCCATATTTTTTTTTTTATTTTAATTTTTTTGTAACATGCAGCCCGACTCAGATCCGCAGCCTATTTAGTATTTAAGTTAATAACTTTTGTAATTTTTTTACCTAGATTGTTAAAGGGTATTTAAGTCTTTTATGTAATCCCTAGGGTTTCCTAAGTTCTTATTATAAATAGTGGGAGGCTAACACAACATGTGATAAGCTTTCTTATTCTTTTACTTTAACATGTATCAGAGCAAGGTTATGGGAGAATAATTCCATAAGCTTTGTTCAAACATTGTTTTTTCTTTCTGCCTTAAAACAAATCCGGTTACTGTTCATCTGTGGTTACTGTTCATACAGCGCGTACTGTTCATATGCGGTTACTGTTCATCACTGGTACTGTTCATCCGTTGGCACTGTTCATCCGCTAGTTTTTGGTCAGTGTTCAATCTGCTAATTTCATAACTACTTCTGGTTAAAGGTTATTGTTCATATGAAAGTACTACAAATGTTCGTAAGTTTGGTTATGACTCTCATGTTCTTCGTTTAAGCCCTACAGTTGTTTGTATTGTTGGTTTGTTTATCTTGTGCGAGCTGTTTATTACTTGTTGAATTGGAGGGTACTAATGTCGATGACTACACCTCAACCATTAACAACCTGTAAGTTGAACGAAACTAATTATTCAAATTGGTCTAAGGCTGTAAAAATAGCCCTAACTGGATAAGGAAAACACCGTCACCTTACGAAATCCTCCCTAGCAACAGACAATTGGATTCAGGCTTATGCGCAGATTGTAACATTGTTGTAGAATTCGATGAGCCTCAGATGCTGATCTCTGTACTCATCTAGATACGTGCAAAGATATATGGGAGTATCTTCGTGTATTATATTCGAGTAATCTTACCAGAATGTATGATTTATCGGTAGAGTACTTCCAACTTCAGTAAGACACGCAATCCGTTACAGATTATTTTGCCACATTCAACCGCCTCTATGAGGAGATGAATACTATCTTACCAATGACTATTGATCTGAAAGAAATGTAAAAGCAAAGTGAGCAGATGGGTGTCATGAAGTTCTTGGCTGGATTACGTCCAAAATTTGAACCAGTTCGATCTCAGATTCTTTCCAGTGCTACTCTCCCCACCATCACTGAAATGTATTCTCGTGTCTCACGTAGCACTACCAAGGACAATATTTCTGGCTCGAGTTCGTCTACGTCATCCGAGCATTCGGCACTTGTTACACAGATTCCTACACGAAATCGAGGTGATCAACTTAGTGGTGCTCGTGGTGGTTTCTCTCATGGTAGCCATGGTAGTGGCCCTCGGGGTGGACGTAGTGGCCGTGGTCGTGGCTCCGTTCGTCAGTGCTTCTTTTGTGGTTTGGAGAGTCATAATAAAGAGACATGTTGGGATTTATTTGGCCGTCCACCCAAATTTGCCAATGCAGTGATATCTGATCCAGATAATCCTACCATTCAAAAATCTCAGGCGGCCAAGGACATATCTAATGAAGAATATGCTCAGGTCCTTCAGTATAGGGCATCTCAGCATGCATCTCTTCCCATTACTTCTTTAGCTCAACGAGGTACTTCTTCTGCTTGTCTTTCCATTCGCCCATCCCCTCTCATACCTTGGGTCATAGATTCTGCTGCCACAGATCACATGTCAGGTATATCTTCTTTATTTACGCATATTCAGTCATCTTCTTTGTTGTCCCCTGTTACAGTTGCTAATGGTTCTGCTATCCCTATCTGTGGCATTGGGACAGCGAAACCCTCACCCTCCTTATCTCTCTCCTCTGTCTTGTATATTCCTTCGTTCTCCTTTAATTTGATGTTTGCTAGTAAGCTCACCAAACATCGTAATTGTTCTGTCTCATTTTTTCCTGATTATGTCGTTTTCCAGGATTTGAGGACGCGGAAGACGATTGGCACCGGGTGTGAGGAAAATGGCATTTGTTACCTTGATCGTGATGAGAGTCATGCACACCCACCTACTGCCTATCCTACTGTTGCATCCGCTCACCAGATCCATTGTCACTTTGGTCATCCCTGCCTTGGCAACCTCAAGTTACTTATTCCTAAGTTTAGGTCATTTGTCTTCATTAGAATGTGAGTCTTGTCAATTGGGTAAGCATCATCGTGTCTCATTTGCTTCCCCAGCTCATGTTCGAATATCGAGTCCTTTTCATTTAGTTCATTCAGACGTTTGGGGTCCTTCTCGTGTTACTTCTACATTTGGTTTTCATTATTTTGTCACTTTTGTAGATGATTTTTCCAGAGTTACTTGACTTTATTTAATGAAAGATCGTTCAAAATTATTCTCTATTTTTCGTACGTTTTGTGCTGAAGTTAAAACTCAATTTAATGTACCCGTATGTATTCTTCGTAGTGATAATGCTCGAGAATATTTTTCTGAGCCATTTACTTCATTTATGTCGCACTCTGGTATCCTGCATCAGTCTTCTTTCCCTAACACACCACATCAAAATGGGGTTGTTAAGCGTAAGAATCGACATCTTTTAGAAGTGGCCATGACTCTCCTTTTTGAGATGAACGTTCACAAACACTTCTGGGGTGATACGGTTCTTACAGCTTGCTTCCTAATCAACCGGATGTCAACCTCAAGTTACTTATTCCATGGAAGAACACAATTTTTAAAGCAAAGTTTCAAGAGAAATTATCTTTAATTTAATTCATATCAAACTTAGCATCCAATGAAATAATAAAATTCATATTTATACTAAACCTAGGAAATATAGGGAAAATGTGAATAATTGATAAAGATTGCAAGAATCTTACCTAAACTAGAATTCTAGTAAAAATAAGGAAATTCGCGTTAAAACAATTTTCCTGGATCCGGACAGCTTTCCGTATTTTTGTCATATCATCCTCTCCCAATATCCGATTTATGTGATTCAAAATGAGTTGGAAATCTTACTTCAAGGGCTAAAAATCTTCTATAAATACAAATCTTCAAGTTCGAACATATTCTATGCAAAAAATGGGTCTCAAACTGAGACTAAAAATTCGAGTGCTTTCCAACCCGTTCCGGCTACCGTCCCAGCATGTTACTTAACCATTTACTTGTTGTCTTCAATATTATGGACTCCGTTGCTCGAACATGTAAAGAACCAGCTTTATCAACTCTTTGAAGTCTCAAAATTCGCTCTACTCTCTCTCCAACAATCATCAAAATCTTGATAAATTGTGGCGCACCCCAGATCATATCATACTCTCCCTCTTCAAGAGGATTCGTTCTCGAATCCGTACCTTCAATGCCCAGATTATAACCATTTCCGCCAATCAATGCAAGAACATGAAATGGTCCATCACCTCTAGGATGTAATTTGGACCTCCTTTGAGCTTGAACCCGCCTCCTTCGATTGTAAACCCAATCACCTTCACCTGGATCAAAGTGTGCTCGCCTCGACTGCTTGATCTTACAAGTTTAGGATGCTCCCATAGCAACTCCATCTAATGAATATCCATGCATTCTTTTTGCTCTACTTGATCTATGCACTTGTAACAAATCACTTTTAATGTACCAATGTTGTCCCTTTGATCATCTTCTTCACTTAGCCCTCTGCATATGAAATTCCTCCAGTACCTTTGATACTCCGTTGTCTCCTTGGGAATCACAAAGTCAATTTTCGGCAAACAAGAAAAATTCAACTGAAGCTCAATCTCTGGGTCGGGTGGTACTCCAATGGAGTAGTTTGCTGGAATAAAATCTTCGGTAACCTGCAAAACAGAAATAGCTAAACTAGGGAGGAAATTGTTAGTTTTCACCAAAGTCTTCTCTTCTTCACACTCCTCCTCCTCCTCCTTTTGGTTTACTTCCAACTCCTCTGTCACCTTCGAAGACTCTCCTTCAATTTCTTTTTACAGCTCTACTTCCCCTTTTAAAATTTTACGTTCAATTTTTTTTTCGCTATCTTAGGGCATTTCCCTTTTTTTCTCAAAATCAACAACCTCACTATTTTCTCTCTTGCTCTTTTGTTCCTCCACGTGATCAATTTGAGATTTAATCAGATTATGAATTTTTGATAACTCGCGCTTATAATCCAATTTATCCCTAACATGTTTCCCAATTGATATTTGACTTTCCAATGGATACACATCTCCGTCACATCTTCTAGGCTTCTCCCTAAGCTCTCGTTCATGTTGATCCCTCCTATAAAAATAATTATGCGCATATCGCTTCCTCATAATATTATTTAACCAAGCCTAAGTTTCAATACACCTCTCACCATTCCTCCGCCTAGATTTTATTAACTGATCCCACCTAACAATTGCATAATCCACAAATGTTTTTACAGCCAACTTCAATTTTATTCCCACAGAGTAATCATGTCATTTAAACACTACTTCTACCTTTTTTTTTCCCATAACAAGTATGCATCGGGATCGTTCATTCCCTTAAATTGTGGAATTGTCTACTTCATATGTCTCATCCTATCAACACCGTCCCCAATAAAAATTTTACTCCGCCTTTCAAGTCTATCCATTCTATTTCCCATATCCTCATATCCACCAACAACCTCTCCAATCGCCGAATCCCTTCATTCATATTGACTTAAACTCCAATTGAGATGTGTGAGAATTGGGACTCAAAGACTCAAAAGAAATTTGAATTGGACAACTTTGGTTGGGCTTTTATAAGTTCAAGAAAGTGGTTCATGAATTTGAATTGAAATGAAAGAAACTGATTTTTAGAATTGGATTTGATATTAGGATATTGAACAATTTCCAAGAAATCCTTTTTTTCTGACTGTACGGATGAACAATAATAATATTTTTTTAGACTCAAGAATCAACTACAATAACAACGAAACAGATGGAAGTTGATTTGGACTCAAATTGAGCACAAAAATAACTTTTGAAATTTTTTTTTGAATCAAAGACTCAAAATATTTCTGAACACAAGAACAATAAGAACGAAGAAGAAAGGAAAACGAAGACTCAAAGAAATAAACAAGAATATAACCTGATTAAATTGGAGCCAAAGCTCTGATACCAACTGATGAGAATCATGTAG
The DNA here is from genome assembly GCA_019097785.1 of Fraxinus excelsior. Lineage (NCBI taxonomy): Eukaryota > Viridiplantae > Streptophyta > Magnoliopsida > Lamiales > Oleaceae > Fraxinus > Fraxinus excelsior. Next base: position 16,717,816 of record CM032640.1, read on the forward strand.
CAACGAACACTACGCAACCCACAACTAGATTGATGTGGAACCCAAGAACGTCAATTAAACCCGATTTTGGATTTGAACCCAACAATGTGAACCAAAAAAACAATGATAACGATGATGTGTTGAACCCCTTGATTACACAATAAAGAACACACGATCTCATGTTGGAACGTCACAAGAATCATTTAGATCTTAATAAGTTTGGTATGTCCATAGAAGAACACAATTTTTAAAGCAAAACTTCGAGAGAAAATTCTATTTAATTTAATTCATGTCAAACTTAGGATCCAATTAAATAATAAAATTTCTATTTATACTAAACATAGGAAATATAGGAAAAATGTGAATAATTGATAAAGATTACAAGAATCTTACCTAAACTAGAATTCTAGCAAAAATAAGGAAATTCACGTCAAAACAGTTTTCCCGGATCCACACAACTTTCAATATTTTGGTCATATATTCTTCTCCTGACATCCGATTGATATGATTCAAAATTATTTAGAAACCTTACTTCAAGGGCTACAAGTCTTATGGTATGCAAATCTTCAAATTAGAATGTATTCTATGCGAAAAATGGGTCTCAAATTAAGACTAAAAATTCAAGTGCTTTCCAACCCGTTCCAGCTTCCGTCCCCAACATGTTACTTAATCGTTGGCTTGTTGTCTTCAATATTATGGACTCCGTTGCTCGAACATGTAAATGTTCAGCTTTATCAACTCTTTGAAGTCTCGAAATTGGCTCTACTCTCTCTCCAACAATCATCAAAATCTTGATAAATTGTGGTGCACTCCTAATCATATCAGGAGATAAACGATCCTCAAAGGTTGGGAGTTGGTACATGAGCATGCAGTCCAGGAGAGCTTTAGTGATTACAGTTAGGAAGTTAGAAAGTACTAAGGTTTAGTCAAGTCTAAACAGTCTGTAAGTCTTTATCGTTTATAGCGGATACTACTTGTTTGGGCCTGAAGTTTTTATCTCATAAGGGGTTTTCTCCGTCATCAATTTTGTGATGTTATTTAATTTTTGCAATATATCAACTGCAGTAATTCAACTTAAGATAGTATAGTATGTGAATTCATCTGGATAAAATTAATAATTGTGACTTGTTGTTTTTATTAATTGATAAATTCAAATTCCGCTTAAAACGCCTATTCACCTCCATCTAAGTGTTAGTAGGGTCAAACGTCATTTATTTCAAGTGTTATCAGAGCCTCAATTCGATTCTTGATCGTAACTTAATCTACATAAGTCAGTCTCTTTGTGTACCTCCATATTTTGACGAAAGGAATTATGCATATTAGAATGTTAGAATGAGACCATTTTTTAAGTCTCTAGACGAGCGGATATGGGTTAGTGTACAAAATGGTTGGACTCTCTCCTCTACTACGGATATTTTCTTTTGGACTAAGAACAATCTAGTTGAGTGTAATTGGAATAGTAAGAGCTTTTGCCCTATTCATTGGCTGTGTTTGCTGAGCATTTATGAGAGTATCGATGTGTAAGACCGCGAAAGAAGTTTGGGGGTACCTTAGAGACCACACATGAGGGAATCAAAATTGTAAAGAACTCTAAACTACATATGTTGACCACTAGATTTCCAGAAATTTGAGTGAAGGATGATGAATCATTCAATTATTTATATATGAAGTTAAATGACATAGTGAATTCTAGATTCAATCTAGGTGAGAAAGTTCCTTAGTCTAGGATTGTTTGAAAAGTTCTTAGATCCTTACGTGAGATATTTAGACCTAAGTTCATAGCTATTGAATAGATTAAAGAATTAGATGTCGTTAAGATAGAGGAAATTGTAGGATCCCTCCAAATATTTGAACTTACCATATTTCAACTAAAGAAGAATAAATCTATATCCTTGAACACAATTAAGGAAGACTAGGGATACTGGGACTCTTAAGGATGAGGAAATAACTTATTTTGTTAAGAAATTTCAAAAAGTATTTGTGAATAAAAGAAAACCTCAAGAGAAAAATAAGGGTTTCCCTAGTAAACTCAGGAAAGACAAACGTGATAAGACTAATACTAGGACTTCTAGTAAGAAAATCCAGTCAATTAGATGTCTTATGTATCCAGGTTATGGCTATTAGAAGAACCTAAATAAAGGAAAGAGTAAGGCAATAGATGTGTCACTTACAAATGATGAGTCCAATTCTAGTGACTAGAGTGATTTTTCTAATAGTGATGATGAAATGAACTATAAACCTTCTCTTATATAGGTTAGAGTGATTCAGACAAGGATAGTGAGAATGATGAGTACGTAGAGCGCATAGTGAGGGTTCTGAATAAGACTATGAGGATGATATTGAGATTCGTACAGCGTATAAGTAGTTATTTGAGGAGAGTCTTAGGATAAAAAAGGTAAATAAAGCTGTATTAAAGAAGATTAATGAACTTAAGCTAGAGAAAGAGACTCATAACTGACCTTCTGGATTTTACCAAAGGTTTTAGTGAGTTAAGAGTTGTCAATGAGAACTTAGAGACTAAGGTTAAAACCTTAACATGCGATCTTGAGAAATCTGATACTCAACTCCATTCCTTCTTGAGTAGTTCTCAGAAACTTGATAATCCGTTAAGGATGAACAAGCCAGTTGGCAATAGGCGAGGTCTAGAATATATTGAGTCTGATAATAATACTGCTAGTATATCCAAGACCACATTTGTCACAACCACCAACCAACCTAGGAATGTTGCAAATCCTAAACCCAATGGTAAGGGTGTCTCACGACAGAGGCTTACTAGACAACTTAGGACCAACCGACCCTGAAACCAATATCAGGAATCACATAGTTTTGAACATAGGTTTATTCATACGTGTCAAAATTGTGGTGTGTTAGGACAAAAAGGCATAAATGTCACAAACTTGTGAATATGAGGAGTGAAGATATCTCTAGCAAAGTGAACTTCCTTACCAATCAGGTTAGCCAATTGACTGAGATGATGACACATTTACTAGGATTACCTCTAGTTCTAGGAAGGTGTGGGTTAAAAAAGTGATCTCCCTAGGTATGATGTAAAATTGAATTACTATGTTGCCCATGTTGCTCTTAAAGCTAAAAATGACTTATGTAGTATCTTGATAGTGTATGATGTAGACATATGTGTGGTAATAAAGCCTCATTCTCTATTGATGATTGAAATCGCAGTATGGTTACTTCTAGAGATGGTGTTACTACATCTATCCTTAGTAAATGTACCTTCAATATATCTGGATTGCCTGCTACCTCAAATATGCTTTATGTGAATAGTTTAAAGTCCAACTTGTTAAGCATAGTCAATTTTGTGATGCTTATTTTGAGGTTAGTTTTGTTTAGAAACTGTGTATTGTTTATGATTCTAACGTTAACGTTGTCATAGACGGAGTAAGAACTTTTAATAATTTTTATGGAGTTCTTCCTAATTCCAACTATGTGCATATTACTACTAAGATTGATATGATTGCACTATAGCATCAAAGGCTTGGTCATATGACCTATAAAAGTTTGTTTAAGTTGGCTAATGAGAACTTGTGAATGGCTTGCCTAAACTTGAAAATCTTGAAAACACTATTTGTGGTTTGCCTTGAATCCATTAGAATTCTTCTTGCTGCTTCTTGTACCTTAGGGTTCAAGTTATATCAAATGGATGTCAAGAGTGTCTTCTTGAATGGAATATTTCAAGAAGAGGCTTATGTTGAACAACCTAAACGAATTATTGATCCTAAATTTCCACATTGTTTATAAATTGAATAAAGCTTTATATGGTTTTAAACAAGCTCCTAGAGCTTGGTATGGTAAACTAACTGCATACCTCGTAGAATATGATTTTTCAAGAGGTAGTGCAAATAGAACTTTATTCATAAGACATATTGAGAAAACCATCACCATTGCATAGATTTATGTTGATGACACTATCTTTGGTTTTCCCATTGACTCTCTTGTTCATAAATTCGCTGAATGCATGAAACAAAAATTTGAGATGAGTATGATTGGAGAATTAAGTTCCTTTCTTGGTTTCCAAGTAAAGAAAACTAATGATGGGTTGTTCATATCTCAATCAAAGTACGCCAATGACATAGTCAAGAGATTTGGGCTAGATAGCGAGAAACACATTAGAATATCTATGAGCACGAGTATAAGTTAGATCATGATCTTACATGTAAGAACGTTGATTAGATATTATATAGGAGTATGATACGTAGTTTATTTTATCTTACTGCCAGTATAAGTGACATAGCATTTAATGTTGGAGTTTATGCCAGATTTTAGGCTAATCCCATGGAATCTCACTTGAGTACTATGAGGCGTATCATTCGATATATTAATGGCACTATAGATCAAAAAATATTGTATTCTAGAGACTTTAATCCTGATCTTGCCAGTTATTTTGATACCGATTGGGCTGGGAATATTGTTGATAGAAAGAGCACACCAGAATCTATTTCTATGTTGCTACTAATCTTGTAGCTTGGATGATTAAGCCCTCGTTTGACACCCTTTAATTTCTATTTCTCTTTCTCTTTCTCATTCTCATTCTTCATTTCAACCACACATTTTCCAAATAAAATAATATTACACACAAATCAAAAACTTTTCATCACTTTTCCACCATACATTCTCACATCAATCACTATTCCAAAATTTCTATACATCTAAAAATGGGTTTCAAACAGGGGCTAAGAAACAAAATTCCATCCAAAGCTAAATATATAGCTGTAGGTAGTTGTTGCACTCAACTACTTTGGTTGAAATAGATGTTGAGTGATTATGGAATTGAATATGGTACTATAACCGTATTTTGTGATAACACAAGTGCCGTTGATATTTTCAAAAATCCTATTCAACATTCCCATACAAAACATATTTATATAAGACATCACTTTATTCGAGAGCTTGTAGAGACTCGTGTTGTAATTTTTGAACACATCTCTACAAAAAATCAATTAGTTGGCCTATTTATCAAGCCCTTAGATGGTTTTAGGTTTGAGTTTCTTAGTAATGCTATTGGTGTCTGTGTACCTCATTGATTAGGTACTTAGATGCATGCATGTACAGTTCATAGAGTTCATGCATTCATGCATGCATCTCATTGTTTGTATATTCATTTTGTATGATGTTTTATCTATTTAAAAAAAATTAAAAAGGGGGGAATAAATTTTGAAACTACTGAACATTATTTGGTTTACTTGAATATACTTTTTATGACATAGTATGCATACATCTTATGAATAGTAATGTATTTTTCATTGCTTTGTTTAGATTTTATATGGAGTACTTAGTATAGAATTATTTCATGTACCATCTTCACAGCACACACTGTAATCTTATAAGTGGGTCTTAACTACATGTGTGAGAATAGAGATGTCACTCATCTATTGTAAGGTGATCTTGAATATGAATTGACTTTTAATTAGCTAACCTAAGCTATAGTATATTCCCTAAAAAGAAAAACCGATTCATCTTATACTCTCTTTCGAAGCCTATTTGACTCAAGTAATTAAGCTTGTGGGGTTTCTCAAAATTTGATGCCCTATGATCATGTGAATTGGATTCATTGGCCAAAATTTGTTATAGGGGTCATCTTAGTAGCTTAATGGAGAAACGTCTACACAAAAGATGTGGAAAACAAAAAAATATGTATGGTTAAATTCAGGGGGAGAGAAGAAAATTCTATCTGAAAATAAGAGCTGCATTATTAAATAGGCCCTAGTGTCTTACGTTTGATTTCATTAATAGAAGAAAATACTCATTTTGTAGTGATGTGTAGCATGTTATTCCTCACATTTAAGATCAAAATTTGGAGTCTTGTTCACATGGAATTAGTGGCACTTTTCACACATGAGTCACTTATACAATTTACTTCATTTAAATTTGATATGAGTATGTGGGAAGGTTTTCCTATTCATTGATTATGCCTTACTTGTGATCAATTGCATTTTTGAGTTTTCATATATGTTGCAGTGCACGACATGAAAAAAAAAAAGGAGAAAAGAGCTATATCTCGAAATTTTCAAAAAGAAGGTGATTTTTTGTCAATAAGTTTTTCATCATTTCCTTCTTCTCTCTCACAATTCTTCCCCTAAATCTTATTATACATCCCCATTTCTTGCATCAAATCATTAATTGGACATTATTGCATCAACATATGAAGGATTGTCACCATTTTCCATCAATTTTCGACACATTCAACGGTAAGTTTTTGATAATCCAATGTTTTTATTCTTGAACTTCTGTTGGATTTTTTTTTCTTTTACTTGTGTTTTGTTGGTTATTCATGCATATAGGTCATGGGTTAGCTATCATTGATGAATTTACACGAGTTGCTGCATCTAATTTCATGAGTTTTGTCAAATTTCCCTCCATTTCGAAAACTAAGGTTCTTCATATGACTTTATTTCATTTTTTTGGTTTTGGATTCGTTTTTGATGGAGTATGGGATAGGATTTAGATGCTGGTTTGTTGTGATTGTGGTTTGCATTGGTAGATTTCCCTTGTTTGATAGTGGTTTGCCTACCATGTTTTACATAGCCACGTGTTCGATGTATGGTCTCGTCAACTTCTTGGATCAATTCTAGACATATAATTGACCAAACACATGAAGTATACACTCTTGAACACATCTTAGTCCTTACATTGCACATTTAGCGAGTTTTACTTTGAACTTGACGTTGAGTCAATATCACCCCGATGTCAATGCATCGCATCATCCCTGCGCCTAGGCACCATGTCACCATCATTCATGCATTGCACGGCCTTCGGTAATGACTCACGTTACATAGTTAGTCACCTATGTCCATAGGTTATCTAAATTTGATTTTCATAGTTCTGTGTGACCACGGCATGTATTTGCATCGTTTTGTGTGCATTATATAGTTTTGCATCGGTTTGCATGCATTATACAATTTAGCATGGATTTACGTGCTTATGACATGTTTCTAGATTTCGTTGTATGTGGACTACTTTTTTACAATTTAGCATGCATGCTACTTATTTGCCTCATTTCACGTGCATCCAGCATATCATCAGTTAGTTTTTCATTGAGGTACATGGTATCCTTAGGGGCATCAATTGATATGTTTGTATTGTAAATTTGTCACATATGCCACCTTAGAGAGTGAGGACTACTGTATAGACATCTAGTGCTTCGACTTCCCATATTAGGTCTCGATTCATCTCTTCTATTGCCTAGGATGTCTTTAGAACTCAGTTTTCCTTGTGCCCCATTCTGGTAGAGCATGAGGTAGTACTTTGTAATCTTAACCTCTACCTTGCTGTTATCTTCACTTCGCGTGGATGAGAACCTTTACTTGTTGACTTGTCTCCTCGACCTAATCTCCTTGTCCAGAAGTTCTATGTTAATATTCACTATATTAGTGGGTCGAGTTTTAAGGTCTTTCCTAGGGGTAAGACACTAAAGATCAATTCAAACATCATATCTACTATTATTCACATTCCTTAGGTTATACATCCTTTATTTTCCTACCTATATATTGAGACCGTTTAATCTAATTCTCTTGTCATATCGACTATTTAACAGCCCTTTGAAAGGGGGGTCCAACTACGATTCGCACTGGATCCCTCCTACGGTCGACAGATTTTGTTACACATTGTGTGCACAAATCTGTGGCCAGTTTCTCATACCTCTTCTCTACACATGGATAATGTTAGATTTCTTTATGCACTTTTGCATAACGACTCTATAGACCTTCCTACTTTCATTTACCACCAAATTTTGTGTACATTTCGTGTGATTGGCACTGGGATTGGTTTTTCTTACATCTGTTTGATTCATCTTCTTATGACAACTCTTGGGGGTATTTTTCCTGACGGGACTATTCGGAGGGTTTTTTAGCCTACTGGTCAGACCACTATTTCATAGAGTAGGTCCCATGTTCCTTTATCTTCTGCTCCTAATCCAAGTTTGCCAGCAGATCATATTGATGACCTATTTTTTGTTCATCCATTTGATATTCTTTATTTCTCTCGTGCGGATGATCCTACTTTCACCACTAACATTCCATCGTTTCCTACCCTTACTCCTATTCCACCACCACCTACTTATGTTTCTATTGATCCTTTAGCGGCACTTATGGGATAGATGTATGTGATGATCAAACAGCAGGCTCGTATGATGGCTGAGATTACACAGCTTAGAGCTACCACTAAGAATCAAATAGCAGAGTTTGCTACACTTTAAGGTGTTGTTGGCTATCTTTAGAGATGATTACAATGGATCAGACGACATCGAGATGATTATGACGAGGCGGCATATAGAGATGACGTTGTTGTTGATTAGTTATTAAGCATCCCCTTGTCATTTGTGACAATAAGGGGAGTTGGTAGTATTTTGTGGATATATGGTATATTTTTTTGGATATTGACATTTCTTGAGATGTATATGATATTTGCTGCTTATCTAGATTAAGTTTTGATGTTTATTTTTGGTGTATTAATATACATTGATTTGCATCTTAATTTAGCTAGTATTATTATGATCTTATTGATATCTATCTCAATTGTTTTTTTAACCATTCCACGTACTTTTACATGTTGTATTTGAGTTGTTGATTTTAGGAAACAAGTGTGACAAGGAAAAATTAAGCTACAGTTGAGTGAGTTGGTTTTTGGTAGATTAGTTTGGTTGTCGTTGATTTATACTACATGTCTTTGTCACAAAATGTCAAAAGGGGAGTTTGTTAGGTTTTAAAGTTGTTGGAATTCTTTAAAAAAATATATAGTTATAAAAGAGTTTTAAAGATTCAAAAAGTCAATTGATAAGTTGTATAGATGAACTAGTAGTCCTTGGGTTTGTTTATTGAACAATGAGTAAAAGCTCTGGATTTATACTAGCGTGCCGCCAAGCTGTTACTCGAGTATCCAAAATAGAATCAAGGTTGCCTGCCTGTCACTCGCTTAGTGCTCGAGCAACAGTGTTTAGCGGGAAACCCTAGTTTACGATTTCAAGAGTTCTATCTATCTTATACTATTCCAAAATCACTATACTATGAATACTTAATCCCCACTTCATGAAAAGAGTTGGTTGAACATTGTTTTATAAGAGAGATCACATCCTACATATTATTTAGTCTTCTCTTGATTTAACCAAATTATTGAAAATATCAAATCCACATAATCAATACATCAAAACCCATACTTCCGCATATTTGTCAGAGTTGTAAAGATCGACAAAGGTGATCGGAGTTCCGATTGATGGAGAACGAGGAGTTTTTAGGTGATCCTCATGAGATAAACGATTCCACAAGGTCGACAGGTAATGCAGGAGCACACAGTCTTATGAGGGCCCTGGTGATTACAGTCGGAGGTCAAAAAGTACTAAGGTTTTTTCGAGTCTGAACAGTCTATAAGTCTCTATGGGCCCATAGTTTTTATCCTGCGAGGGGTTTCTTTGTTATCAATTTTGTGGTTTTAATTAATTTTCTACGATATATCAAACGCAGTAATTCAACTTAGAAGAGTATTGCATGTCAATTCATTTGGATAAAATTAATAATTGAGACGTGTTGCATTTATTAATTGCTAAATTAAAACTCGATCCGCATAAAACATCTATTCACCACATCTAGGTGTTAGTAGGGTCGAACATCGTTTATTTCAACAATTGAGTGCATAAATTCGCATATCATAGAAAATCACAAAAAAAAAAAAAGGAAAAAGAAAATATTGTCCTGATTAAATTTAAAATCTACTACATAAATGCCTCCATGAGCCACTGCAGAAAGTAATTCCTTTTCCTGTCCATTTCCATAATGGCAACTTTTTCCATATTGCAGTGGTCTAACCATATGGCTAATTCCAATGTTCTTGTGCTTTTCAAAATAAAAAGATTTTCTCATGTTTTCTCATTTTTCTACAATCATTTATTTTGTAGTGTCATATATTTTTATATATAAATAAAAAAAAATGTAGTTCGATTAAAAATTTATTTTATATTAAAGTACATTAACATAGTATTAATGTAAGGGTTAATTTCACAAATGGTCACTGAAGTTACCTGAAAATTTCAAAACGGTCACTGAAGTTTCAAAGTTTCAGAAACGGTCACTGAAGTTTGAAATTTCTTCCAAAACGGTCATTGAATTTTCAGATTTTTTGGTCAAGTTTGAAGCAATTTTTCTGCAACTTCCGACCACCAAAACCACCGATTTCGGATACCGTTGAAAAGCCCACGATGTCTTCTTCAATTACTACCAAAAATCTCTCCAAAACTCCAAGTGATTTGGCCGGAATAAACTCACGAAGTCGGCAACTGAAAATTGTGAAAATCTGTAAAGATTTTCAGATTTTTTGGACAAATTTGAGGCAATTTTTCGGCAACATCCGACCACTAAAACTGTCGATTTCGGATACCGTTGGAAAGCCCACGATGTCCTCTTCAATTACCACCAAAAATCTCCTCAAAACTCCAAATGATTCGACCGGAATAAACCCACGAAGTCAGCTACCCAAATTGGGCAGATTTTCGGACTTTTTTGCACAGTTTGGGTAGCGACTTCGTGGGTTTATTCCGGTCGAATCACTTGGAGTTTTGGGGAGATTTTTGGTGGTAATTGAAGAGGACATCGTGGGCTTTCCAACGGTATCCGAAATCGACAGTTTTAGTGGTCGGAAGTTGCCGAAAAATTGCCTCAAATTTGTCCAAAAAATCTGAAAATCTTTACAGATTTTCACAATTTTCGGTTGCCGACTTCATGAGTTTATTCCGGCCAAATCACTTGGAGTTTTGGAGAGATTTTTGGTAGTAATTGAAGAGGACATCGTGGGCTTTCCAACGGTATCCGAAATCGGCGATTTTGGTGGTCGAAAGTTGGAGAAAAATTGCCTCAGACTTGACCAAAAAATTTGAAAATTCAGTGACCGTTTTGAAAGAAATTTCAAACTTCAGTGACCGTTTCTGAAATTTTGAAACTTCAGTGACCGTTTTGAAATTTTTAAGTAACTTCAGTGACCATTTGTGAAATTAACCCATTAATGTAAAGTGCAAATTGACTGGGCATTGACATCTATTAATCAACGTAGTACGTCATCAATGAGAAAACGGACTTGACAATATTATTTCATAAAACTATTCCATATAGGAGTTCCTTGATATGTTGGGAAGCTTCTTCTTTATTTAGAATAAGTGGGATCTATGGATATGTATTAAATTAGAAAAATGTTAAATGAACACGGGGTTGACATCGTGTAGCAAATCTCATTAAGGGCGTGTTCGGTATAGTTCAAAATCTAATTAAAATTGAAAATATAACTGTTATTGGATTCCACTTGTCTAATAAAAGTAAAAAATAACGACTAATTTTTTAATTTTAATCCGATTTTAATCTCTACCAAACACTTTGACCTTGTCCCTGTCTCCTTTTTGCCCCACTTTTCGAATGGGACAGCGAAGGCCACCCCTATCCGTCCTCTCTCTAACTTGAGGTCCATAAAATAATAAAAGTTCAACTTGTAGAAACTTGTCCAAATAAATAATTTTCACAACTTTCAATGTAAACACAGTCTATTTCTTATGCATATTTTATATCTATATCTGCCAATAGAATTATAGTATGCAGACTTGTTTGAAGTATTCTAAAATATCCAATGGCTTTTCAACCATTAGAAGAAAATTGCTAATCTTCTAATACGACATCATTCGTGTATGTCAAGAATTATAAAAAGATTGTGAATGATCAATAGAAAATTCGTCACTTTTAAATAGTAAGAGATGGTTTACATTTCATTCAGTTATGTTGATAACAAAATCCTTATCAAAGGTGCGTTCATAAGTCGAAAAGAGTTTTCGATTAATATTGATTTAAGAGTGGAACGATAGATATGATCGATAATCAAAATTGATATACATTCATATTTCGTAGTTGATCGAATTATATTGATGAAAAGATTTTAATTTCACGGTAAATGAACAAGTTTGGTTTTATCATACCAAGTAAGACTTCCCATATGAACTCACTTCAAATCGTTTTATTTTATTTTAGGGTAATTGGTATAATACCCCCTTAACGTTTGCGCTCCCCATAACTTTTCATTTTGGAGCAAAATCTCCATAGATTGCCCAAACGTTGCGAAATAGCCCCTGTAGTCTAATTCCGTAAGTTTAGGCATTAAAAATAATAATAGAGAGCCAAAATCAGTAAAACCTTAAAAGGGCAAATTCGTATGTCTAATGCTTTCTCTCCTTAAGGCACCGTTTGTTTGAAAAAACAAAGGAGAAGAAACCAACTGTAGTAAATTGAAAACAGCCACTAATCTAAACTCCAAACTGATATGCTTCATCACCATCATCCAGTCAAGCTTTGAAATCATAATGGCAAAAATTTGAGGCGAAAAGGTTGTAAAGATTTATCCTCATTAAGTTTCTATCTCTGACTTATTCCTTCCCATTCGATAGCTCAAGTCTCTTGAATTATATGCAATTGTCAAATTTGCTCACACCTTGTGCAATTGTTTGTCACCAAATTACTTGACCGACTAGCTAAAAAATATGTTGGTAATGTTGCAGAGGCTGGTGAATCTGTTTACACTATGAGGGGCACCGGGGAAGAATTAACAGAGCAATTTGGGGAGCTCTGAACAAGACAATCATAAGTGCTGGTGAAGATAGTATTTGAGATTCTTGGGTTAGAAAATGTTTACTCTCATTTTAATTGGTGTCTTTTTTTTTTTTTTTTTTGTGAGAAAAGTAACATGTAATAAATGTATATGTCGAAGATTTTGGCTCATGGGATGGCGAAGTGTTTACTATAATAAATATAAGTATCAACATCTTGTAGAATTTTGTGCAAATAAATAATTTTCCAACTTCCAATAACATTATAGTACGTAGACTTGTTCAAAGTCATAAAATATCCGTTGGTCTTTTCAACCATTATAAGAAAAATGCAATTTGTATTCTTTATATACTGATGGGCAGCAGCCTTCATTGGGTAATTCATTTATAAATATGATAAATCTTGAGAGGTTCTCGCAATAGGGTAGGAGATGGAGACGTTGGAAAATATGCTTTTTCGAAGTAGCAGATGAAGGAAATGTGAATTCTTTGAAGAAGCTGCTTCAAGAAGATCCAACAATTATTGATAGAGTTATAGTTAATAGTTTTCCGATAGTCTTATACACGTAGCAGCAATAATAATAATAATAATAATAAAGTTCTCATTAGAATAACTAACAAAATTAAAAGATGAAGATATGATGTATAATTAAAACACGGTTGTTTAATTAGTTCCTATCTCCGACTTAAATAAAGTTCTTACTTTCTTTTTTCTCAAATCTCCGAACTCACTTCAAATCTTTTTTTATTTTATTTTAGGATAATTGGCACAATACCAGGGACGGACCCACGTGGAGTCATGTGGGGTCAATTGACCCCACAAAATTCTATTTTTTTTTTTTTTTTTTTTCAAGTCCAAATCATTGTTCAGCTTTGTAACAAAAATGCCCAACCCGTTTTAAATTTTTTTTTTTTTTTTTTATTTTATTTTTTGGGACAAGCCCAGTAAAAACATTTGAGCCCATTACCCAAAATCTTACCCAATTCAATTATAACCTATCCCAAGTACCCAACTCATTCACCACTCCAACATTTGAAATCGTGAGCACTGGAGCAGTCTTCTTCTATAAACTTCGCACTTCGTAGCCAACATTTTACTGGAGTAGCCATCTTCAGATCTTCTCTAAACTTCACAGCCAACATTTGAAATCGTGGAGCATTGGACTCCAATCACACCGCCACAGGTTGGTTTTTTTTAGCATAATGGCATTTTCATAATTTCAGAATTTCTTATAGTTGCTGGTTTGTTGGCATTGGCATAAATTAATGGCATTTTTGGCATTATGGAATTTTTTTTGGCATAAATTAATGGCATTTTTTTGGCGTAATGTCATTTTCTTATAGTTGTTGCTTGGATGATTTTTCTTGGTTTTGTTTTGCTGGTTTCTCAGTATTTCTTGCTGTAAACAAGTGATTTAAGTAATAACTAATATGAATTTGGTTTTGTATTTCAATTTTTGACCCCACAATGTCAAATGTCTGGCTCCGTCTCTGCACAATACCCCCTTAACGTTTGCATTTTTTTGGAATATCCCGTAAATTTTTATTTGGATTAAAATCTCTTTAGATCGTCCAAACGTTGCGAAATAATCCCTATAGTCTAAGTCCGTAAGTTTAGGTGTTAAAAAATAATAAAGAGGGCCAAAATCAGTAAAACCTCAACGGGCAAATCCGCTTGTCTACAATAATCAATATCCTTTCTCTCCTCAAAGCACTGTTTGTTTGAAAAAATAAAGAGAAGAAACCAACTCTAGTAAATTGAAAACAGACACTGATCTAAACTTCAAACATTAATGCTTCGTCACCATCATCCAGTTAAAGATTTGAAATCATGAAAACCGAGCTTCCTTTCTCTTTTCCTGTCCCACTCTAAAATTTTTGAAGAGATGAGACAGCGTAGGACCAGCCCGGTCCATCCTCCCCGATGATTTCAGGTTAGGGATGGCAATAAAACTAGCACAACCCAATACCGTGGGGCCCCATCCCGAATGGTGCGGCGATTACCTGCCAAACTGGGTACACGGGGCGAGGATGGAGCGAATATCATTATCCCGAAGCGGGTACGAAAAACATAGTCCCCACCCCGATTAAATTAATTACAAATTTATTAAATTTTTTTATCGAACAAAAATAATAAATTTGTCATTATTTTTAAAGAGAATATAAGTTGCTTTTAACAAATGGGTAAAAAAGTAATAATATATTAATATTTACAAACTAAAGACATTAAAAAAAATTAAATAAATAAAAAATAAAAAGAAAAAAATAAATGGGGTGATAAATGGGGCGAGGGACTTGCTCCGCCCCATCTTGCTTTAACCGAGTATGGATATGGGGTAAGGACCGTAAGGTAATAAAAATTCCCGACGGGATGGGGGTGAGATTGGCCGACTCATCTCATACCCGTCCCGTTGCCATTCCTACTTTAGATCCATATATAATAAAGGTATTTTTCTGCACAAAACAAAAAAAATACTAGTACTCACATGGGATGGGCTCCATAAGAATTAAATATTACCAAAAAAGGAGCCCCACTCATTTGGGGACCTCTGAACAAGACAATCACAAGTGCTGGTGAAGATGGTATTTGGGATTCTTGGGTTAGAAAATGTTTATTCTCATTTTAATTGGTGTCCCTTTTATTTTTTTAAGAAAAGTAATATGTAATAAATGTATATGTTGAAGATTTTGGCTCGTGGGATGGCAGAGTGTTTACTCACTTATCTGCACCTTGAAGTTTTTTAACTAGCAATAGATGTTCTCCGCCACTGTTCCTTGAGATAAACTTTTCTGATTTCATGATGAATTGCCTTCTGTTTTGCTGCATAATATAGGATGTGTGAACCGACATTTTTGCCTTTTAGTATTATTGGTTTCGCATCTTTACTATTTTTATGATGTCCAAATTAACGGATTTAGACGGTACGGGTATTCCACAATTTTTGGACAATTTAGAGGAGTTTCGTGCCAAAATAAAACGTTTGGAAGGTATTCCACAAAATAGGCTAGCATTACGGGAGTATTATGTAAGTACACTGTATTTTATTTTATGTTATGAATTTACAGTATTTTAAAATATAAAACAATTTAAAAAATAATTAGTAAACAAAAACATATGAAAATATTTTAATCTCTTGCTTGCCTAGTCCCGCCCCCACGCCTTTCCCTGCCCACTCTGACAATTTTGAAGAGATGAATAGCGTAGACCAGCCCGGTCCTCCTCCTCCCCGATACTTGATGGTCCATATATATATAGAATTTTTCTGTACAGAATAGAAAAATACATGATATTAGCATGGGGGTGGGCTCCATGTGAATTAAATACCAAAAAGGGTGCCCCGCTTATTTTGGGGACCTCTAAGCATGAATATCATAAGTGCTGGTGAAGATAGAATTTCTTGGGTTAGAATATGTTTATTCTCATTTTAATTGGTGTCCTTTTTTTTTTTTTTTTTTTTTGCTAGAAAATCATATTTAATAAAATGTATATGTCGAAGATTTTGGCTCGTGGGATGGCAGAGTGTTTACTATCTTATATGCACCTTGAAGTTTTTTTAACTAACAATAGATGTTCTCCACCGCTGTACCTTGAGATAAACTTTTCTGAGTTCATGATTAACTTGCTTTCCTGTTTTGCTGCATAATATTGGATGTGAACAGACAGACTTGCCCTTTGAGGTATTATTGGTTTCGGCCACTTTTACTGTTTTTAATGCCTAAACTATCGTACTTAGACGGTACGGGTATTCCACAATTTTTGGGCAATCTAGAGGAGTTTTGTGCCAAAATAAAACGTTTGGAAGGTATTCCACAAAATAGGCTAACATTAGGGGATTATTATGTTAGTATCGTTATTTTATTTTAATGTTATGAATTATAAATTTTTTTTAAAATGAATCCCAATTTAAAAAATAATAAATACAAAACAATATGAAAATATTTTAATCTCAGCCTTGCCTAGTCCCTCTCCAATTTTTTCCCGTCCCACTCTGAAATTTTTGATGAGATAAATAAAAATTATAAAAAAAAAAAAAAAAAAAAAAAAAAAAAAAAAAAAATTGTGTGTAGAACAACACTCAAAGCATAATAAAAGATTTATTTCAAACTTAAAGATTTTATTGATCTGATGATAGCTAGAAAGCTATTATACAAGGATTTTTACAGAAATTGATACTCCGAAGAGTGGTTTCTACTCTTTCAAGAAAGTGGTTACAAAGATCATTTGGAGAGAATAACTCTTTTTTGTGGATTTTTTGGTCATGCCTCTTCAAGTAAGAAGAGTCTTTATTTATAGATGGGCTTGCACTTCACCGAGAAGCTTCTAGCCAATCGAAATTTTACAACATAAAAGTAAAAGTACAATAATTTCTTCAAAGTGGTTGCAATAATCAAAGCTCTTGTCTGCTAGTGTCGGCAACTTTATTCCAGCTTTTAACAGTTGTCTCCTTTTTCTTTAATGATCACATGGTGTTGTCTGGTGATATAGCTTTCTTATCATTCTTTATTTGTGGACGTGTCCCATCAATCTGCAAGCTTCTTTTATGCATTCCTCACTCCCGAGGAATTGATCGTTCAAGATTTCACAAATCTTATCTTCTAAAATTTTTGATTCTTTGTCTCCTCTGCAGATAAGGATCCAATTATTACTCATTCCATACACCATGTATTTTTCTCCATAGAAAAATTGCATGGTTGAGCAAACTGATTTAATTCCAAGGGCTCGCCTGTAAATCGTCAATTTTCTATTAATAGTAGGCATCTCTTTAAAAATCTGAATCTCCTTGAGTGGATTCCCATTATTTTTTCGAGTAGTGACAAGATGATGTTCTTCATACCATTCTGGTTCTTTATACTCAGGACTGATAGTATAGAATCTCAATTCAACTGATTGTTTATCACTGTATTTTTTGACACAGTTAACAAATTCTCTGTCGAATTGTTCAATTTCTTTTAGATCTGCTCCTGGGAAGAGTCGATCTAAAAATCCAAATGTTGCTAATTTTCGAACAATAATAGGATCAGCACCTTGAACTGCACTAATCCTTGGATAAATCGCCGTTGGAAGGGCTGTTAAGTAAAGAGAACTTCCTTCTCTGAAATTATATATCCATTCTGAGAATTCGTAATACTCCTTTTCCATAGGATGTAAATTGGTTCTAACATGATGAGTTGTAATTATTCCCTTTGGTGATTTAAGGTCACCGGTGGATGATTTTTTATTTTCTTGGAATTCACTGATAACAGTAGGCTGTTCCAATGGGCCTTTTGATAAGGATGTTTCACCTAAAAGGTGAGTGGCTCCTTTTCCACTTGTAAATTTTTCCAACAATTTGTCAATACTGACGGGTGATTGTTGTGGACCCTTTTTTATGACTTTTTCCTCTTGCGAGGTAAGAGAGTCATTTCTCTTAAATTTTGATCTCCACTTGAGGTGGATGTATTAATCTCCCGAAATGGGATGTGACTAGCCTTTCGACTGTATTCACCTTTTTGTAAAGGAGGGTATTCCTGGCTGCAAGTTACAAAAAAGTCTAAACATTCTGTCAATTTTTCAACTATTTTTTCTTTATTATTGTTTAATTTCTCAATCTTTTTTCCGCTCTCAACAACCTTGTTTGATAAATCACACAAAGTTTGTCGAATATCAAGATGATCCTCTTGGACAGCAAGATAATCTGCATTAAAATCTGTTAGAAGATTTTGTAATTCCTTGGTAAATGCTTCAATCTTTTCCATATTCATGATTCCTGCTCAAGAAATCAGCAAATAAGTTATCTTTTCCTTTAATATATTCAAATTTAAAATTATAAAAAGATAATAACACTTGCCATCTATGCAATCTTCTATGTTGTGGTGAATTTGGTAATTTATTATTTACTAGTCCATTAAGTTGAGTATTATCAGTTTGAACAATAAATTCTTTAGGTAACAGAAACATTTTGAATTTATTTATTCCTTTAATAACTGCTAATAATTCTTTTTCATTGGTTGAATAATTTACTTCAGCATTATTAAATGTTCCACTAGTATATCTACAAATTTCATTTAAATCGGTTTTAATAAAGCACTCCAATATAAATCTGATGCATCTGTCTGTACAATTAACTTATCATTTTCATCAGGAAGTCTAAGTTTAGGTAAATTTTTACAATTTTCTTTCAAATTTTTAACACAAAGAGTATGTTCTTCATTCCATCCTAACTTATTTGATTTTCTTAATAATCTTTGTAATTTATTTCTTTTTTCTGCAAGTTTTTCTATAAATCCTTCAGCATAGTTAAGACATCATAAAAATTTCTGAATTTGCTGTTTATTTTCTAATTTATCAGGAAACAACATTATTTTTTCTGAAATATGAGGTTGTAATTTTATTCCATCATTATTTATTATCATTCTTAAGAATTCAATTTCATTTTTTGCTATTTCTGCTATTTCTGACTAGTATTATACCTTCTTTTGAGCAGAGTATAGCAAAGCTTTTAAGATGTTTAAGATGATCTTCATATGTTTCTGAACAAACAAGTATGTCGTCAATATAAACAATAAGAAAATTATAAGTTTTAAAAACTTCATCCATTCTTCTTTGATAAATTTGTGGTGCATTTTTTAATCCAAATGGCATAACTATCAATTCATAATGTCCCTGAGGGGTACTAAATGCTGTTAATGGTATACTATTTTCTTCTAACTTGATTTGGCAAAATCCAGATTTACAATCAAATTTTGAATAATATTTTTTATTCTTAGCTATATTTATTAAGACTTCTTTATTTGGTAGGTAATATCCATCAAATTTAGTATTTTTATTAAGTTCTTTATAATTTACTACCATTCTAGGTTTTCCTCTTTTTATTTCCGCATGATTTCTAACCATAAAGGCTGGGCTACTATGAGGGCTATTACTTCTTCTTATAAGTTTTTGATCAAGAAGTTCCTGAATTTGTACTTGAAATTCTTCTTTATCTTCTTGATTATAAAGCATAGGTTTGACTCTAATAATGATTGTAGGTTCAAGTAATTCTATTTTAGCTGTAATTTTAGATTTTTCCCATTTTTCAAGTGGATTATCATTATAATTTTTGGCTAAAAGATCTTTTATTTGGTCAAGAGTAATTGTTCTGATTGAGTATTTGAGTAATTTTGGTATAAATTCTATCTTTTCACCACGCTGAGCTGGCTGAACTCTGAATGGTTTAAATTCTCTAGCAATTTTTAGTAAATGTCCACATGGGGTTCTTAATTGAATAGTATAAATATTTTGACTATATTGACTAAACTGTTGTAAAAAGTCATTTCCTAGAATAATATCACAATCATTTATATTATATTGGTAAACATTTTTTACAGTTACTATTTTAGATCCTATGATAACTTCTATATTTTCATTTTTGTATTTTAATGATTCTTTTGCTCCAGTTATTCCTTGTAAAGTTAATTGTTGTTTGTTTTCTATCCATTTTGGTAATAAGAATTCTTTAAATACAGTTATTTCAGCTCCTGTATCTATTAAAGCACAAGTAGTTATTTTTGTTTCGAATACAGTTATTTGTATATATACACTTATTGGAAATTTTATTTCTCTACTCATTTTTCTTTATGACAATATGTAGTTATTCCTTGATGTATAATAAGAATTCCTTCTTTATCTATTTTATAATTATCTAAACTATCTAAGAAAGAATTTCCTAATAATATTGGATGTTCATCAAAGTTCATATTATTATCTATATAACATTCTATGTTTAATAATAAACTCCCAAGTTTAATTTGAACTTGTCCTATTATATCGCAAGAGTTTATTTTTCCTTCAAAATCTCTATAACTATAGGGCTCTACTTTTTTCTTTTTAATTCCTTCATCTATTAGAGAGCAAATATGATTTTGACTTACTCCAGTATCAATAAGTATTCTACTTTCATTTATCCATTTATTTCCATTAAAGAATTTTCCTTTTATTCCATAGACATTACTATTTTTATTTTGTTTTATTTTTGAAATACTATGTCTTGAAGCGCTACTACTTCCAATAATTATCTTATTTTCTTTATAAGTTATTTGTTTTGGTATTAAAGGTTGATCAATACTTATGGCATCATCATGTCCTATCTCAAAATTTCTATTTCTTCTATATTTTGTTCTCTAGGTAGAATTGCTTCTCCTATATCTTTAAATTCTTCATCAATTTCTATAAACGGTTTTTCCATGTATATATTTCCATAATTACTGTTTGTATAACAATATAATCCTTGATATAATATAGTAAAAACTTTATTATCATCTTTTAGTATTTTATTAGGCATTTTAAAATGTAGACTAAGACAATCATCTAAATTTTTATCATTTATATGTACACTATATCTTGGATAACAAGTAAATTTTAATTTTTTATAGGCCAAGTTTCCTTTAATTATTCCCAGATTTCCATTTTCTGCAGTTATACATCTTTCATCTTGTAAATTAAGTATTATAGGACTATTAATTCCTTCTTTAAAACATGATTTTATTATTATTTGTATTCCAGCAAGGTAGACATAAGATATTTTATTTCTTTTTTCTGGTTTTAATTTTCCTAGGAATTCATTAATATTTCTTTTTGTTATTAAATTTAGTTTTATTTTTCCATGTGTATGTTTTACATCTATTGCTTTTTCTATTTCGTGATATTCATTGATAACTAACTTTTTTCTTTTAAAGGCTGAACCTACCATATTGAATAATCTATTTTCTCCTGGAGGCTTAAGATTTAATTCTGCTTTATTTATTTTTCTAAATTTTTCTCAATCAAATTTTCCTTTTAAAGCATATCCTTCTATTCCTTCGTAAACTTCAGTTTCTATATCCTCAGTATTTTCAATTTCCATGATCTCTAGGGCTCTGATACCAATTTTGAGGGGGTTTATGCAAAAATGCAATTATCAACAAAAATACAAAATCAATATCGAATGTTCTGGACTTAATTAAGGTGGAAAGAGTTGATGGTGAAAATTTTAAATTTTAATTCCAAAGGGGGGGTGTCGAATCCTAAATTGAAATTTTTAAGGACTAAAATAGAGTTTATTTTATAGTTGAATGACTTGTTTTGAAACCATTTATATTGAGGGTATTTTAGGCATTTTAAGGCTTTAAAATAGTCAAAGGCCAAAACCAATAAATGGCCTTGTTTTTTAGGCCAATTCCAAGTATTTCCCTTTATATATTAAGTGATTTTAACTATCGTAACCTAAACCAAACGATTCCGAATGGTTTGGTTCAGTTTGAAACCGAAAAGTTGAACGGTTCACGTTGAACCAAACCAACGATTGATTTGAAAACTGAGTTTCGTTCGTTTGGCAGGTTGGTGATTTTTTTGTTCTCCCTGCTTTGCACTATTAGGACGAAATTGAATTATTCCATTTGAACAATTCACATTATATTCCCAATGAAGTAATTTAGAGATCAATTGTTTAAGTGATGATGGACCCCTTGATTAATTATCCAGTAGTACGAACAATGAATCAAAATGTCCATTTCTACGTTCCCATTTAATGTATTTACCATGAATATAATTTTTTGTCACAGTTCTATTTTTGGATATATTAATTTGAGTTTTTGGCATTGTTATACGACTTAATCACATTCAATAAAATGATGCCTAAAATCAACTCTTACATTTGGGAATAGTTTAAATTATAAATAGATAAAAATGAGTGATAAATAAGTAGTACTTGTGATTTTTCAAAATATATGGATAAAATTAAATTTTAAGATAAATTTCATCTTCACACCTTTTTTAACTCATCGAATCCGTGCCAACTTGTGTACGGACCGCATTTACACACACTAGCGTTCAAATACTCACGTCGTCTTTCGATTGATTCCAAGTTTGTGCGATGATTCTTGTTATTGTTCAAATACGCACCTTTCTTATGAATTTTCAAGACTATTTCAAATTTGTGCCAAAGAAACGTATAAAAGACGTTAGCGCTCAAATACACGACAAGAGAGAGACTACTCACTAGACCTACAAATGTGAAATGTCCATATCGACGTGTTTTCCCCGTTAATTATTTAAATGGGGCTATTATATTGTGTTTTGTTTCGGACATGATTAATAGCTAAATTATAAAAGAGGAAATTACACCCACCCCTAGTATTAGATTTCCATTTTCATAATTCCAATGTTAACTTTAATTATTCAATAATCAGGTTTTAAGGAATTTAAAAAATAATATTTTATTTATTATAATCAATCAGTTTTATATGTGTAGATTGGAGAGAGAACTTCAAATAAGTAAATACCTTAAATATCGCCCCTTCATAAATATCCTAAATTGATTTGTATATAGTAAAATAGTTTGACCCCAACCAAACCCTAATCATTCCAATCAATTCCTCCCCTAATCTCTCTCTCTCTCACCACCGCCTTACGTTGCAGGAGCGAAGAATGACCAGACCAGTTCATTTGTATGTCAGACGCATCTTCTCTTCTCCCTCTCTCGTCGCCACCACGACGTGGACTCCTCCCTCTCTCATTTTCACTCTCTCTCGTCTTCTTCCACTCGTCAGTCGCCTCTGTCTTCTCCCCTCTCTCTCATCTTCTCTCTATCTCCACCCGGCCGCAGCTACTTACTCCGGTGACTGTAAGTTCATGCAGTTGGCGAGTGCTATGGAGTGGGTGTCATGGGCGATTAGGAGGTCAGGATTGTCGAGGAGCCAACCTCTGTTACTTGACTTATATTTGTCGAGGAGCCAGCCTTGCGGTTGGGGTGTGGAGGTGCAAACTATCAAAGTCACAGGTTTTTGATTTTATGGTCAGAGGTCACAATTCATTGATTCATGGGTCTGGGTCACAGAATTTTTCATTTTTGGATGACTGGGTCACAAGCCACATTTTCGAATTCTGTTTTATAGGGCTGGGTCACAGGTTTTTGATTTATGGTCGGAGGTCACAATTCATCGATTCATGGGTTTGGGTCACAGGATTTTTGATTTTTGGATGACTGGGTCACAAGTCACATTTTGATTTACAGGATTTTGATTTTTGAAGGAATGGGTCACATGATTTTTGATTTACAGGTCACAGGTCACATTTTGTGACTGTCGGAAACAACAATTTTTCAGTGTCAAAATAAATAGGTTTCTCGATAACAAGTTCTTAAAATGTCAAGAACGTCATGAAATGTCAAGAATAACAACTTTTAAACATAATTTATCAACAAAAAAGATATTTAAAAAAAATTTACCTTCGATCGAGAATTGTGGAAAGTCTAATCTACTGCAAATCTGGATGTGATTAAATTTCTCGAAATGAAATTATATGATTTTCTTATGAATTGGAAGCATATAATTATTTTTTAGTGTTAATGACTTTTTTACTTCATTTTTTTTTCAATTTTTCCCAAAATTCTTGGTCAATACTTAATAGATAATAAAAACAAATGAACCCATTAGGTATTAGCTAGCATTAATGTAGCTTCTCGTGGAAGCTACTCGTTCTTCTCGAACTTCATGACAAATTGAAAAAAACATTGCTTCATTTTAATTGAGATAGACAATTTGATACCAATTTGGTCAATTTTGCAAGTCATCAAAATTAGACAATCTTCAATTGACAAGTATGAAATTGACCATTTTGTTAATTCCCCTATTAAAAATCATTGATTTTTCAGTACTTCGTAAATAGATTTATTTGGGCTCTTGTAATTATTGGAACCAAATCATTCTACTATAACATTTTTTTGAATACACATTTAAGAAACATTTCCATATAGATCATTTCAATATGTATACCTAATATGCTACTATTCGACAACGTTTCTTGAAGGCAAAAAAATCAACTAAGAAATCTTCAAAAAGCTAAGAAATCCAGTTCTATGACTCAAAATAATAAAGACTAAAAACTAAGAAAAGGGAAGAAAATTAAAACATCAAGAACTAAATTACAATTTGAGAAACAAATGCATTTTTCTTCATAAATCTCATTTGATCCATAAGTGAGGCATGCTAAAACCCATAATTTATTATGGACAATGCTTACATTTTTTTAACTCTTAAGACGAACCGACACAAAAATACTAATTAGATACACAAGTATATAGTATCAAGAAATTGCAATGCACGTATTGAACTTACTTGGTTGAAGTAAAAATGGAAAAATTATATTTCAAATGATAACCACGAACTCGAGATTACAAAAAGGTAAACCATAGTCCCATTATGCATATATCAAGTTCAATTTTGCTACGTGTTATAGAGAAATCACTTAAGTTTGTAAACAATATTACACGAGTACAAAAAGCTCAAATTGTAAAGATTGAACGCTTGAATGCTTTGATTAATCAACTTACACCACAACCCTACCTTGAAAGTTTTGCAATTTAATTTCTCAAGGTTAGAGTATAAAGTTTTAGATAAATTATTGTCAAAATGCAGTTTTCAAGTTTTGTGTTTGCCAGATTTATTTTATTTTATTTTTATTTATTTATTTATTTTTTGGGTAACATGCAGCCCGACTCAGATCCGCAGCCTATTTAGTATTTAAGTTAATAACTTTTGTAATTTTTTTACCTAGACTATAAACTTTAAAAGAATCGGTTTCATTCGGATATCCATACTTATGGTTCAAGAAACAATGACCTGAACCCAGTCAATTTTGGGTTCTTGGTTTCTGTTCCTTCTTTTTTTTTTTTTCTT
Organism: Fraxinus excelsior; assembly: GCA_019097785.1. NCBI lineage: Eukaryota > Viridiplantae > Streptophyta > Magnoliopsida > Lamiales > Oleaceae > Fraxinus > Fraxinus excelsior. Next base: position 16,743,047 of record CM032640.1, read on the forward strand.
TTGGAAATGGACCTAAACCTCCATTTTCGGTTTTGTTTCGGTTTGAAAGGTTCGATTCCCATTAAAATGTCCAATCCTATATAAGATTCTTCTGAACACTAAATTTAAAACAACAGAGGAGAGAAAATGCAAATTAAACATGATATGATAGCATCAATGAAATAGATAATGAGCTAAGGAACGCATTAGGTCAACAAGGAGAAAGAAAGAAGTAAAGATAACAAGGAGTAAGAAAAATTTTCTCATCCCGATGGATGGGAAGGTAGGAGACTATCGTGATCGAAATAGACTTTAAATATCAGCATTGTCAATTTCTACTCCAACCGAATTTTCAACCAATGAGTATGGTGTTCAATATAATGAAATTCTAACAAGGTTAATTTAATACATATCCATAGACCCCACTTATCTAAATAATAAAGAAGAAGCTTCCCAATATCTCAAGGAACTCCTATGTGGAATAGTTTTATGAAATAATATTGCTAAGTCCGTTTACTCATTGATGACGTACTACGTTGATGCATAGATGACATTGCCCAGCAATATGCACTTTACATTAATACTATGTTACTGTACTTTAATATAAAAGAATTTTTTTATCAAACTACTTTTTTTTTGTTTATATATAAAAATATATAAGACAAACAAGGTTTTAAAATTTGTACAATTTATACAAATAATTTTATGAAATAATATTTTTTTTAAAAAAATTTAAAATTTGTGCAATTTATATAAATTATAAATTAAATAAAAGTTACAACCCTCCTTCTTTTTTCGAGCTTGGAACTAACTACAATCAATGTAGGAGTAAAAATTGTAAATGAATAAATTTTTTCTTGAAACAATTAAATTTAAATAGTACATATTTTTTTAAGAATTAATCAATTTAAAAATTTACAATATCCTATCCTTCGATCGCTGCAACTTTTCGGCTATTATACTGCCAACTTAATATTGAATACACGATTCCACACATTCCCAATCCTCCGAGCATATTAAAGCCTCCAATATATCTTCTTTTAGTCTTGATCATTTTTCTGGTAAAACACGACCACCTAAACTAAATACAGTCTCTCATGCTACTGTAAATATCAAAAGTATTAGTAGATCACGTGTAATTTTTTATACAGTTGGATATTGCCTTTCGTTACACATTTACCACAGCAGAAGACTAAATTCATGTAATTGTTTTGATTGTAACACACTACGAATGTTCACACATATATACTTAGTTAACTCATGTGGAAGTTGAAGATTTGTACCACTGATACCTATAGCTCTAAATATTGATGAACTAAAACTAAATGAGGGAACACTTGTACTTGTGTCCAAATAATTCCTTATATCATCTAACTTTGTTGAAATATTTCTTGAAAAAGAATTTTGAGAAGTAGAATTGTAGTGACATCCTTTTTCAATGTAATAGTTATATATTTCACATAACATTGATTCTATATGCACGCGTGATAATTTCATATTCATGAAATTTGAAATTCTCTTTATAATAACTTTTATGCGGGTTAAATTAAGTCGATGGTCTATTACCAAAACGTAAAAGTAAAGGGGGCAACCCTTCTCAATATTAAAGAATTTTTAACTTCATAGAGCAGACTGCATCAAAAAAAATTGACAAATTCCTATATTTATGAAATATTTGTGAAAAGTAGAAAAGTTATTGTAAAACAAGTGAAGATGTAGTGAAATAACATTTTCATAATTTTCCCACAACTGTAACATAATGTGTTTAGAGTTTCATCTATGTGTTAGAACAGTGGTAAATGATTTCTCTTGTAAGTCATACTATGCACACAAATTGTTAAATGCTTGCTTTCTTACTAGTGACACAGTAATAAAATTTATTACTCGTCTAATCTTATCAAAAATTAATCTCATATGTTCTAATTCATCTTTTACAATCAAATTGATAATGTGGCATACACAACATTGATGAAAAAATAAACTTCCAAATGCATAGTTAAGATCATTAATAAATTTTTCGATAATAACTTTGTTCACACTAGTATTATCAAAAGTAAGAATTCGAACAATTTCTTGTATACTAGATTCTTGTATAATATATTTTTAAATCATGTATATGTTGGTGACATTATGATGATATTCTACACATTTGAATACAATAATCATTTTATGTAGAATCCACATGTGATCAATGTAATAAGCTGTAATAGCAATATAACATTTTTTATTACTACCGGCCCATAAATAAGAAGTAAACGATACAATACTATTAAAAGTTTTTAGACCTTCAACAACAACTTTTTTTCTTTTGTTACACAATTTTATAGTATCGGAACGAAGAGTATTTTTACAATAAGAAGTATACAAGGGTTGAAGATAATTTTATATGAGTTTAGTAAAGTGTATTATATTTATCACAGTAAGCGGCATCTCTGCTATAGCCACGTACGTAGTCATTCTTTCGCAAAATCTTTTCTGTGACTATACAATAGTGGAAATAGTAGAAGTAGAACTGCCAAATACTAGTTCGATCTGTTTCAGGTCGGTCGACTAGTTTTGCTTTACAACTCCTTAATATGTGTCTATTCAAATGCATTGTGCTTGAACCGGCTTCCAACTAAATTCTTTGCTTGAACCACGCTTCCAACTAGAGTAATTGAAACATGCTTTCCAAATATCAGCTTCATTTTGAACACCAATTTTTTTACTTGTCATATGTTGTCAACAATTCAAGGATTCTTTTTTTGACCTTTTACTCGAGTGCTTATTCCTCTTTGATATCCTCCAAATCAATTGGAGTATTTTGATATGCATCGTACGTAGCCTAATGGAGTACTTAAACTACCCTTATATTGATTAATCTCATCACTAGTAAAATTCAACTATGGCCATTATAGCAAAAGATAATAAATGTTAGACTAAAATAAACTGAATATTAGAGCAAAGAAATTGAAGATTGAAGTTGAAAACAAGAATACTACAAGTTAAAATTGGGCAAAGTAAATTGATATGAAACTCAAAATTTTTATCTCATATTTTTAGCAAAAAAAAACAAATGTATGTTTCAACCAAATTTAAATTTAAAATTCAAATTTGAAATTTGTATTTGATGTGAATTAAAACATACTAAACGAGCAACTACGCGCTATATATAACACAAGCAACTACACGTTGTATATAAAAGGTTATGCAGGTAGATGATTAGGTTAAAAAAATATTTTTTTTGGGATGTGAAACAAACGGCTCGGGCCGATGCCCAAAAGTGGGGCTTGGTCCGAGCCTCGGATCAATTTTATCGAGCCGCGAGCCTGGCTAGCTCAGGGCTTTTCCCGAGCTGAGCCATAGGCCGTCCAAGATAGCTAGCTAGATCGACACCCTTAAGTGATTCGAGTTCCAGTTGAAGGAGAACGAGGAGTTTTCAGATGATCCATAGGAGATGATGAGAATCACATAGCAACGAACATTACGCAACCCACAACTAGATTGATGTGGAACCAAAGAATGTCAATTAAAACCGATTTTGAATTTGAACCAAACAAGGTGAACCAAAAAATTCAACGATAATGACGATGCGTTGAACCCCTTGATTACATAATGAAGAACCCACGATCCGATAGTTGAACACCACAAGAATCATTTAGATCTTGATAAATTCGATATGTCCATGGAAGAACACAATTTTTAAAGCAAAGTTTCAAGAGAAATTATCTTTAATTTAATTCATGTCAAACTTGGCATCCAATGAAATAATAAAATTCTTATTCATACTAAACCTAGGAAATATAGGACAAGCTTGAATAATTGATAAAGATTACAAGAATCTTACCTAAACTAGAACTCTAGCAAAAATAAGGAAATTTGCGTTAAAACAGTTTTCCCGGATCCGGACAGCTTTCAGTATTTTGGTCATATCGTCCTCTCTCGATATCCAATTTATGTGATTCAAAATAAGTTGGAAATCTTAGTTCAAGGGCTAAAAATCTTCTAGAAATACAAATCTTCAAGTTCGAACATATTCTATGCAAAAAATGGGTTTCAAACTGAGAATGAAAATTCGAGTGCTTTCCAACCCGTTCTGGCTTCTGTCCTCAACATGTTACTTGACCATTTGCTTGTTGTCTTCAATATTATGGACTCCGTTGCTCGAACATGTAAATGACCAGCTTTATCAACTCTTTGAAGTCTCAAAATTTGCTGTACTCTCTCTCCAACAATCATCAAAATCTTGATAAATTGTGGCGCACCTGGATCATATCATACTCTCCATCTTCAAGAGGATTCGTCCTCGAATCCGTACCTTCAATGCCCAGATTATAACCATTGCCGCTAATCAATACAAGAACATGAAATGGTCCATCACCTCTAGGATGTAATTTGGACCTCATTTGAGCTTGAACCCGTCACTTTCGATTGTAAACCCAATCACCTTCACTTAGATCAAAGTGTGCTCTCCTCGACTGCTTGATCTTGCAAGTTTGGGATGCTCCCATTGCAACTCCATCTAATGAATATCCATGCATTCTTTTTGCTTTACTTGGTCTATGCACTTGTAACAATATCACTTCTAATGTACCAATGTTGTCCCTTTGATCATCTTCTTCACTTAGCATATGAAATTCCTCCAATACCTTTGATACTCCATTGTCTCTTCAGGAATCACAAAGCCAATTTTCGGCAAACAAGAGAAATTCAACTAAAGCTCAATCTCTGGGTCGGGTGGTACTCCAATGGGGTAGTTTGCTGGAATAAAACCTTCGGTAACCTACAAAATAGATATAGCCAAACTAGGGAGGGAATTGTTAGTTTTCACCAAAGTCTTCTATTCTTCACATTCGTCCTCCTCCTTTTGGTTTACATCCAACTCCTCTGTCACCTTTGAAGACTCTCCTTCAATTTATTTTTACAGCTCTACTTCCAATTTTAAAATTTGAAGTTCAATTTCTTTTTTGCTATCTTGTGGCATTTCCCTTTTTTTCTCAAAATCAACAACCTCACTATTTTCTCTCTTGCTCTTTTGTTCCTCCATGTGATCAATTTGAGATTTAATCAGATCACGAATTTTTGATAATTCACTCTTATAATCCAATTTATCCCCAACATGCTTCCCAATTGATGTTCGACTTTTCAATGGATACACATCTCCGTCACATCTCCTAGGCTTCTCCCCATGCTCTCGTTCATGTTGATCCCTCTTATAAAAATAATTATGCTCATATCGCTTCCTCATATCGCTTCCTCATAATATTCTTTAACTTAGCCTAAGTTTCAATACACCTCTCACCGTTCCTCCGCCTAGATTTTATTAACTAATCCCACCTAACAATTGCATAATCCACAAATGCTTTCACATCCAACTTCAATTTTATTCCAATACATTAATCATGTCATTTAAACACTACTTCTACCCTTTTTTTTTTCCCATAACAAGTATGTCTCGGGATCGTTCATTCCCTTAAATTGTGGAATTTTCAACTTCATATGTCTCAAACTCCTATCAACACCGTTCCCAATAAAAAATTTACTCCGCCTTTCCAGTCTATCCATTATATTTCCCATATCCTCCTATCCACCAACAACCTCTCCAATCGCCGAATCATCCCTTCATTCATATTGACTTAAACTCCAATTGGGATGTGTGAGAATTGGGACTCAAAGACTCAAAAGAAATTTGAATTGGACAACTCTGGTTGGGCGTTTATAAGTTCAAGAAAGTGGTTCTTGAATTTGAATTGGAATAAAAGAAACAGATTTTTAGAACTGGATTTGATATTAGGATATTGAACAATTTCCATGAAATTCTTTTTTTTGGACTTCTACGGATTAACAATAATAATGATTTTTTAGACTCAAGAATAAACTATGATAACAACGAAACAGACGGAAGTTGATTTGGACTTAAATTGAGCACAAAAATAACTTTTGAATTTTTTTGAAATTTTTTTTGGATCAAAGACTCAAAATATTTCTGTACACAAGAACAATAAGAATGAATAAGAAAGGAAAACGAAGACTCAAAGAAATAAACAAGGATATAACCTGATTAAATTGGAGCCAAAGCTCTGATACCAACTGATGAGAATCATGTAGCAACGAACACTATGCAACCCACAACTAGATTGATGAGGAACCCAAGAACGTCAATTAAACTCGATTTTGGATTTGAACCCAACAATGTGAACCAAAAAACTCAACGATAACGACGATGCGTTGAACCCCTTGATTACACAATGAAGAACCCATGATCCGATGTTTGAACATCACAAGAATCATTTAGATCTTAATAAGTTTGGTATGTCCATAGAAGAACACAATTTTTAAAGCAAAGTTTCGAGAGAAAATTCTATTTAATTTAATTCATGTCAAACTTATCATCCAATTAAATAATAAAATTTCTATTTATACTAAATCTAGGAAATATAGGAAAAATGTGAATAATTGATAAAGATTACAAGAATCTTACCTAAACTAGAATTCTAGCAAAAATAAGGAAATTCGATTCAAAACAGTTTTCCCGGATCCGAACAACTTTCAATATTTTGGTCATATCTTCCTCTCCTGATATCTGATTGATGTGATTCAAAATTATTTCAAAACCTTACTTCAAGGGCTACAAGTCTTCTAGTATACAAATCTTCAAATTCGAATGTATTTTGTACAAAAAAATGGATATTCAATTGAGACTAAAAATTCAAGTGCTTTCCAACCCGTTCTAGCTTTCATCCCCAACATGTTACTTGACCATTGGCTTGTTATCTTCAATATTATGGGCTTCATTGATCAAACATATAAATGTTCAGCTTTATCAACTCTTTGAAGTCTCGAAATTGGCTTTACTCTCTCTCCAACAATCATCACAATCTTGATAAATTGTGACGTACCCTGGATCATATCAGGAGATAAATGATCCTCAAAGGTTGGGAGTTGGTACAAGAGCATGAAGTCCATGAGAGCTTTAGTGATTACAGTTAGGAAGTTAGAAAGTACTAAAATTTAGTCAAGTCTAAACAGTCTGTAAGTCTTTATCGTTTATAGCGGATACTACTTGTTTGGGCCCAAAGTTTTTATCTCGTGAGGGGTTTTCTCCGCCATCAATTTTGTGATGTTATTTAATTTTTTGCAATGTATCAACTGCAGTAATTCAGCTTAAGATAGTATAGTATGTGAATTCATCTGGATAAAATTAATAATTGTGACTTGTTGTTTTTATTAATTGATAAATTCAAATTTCACTTAAAAAACCTATTCACCTCCATCTAAGTGCTAATTTCGCTTAAAACACCTATTCACCTCCATCTAAGTGTTAGTAGGGTCAAACGTCATTTATTTTAAGTGTTATCAGAGCCTCAATTCGATTCTTGATAGTAACTTAATCTACATAAGTCAGTCTCTTTGTGTACCTCCATATTTTGACGGAAGTAATTATGCATATTGGAAGGTGAGAATGAGATCATTTCTCAAGTCTCTGGACGAGCGGATGTGGGTTAGTGTACAAAATGGTTGGACTCTCTCCTCTACTACAGATATTTTCTTTTGGACTAAGAACGATCTAGTTGAGTGTAATTGGAACAGTAAGAGCTTTTGCCCTATTTATTGGTTGTGTTTGCTGAGTGTTTATGAGAGTAACAATGTGTAAGACCGCGAAAGAAGTTTGGGGGTATCTTAGATACCACACACGAGGGAATCAAAACTATAAAGAACTCTAAACTACAGATGTTGACCACTAAATTTACAGAAATTTGAGTGAAGGATGATGAATCATTCAATGATTTATATATGAAGTTAAATGACATAGTGAATTCTAGCTTCAATCTAGGTGAGAAAGTTCCTTAGTCTAGGATTTTTTTAAAAGTTCTTAGATCATTACGTGAGATATTTAGACCTAAGTTCATAGATATTGAATAGATTAAAGAATTAGATGTCGTTAAGATAAAGGAAATTGTAGGATCCCTCCTAATATATGAACTCACCATATTTCAACTAAAGAAGAATAAATCTATATCCTTGAACACCATTAAGGAAGACTAGGGATACTGGGATTCTAAAGGATGAGGAAATAACTTATTTTTTTAAGAAATTTCAAAAAGTATTTGTGAATAAGAGAAAACTTCAAGAGAAAAATAAGGGTTTCCCTAGTAAACTCAGGAAAGATAAACGTGATAAGACTAATACTAGGACTTCTAGTTAGAAAATCCAGTCGGTTGGATGTCATATGTATCCAGGTTATGGCTATTAGAAGAACCTAATTAAAGGAAAGAGTAAGGCAACAGATGTGTCACTTATAAATGATGAGTCCAATTCTAGTGACTAGAGTGATTTTTCTAGTAGTGAGGATGAAATGAACTATAAGCCTTCTCTTATATAAGTTAGATTGATTCAGACAAGGATAGTGAGAAGGATGAGTACGTAGAGCGCATAGTGTGGGTTCTGAAGAAGACTCTAAGGATGATATTGAGATTCGTATAGTATATAAGTAGTTATTTGAGGAGAGTCTTAGGATAAAAAAGGTGAATAAAGCCATATTAAAGAAGATTAATGAACTTGAGCTAGAGAGAGAGAGAGACTCATAACTGACCTTCAGGATTTTACCAAAGGTTTTAGTGAGTAAAGAGTTGTCAATGAGAACTTAGAGACTAAGGTTAAAACCTTAACAAGCGATCTTGAGAAATCCAATACTCAACTCTATTCATTCTTGAGTGGTTCTCAAAAACTTGATAATCTGTTAAGGATGAACAAGCCAGTTGGAAATAGGCGAGGTCTAGAATATATTGAGTCTGATAATAATACTACTAGTATATCCAAGACCACATTTGTTACAACCACCAACCAACCTAGGAATGTTGCAAATCCTAAACCCAATGGTAAGGGTGTCTCACGACAGAGGCTTACTAGACAACTTAAGACCAATCGACCCTAAAACCAATATCAGGAATCACATAGTTTTGAACATAGGTTTATTCATACGTGTCAAAATTGTGGTGTGTTAGGACAAAAAAGGCATAGATGTCACAAACTTGTGAATATGAGGAGTGAAGATATCTCTAGCAAAGTAAACTTCCTTACCAATCAGGTTAGCCACTTGACTGAGATGATGACACATTTGACTGCGATTACCTCTACTTCTAGGAAGGTGTGGGTTAAGAAAGTGATCTCCCTAGGTATGATGGAAAATTGAATTACTATGTTGCCCATGTTGCTCTTAAAGCTAAAAATGACTTATGTAGTATCTTGATAGTGCATGATGTAGACATATGTGTGGTAATAAAGCCTTGTTCTCTATTGATGATTGAAATCGCAATATGGTTACTTTGGAGATGGTGTTACTGCATCTATCCTTAGTAAAGGTACCTTCAATATATCGGATTGCCTGCTACCTCAAATGTGCTTTATGTGAATAGTTTAAAGTCCAACTTGTTAAGCATTAGTCAATTTTGTGATGCTTATTTTGAGGTTAGTTTTGTTCAGAAAATGTGTATTGTTTATGATTCTAACGTTAACGTTGTCATAGACGGAGTAAGAACTTTTAATAATTGTTATGGAGTTCTTCCTAATTCCAACTATGTGCATATTACTACTAAGATTGATATGACTGAACTATAGCATCAAAGGCTTGGTCATATGACCTATAATAGTTTGTTTAAGTTGGCTAAGGAGAACTTGTGAATGACTTGCCTAAACTTGAAATTTTTGAAAACACTATTTGTGGTTTGCTTTGAATCCATTAGAATTCTTCTTGTTGCTTCTTGTACCTTAGGGTTCAAGTTATATCAAATGGATGTCAAGAGTGTCTTCTTAAATGAAATATTTCAAGAAGAGGCTTATGTTGAACAACCTAAACTAATTATCGATCCTAAATTTCCACATTGTTTATAAATTGAATAAAGCTTTATATGGTTTTAAGCAAGCTCCTAGAGCTTGGTATGGTAAACTAACTGCATACCTCGTGGAATATGGTTTTTCAAGAGGCAGTGCAGATAGAACTTTATTCATAAGACATATTGAGAAAATCATCAACATAGCATAGATTTATGTTGATGACACTATCTTGGGTTTTCCCACTGACTCTCTTGCTCTTAAATTCGGTAAATGCATGAAACAAGAATTTGAGATGAGTATGATTGGAGAATTAAGTTACTTTCTTGGTTTCCAAGTAAAGAAAACTAATGATGGGTTGTTCATATCTCAATCAAAGTACGCCAATGACATAGTCAAGAGATTTAGGCTAGATAGCGAGAAACACATTAGAATATCTATGAGCATGAGTATAAGTTAGGTCATTATCTTACATGTAAGAATGTTGATTAGATATTATATAGAAGTATGATAGGTAGTTTATTTTATCTTACTGCCAGTATAAGTGACATAGCATTTAGTGTTGGAGTTTGTGCCAGATTTTAGGCTGATCCCATGGAATCTCGCTTGAGTACTATGAGGTGTATCATTCGATATATTAATGGCACTATAGATAAAAAAATCTTGTATTCTAGAGACTTTAATCCTGATGTTGCTAGTTATTTTGATACCGATTGGGTTGGGAATATTGTTGATAGAAAGAGCACACCAGAGGCTGTTTCTATGTTGGTAATAATCTTGTAGCTTGGATGAATAAGAAACAAAATTCCATCCAAAGCTAAATATATAGCTGTAGGTAGTTGTTGCACTCAACTACTTCAGTTGAAATAGATGTTGAGTGATTATGGAATTGAATATGGTACTATAACTATGTTATGTGATAACACAAGTGCCGTTGGTGTTTTAAAAAATCCTATTCAACATTCCCGTACAAAACATATTTATATAAGACATCACTTTATTCGAGAGCTTGTAGAGACTCGTGTTGCAATTTTTGAACACATCTTTACAAAAAATCAATTAGTTGGCCTATTTATCAAGCCTTTAGATGGTCTTAGGTTTGAGTTTCTTAGTAATACTATTGGTGTCTGTATACCTCTTTGATTAGGTACTTAGATGCATGCATGTACAGTTCATAGAGTTCATGCATTCATGCACGCATCTCATTCTTTGTATACTCATTTTGTATGATTTGTTTTATCTATTTAAAAAAAATTAAAAAGGGGGGATTAAATTTTGAAGCTACTGAACATTATTTGGTTTACTTAAATATACTTTTTATGACATAGTATGCATACATCTTATGAATAGTAATGTTCATTGCTTTGTTTAGATTTTATATGGAGTACTTAGTATAGATTTTTTTTAATGTACCATCTTCACAGCACACACTGTAATCTTATGAGTGGGTCTTAACTACATGTGTGAGAATAGAGATGTCGCTCATCTATTGTGAGGTGACCTTGAATATGAATTGACTTTTAACTAGCTAACCTAAGCTATAGTATATTCCCTAAAAAGAAAAATTGATTCATCTTATACTCTCTTTCGAAGCCTATTTGACTCGAGTAATTAAGCTTGTGGGGTTTCTCAAAATCTGATGCCCTATGGTCATGTGGATTGGATTCATTGGCCAAAATTTGTTATAAGGTTCATCTTAGTAGCTTAATGGATAAACGTCTACACATAAGATGTAGACAACAAAAAATATGTATGGTTAAATTCAGGGAGAGAGAAGAAAATTTTACCTGAAAATAAGAGCTGCATTATTAAATAAGCCCTAGTGTCTTACATTTGGTTTCATTAATAGAAGAAAATACTCATTTTGTAGTGATGTGTAGCATGTTATTCCTTACATTTAAGATTAAAATTTGGAGTCTTGTTCACATGGAATTAGTGGCATTTTTCACACATGAGTCACTTATACAATTTATTTCATTTAAATTTGATATGAGTATGTGGGAAGGTTTTCCTATTCATTGATTATGCCTTACTTGTGATCAATTGCATTTTTGAGTTGTCATATATGATGCAGTGCATGACATGAAAAAAAAAAGGAGAAAAAGAGCTATATCTCGAAATTTTCAAAAAGAAGGTGATTTTTTGTCAATACGTTTTTCATCATTTCCTTCTTGTCTCTCACAATTCTTTCCCTAAATCTTGTTATACATCCCCATTTCTTGCATCAAATCATTAATTGGACGTTATTGCATCAACATTTGAAGGATTGTCACCATTTTCCATCAATTTTCGACACATTCAACGGTAAGTTTTTGATAATCCAAAGTTTTTATTCTTGAACTTCTGTTGGATTTTTTTCTTTTACTTGTGTTTTGTTGGTTATTCATGCATATAGGTCATGGGTTAGCTATCATTGATGAATTTACACGAGTTACTGCATCTAATTTCATGAGTTTTGTCAAATTTCCCTTCATTTTGAAAACTAAGGTTCTTCATATGACTTTAGTTCATTTTTTTGGTTTTGGATTCGTTTTTGATGGAGTATGGGATAGGATTTAGATGCTGGTTTGTTGTGATTGTGGTTTGCATTGGTAGGTTTCCCTTGTTTGATAGTGGTTTGCCTACCATGTTTTACATAGCCACATGTTCGATGTATGGTCTCGTCAACTTCTTTGATCAATTTTTGACATATAATTGACCAAACACATGAAGTATACACTATTGAACACATCTTAGTCCTTACACTGCACATTTGGCGAGTTTTACTTTGAACTTGACATTGAATCAATATCATCCTGACGTCAATGCATCGTATCATCCCTGCGCCTAGGCACCACTTCGCCAACATTCATGCATTGCACGGCCTTCGACAATGACTCACGTTACTTAGTTAGTCACCTATGTCCATAGGTTATCTAAATTTGATTTTCATAGTTTTGTGTGACCACAGTATGTATTTGCATCGTTTTGTGTACATTATATAGTTTTACATTGGTTTGCATGCATTATACAATTTAGCATGGATTTATGTGCTTATGACATGTTTCTAGATTTCGTTGTATGTAGACTACTTTTTTACAATTTAGCATGCATACTACTTATTTGCCTCATTTCACGTGCATCCAACATATCATCAGTTAGTTTTTCATTGAGGTACATAGTATCCTTAGGGGCATCTATTGATATGTTTGTATTGTAAATTTGTCACAGATGCCACCTTAGAGAGTGAGGACTACTGTATAGATATCTAGTGCTTCGACTTCCTATATTAGGTCTCGATTCATCTCTTCTATTGCCTAGGATGTCTTTAGAACTCAGTTTTCCTTGCGCCCCATTCTGGTAGAGCATGAGGTAGTACTTTGTAATCTCAACCTCTACCTTGCTGTTATCTTCACTTCGCGTGGATGAGAACCTTTACTTGTTGACTTGTCTCCCCAACCTAATCTCTTTGTCCAGAAGTTCTATGCTAATATTCACTATATTAGTGGGTCGAGTTTTAAGGTCTCTCCTAGGGGTAAGACACTAAAGATCAATTCAAATGTCATATCTGCTATTATTCACATTCCTTAGGTTATACATCCTTTATTTTCCTACCTATATGCTGAGACTGTTTAATCTAACTCTCTTGTCAGATCGACTATTTAACAACCCTTTGGAAGGGGGTCCAACTGTGATTCGCACTAGATCCCTCCTACGGTCGACAGATTTTGTTACACATTGTGTGCACAAATCTGTGGCCAGTTTCTCATACCTCTTCTCTACACATGGATAATGTTAGATTTCTTTATGCACTTTTGCATAGCGACTCTATAGACCTTCCTACTTTCATTTACCACCAGATTTTGTGTACATTTCATGTGATTGGCAATAGGATTGGTCTTTCTTACACCTGTTTGATTCATCTTCTTATGACAATTCTTGGGGGTATTTTTCCTAACGGGACTATTCGGAGGGTTTTTCAGCCTACTGGCCAGACCACTATTTCATAGAGTAGGTCCCATGTTCCTTTATCTTTTGCTCCTAATCCAAATTTGCTGGCTGATCCTATTGATGACCTATTTTCTGTTCATCCATTTGATATTCTTTATTTCTCTCGTGTGGATTATCCTACTTTCACCACTAACATTCCATCGTTTTTTACCCTTACTCCTATTCTACCACCACTTACTTATGTTTCCATTGATTCTTTAACGACACTTATGGGACAGATGTATGTGATGATCAAACAGCAGGCTCGTATGATGGTTGAGATTACACAGCTTAGAGCCACCACTAAGTATCACATAGCAGAGTTTGCTACAATTTAAGGTGTTGTCGGCTATCTTCAGAGATGATTACGATGGATCAGACAACATTGAGATGATTATGATGAGGCGACAGATAGAGATGACGTTGTTGCTGATTAGTTATTAAGCATCCCCTTGTCATTTGTGACAATAAGGGGAGTTGGTAGTATTTTGTGGATATATGGTATATTTTTTGGATATTGACATTTTTTAAGATGTATATGATATTTGCTGCTTATCTAGATTAAGTTTCGATGTTTCATGATATCGATGTTTATTTTTGGTGTATTAATATACATTGATATTGCATCTTAATTTAGCTAGTATTATTATGATCTTATTGATATCTATCTCAATTGTTTTTTTTAACCATTCCACGTACTTTTAAATGTTGTATTTGAGTTGTTGATTTTAGGAAACAAGTGTGACGAGGAAAAATTAAGCTACAATTGAGTGAGTTGGTTTTTGGTAGATTAGTTTGGTTGTCGTTGATTTATAATACATGTCTTTGTCACAAAATGTCAAAAGGGAAGTTTGTTAGGTTTTAAAGTTGTTAGCAATCTTTAAAAAATATATAGTTATAAAAGAGTTTTAAAGATTCAAAAAGTCAATTGATAAGTTGTATGGATGAATTAGTAGTCCTTGGGTTTGTTTATTGAACAATGAGTAAAAGCTCTGGATTTATACTAGAGTGCCGCCAAGCTGTTACTCGAGTATCCAAAATAGAATCAAGGTTGCCCGCCCGTCACTCGCCTAGTGCTCGAGCGATGGTGTTTAGCGGGAAACCCTAGTTTACGATTTCAATAGTTCTATCTATCTTATACTATTCCAAAATCACTATACTATGAATACTTAATCCCCACTTCATAAAAAGAGTTGGTTGAACATTGTTTTATAAGAGAGATCACATCCTACATATTGTTTAATCTTCTCTTGATTTAACCAAATTATTGAAAATATCAAATCCACATAATCAATACATCAAAACCCATACTTCCGCATATTTGTCAATTGTAAAGATCGACAAAGGTGATTAGAGTTCCGATTGAAGGAGAACGAGGAGTTTTTAGGTGATCATCATGAGATAAACGATTCCACAAGGTCGAGAGCTAATGCAGGAGCACACGGTCTTATGAGGGCCCTGGTGATTACAGTCGGAGGTCAAAAAGTACTAAGGTTTAGTCGAGTCTGAACAGTCTATAAGTCTCTATGAGCCCATAGTTTTTTATCCTGCGAGGGGTTTCTTTGTTATCAATTTTGTGGTTTTAATTAATTTTCTACGATATATCAATCGCGGTAATTCAACTTAGAATAGTATTGCATGTCAATTCATTTGGATAAAATTAATAATTGAGACTTGTTGCATTTATTAATTGTTAAATTAAAACTCGATCCGCATAAAACATCTTTTCACCCCCATCTAGGTGTTAGTAGGGTCGAACATCATTTATTTCAACAATTGAGTGCATAAATTCGCATATCATAGAAAATCACAAAAAAAAAAAAAGGAAAAAGAAAATATTGTCCTGATTAAATTTAAAATCTACTACATAAATGCCTCCATGAGCCACTGCAGAAAGTAATTCCTTTTCCTTTCCATTTCCATAATGGCAACTTTTTGCATATTGCAGAGGTCTAACCATATGGCTAATTCCAATGTTCTTGTGCTTTTCAAAATAAGAAGATTTTCTCATGTTTTCACATTTTTCTACAATCATTTATTTTGTAGTGTCATATATTTTTATATATAAACAAAGAAAAAATATGTAGTTCGATTAAAAATTTATTTTATATTAAAGTACATTAACATAGTATTAATGTAAAGTGCAAATTGACTGGGCATTGACATCTATTAATCAACGTAGTACGTCATCAATGAGAAAACGGACTTGGCAATATTATTTCATAAAACTATTCCATATAGGAGTTCCTTGATATGTTGGCAAGCTTCTTCTTTATTTAGAATAAGTGGGATCTATGGATATGTATTAAATTAGAAAAATGTTAAATGAACACGGGGTTGACATCGTGTAGTAAATCTCATTAAGGGCGTGTTCGGTATGGCTCAAAATCTAATTAAAATTGAAAATATAACAGTTATTGGATCTCACTCGTCTAATAAAAGTAAAAAATAACGACTAATTTTTCAATTTTAATTTGATTTTAATCTCTACCAAACACCCTCTAATTTACTCTCGTTAGACTTTCAGTCCCACTTTTCGAATGGGACAGCGAAGGCCACCCCTATCCGTCCTCTCTCTAACTTGAGGTCCATAAAATAATAAAAGTTCAACTTGTAGAAACTTGTCCGAATAAATAATTTTCACAACTTTCAATGTAAACACAATCTATTTCTTATGCATATTTTATTTCTATATCTGCCAATATCTGCCAATAGAATTATAGTATGCAGACGTGTTTGAAGTATTCTAAAATATCCAATGGGCTTTTCAACCATTAGAAGAAAATTGCTAATCTTCTAATACGACATCATTCGTGTATGTCAAGAATTATACAAAGATTGTAAATGATCAATAGAAAATTCGTCACTTTTAAATTGTAAGAGATGATTTACATTTCATTCAGTTAAGTTGATAGCAAAATCCTTATCCAAGGTGCGTTCATAAGTCGAAAAGAGTTTTCGACTAATACTGACTTAAAGAGTGGAATGATAGATATGATCGATAATCAAAATTGACATACATTCATATTTCGTAGTTGATCGAATTATATTGACGAAAAGATTTTATTTACGGTAAATGAACAAGTTCGATTTTATCATACCAAGTAAGACTGGGATATGAACTCACTTCAAATCGTTTTATTTTATTTTAGGGTAATTGGTATAATACCCCCTTAACGTTTGCGCTCCCCATAACTTTTCATTTTGGAGCAAAATCTCCATAGATTGCCCAAACGTTGCGAAATAGCCCCTGTAGTCTAATTCCGTAAGTTTAGGCATTAAAAATAATAATAGAGAGCCAAAATCAGTAAAACCTTAAAAGGGCAAATTCGTATGTCTAATGCTTTCTCTCCTTAAGGCACCGTTTGTTTGAAAAAACAAAGGAGAAGAAACCAACTGTAGTAAATTGAAAACAACCACTAATCTAAACTCCAAACTGATATGCTGTAAGTGTTATGCCCTAAGTCCAATCAACTTTGGACATAAGCACTTTTAATATATATATAACTGATGCATATTTATGGCAATATCTATTATTTATTTCAATTAATATTCTAATTAATTAAATAATAGAATCCGTAGATTCAAGTCTTGATGATTTGTTAATCACAAGGAGTTGTGATTGTGAGATACAAATTACATATGACTGAATCTTAAATCGTCCGTGGTCGTATGTAATAACGGGATACGGATATCGTTATTATGGATAGACCATCACGTGTGGCATTTCTTACTTATGAAGTAAGTAGTTGATCTTACAAACTAAAGTGTGGGGACACTTGAATGAACACGTGAATGTTTTGTTATAGAACAAAACATTGGAGACCCGCTGAGAGATTCCACATGGAAAACTATCTGAGTGTCAGTGGTTAATCTCTAACGTTCGGTAGTGGAATTGGTCCTTTGACTTGAGGTCATCATAGTGCCTTATGTGAGGACAGTCATGCTTTGGTGATGTCGGATGTTGCTCTGTCAAGGGTCGCTAATACGACATCGTTCGGGTATATCAAGAATCATATGAAGGTTGTGAATGATCAATAGAGGATTCGTCACTCTTAGATAGTAAGAGATTATGATCTACATTTCATCCAGTTAAGTTGATAATGAAATCCTTGGCCAAGGTGAACTCATAAGGCGAAAAAGAGTTTTCGACTTACATTGACTTAACAGTAGGATAAAAGATATAATCGATAATTGAGATTGACACACGTCCATATCTCGTAATTGATCGGATCATATTGACGAAGGGATTATAGTTTCATGGTAAACGAACAAGTTTGGTTTTGTCATGCAACGTGACATTTCCCGTCACATGTATTGCCCGACACATTGCTAGATGTCAATCTGGGACAACAAATGTAAATTGATGATAAATTAAAAGGAGTATTTTAATTTATCAGTTTTGATTAGATCAAAATAATAATTCACGTTGTTAGGCATCGTGATCGGGTTGGATAATGGGTCACACACAAAAGAGAATCAGAAGAATGAGATTTACCAATTAATTAATTAACAAATGTTGGATAATTAATTAATTGGGTTGCTTATTAATAGACCCGAATTAATTAATTCATGGACCAGATTTAATTAATTTGATTAATTAAATGTTGGACCGGGTTAAGTTAAGAGATGGGCCAACCCGTTTGGACTTATATTAATAGGCTGCTAGAGTTTGAAAAACCTAATGGATTATTCATTATTCTTGCTAGCACGAGAAAAGAAAACCATGGCCGTCATTCTTGTTCTCTGTGTGGATCACCATTGGAGGTTGGACAATTGGACAGCTTGGATTGTAGATCGTGATCATTGGAGTTTGTGAATCAGCAAAAGAGTTTGCAGAATTCATCAAAGGTATTATTCTAAACACAGTTTCTATCTAAACACAATGTAGATCCTTGTTTGGGAATCGAAATTGCTTTACTTCCGCTGCGCATGATTAAGTAGGTTCCCAACAGTGGTATCAGAGCCTACTTTGTGTTTGTTAGAAATTATTTTTGCATGTTTGAACAATCAAAAGTTGATTGTTTAATTTTTTCTTGAATCTAGCAATTTAATATTATATTTTTCATCTTTTAAAAATCTGTTTTTGAACGATGATAAAATATATTGGATCTGGAAACCGGATTTAAAAAAAAAAGGGTTGAAAGTTCTGCCGGCAGCAACAAACGCCGTCGGCGAAGGTGGTATGGCGAAGCAGCAGCTTCGCTGCGCGCGGCGATCGGCGCCTCTATCAACAGCGGCGCCGTCGCCGTTGTTTATTTCATCGACAGGCGCTGCTGCCGCTAGTAGCAGCAGCGCCGGATGTGAAGTGCAACGCACGGGCTGCTACTTTTGCATCGCACCGTGCGCTGCGAAACCGGCAGTGTGTCGTCGCTGTTTGACAGCGGCGACACACTCGCCAGTAGAGGCGGCGTTTCTAGCGCCACTTGGTTGAGAATTTAGGGTTCCAATTAGGGTTTTTTTTTTGGATTGAATTGGGGACGGGGGCTTCTCCTGTAATTTACGAAATTTCGGGGCCCAACCTACAATTATTGATAAGGGTTAAGTTTGCAAATTTTAAAAGGGGACCTGTTCTGCAATTTATGAAATTGGAAGGTCCTGATTATAATTTTAACTTGGGTCAATTTTTCAATTTTCAAAAAGAGTTTTGAATTTATATATTAAAATGGTTTTAAATTAAATTTTAAAAAGTTTGACTTTAAAATTTCAAATTTGACCCGTTTAAAATTTTATTTAAAATTGACGACTTTTTATATTTTCGTTAAAATTGGATTTTAACTTAAATATTAAACTTTTGACCCTAAATTGAATTTTATTTTAGTTAGGAGTTTTATCCTAAATTAAAATGTTAATTCAATTTGAATTAGAGTTGGACTCTAATTTAGTGTTTAATTAAATTCTGATTTTAATTAAATCACTCACCCTAATACTTTCTTGAAATTAGAGTTGTACTCTAATTTGACATTCTTAATTGAAATTTGATTTTAATTAAATTGTCTCGCCCTAAAACTTTTCTTGGAATTAGAGTTGGACTCTAATTTTGTATTTAATTAAAATTTGACTTTAATTAAATAAGTTCGCCCAATATCTTGAAATTGGAGTTTGACTCTAATTTTATATTTAATTAAAATTTGATTTTAAATTAAATTTAACCACCTTAAAATTTTGAAATTAGAGTTGGACTCTTATTTGATATTTAATTAGAATTCGATTTTAATTAAATTATCTTATTTTAAAACTTTGAAATTAGAGTTGGACTCTAATTTGATATTTAATTAAAATTTAATTTTAATTAAATAGTTCCGCCCTGTAATAGTGAAATTAGAATGAGATTCTAATTTGGTATATAAAATTAAAATTTGATTTTAATTAAATACATCCGCTAATTAAATTAATTAATTAGATTAATTAATTATTTCATTGTTCCGATCCATTTGTCTAAATTAGTTTAGACGACTTTAATTGCTAGAAACTTGAAACATGTTTGCATATAATATTAGATATTATATAGGAATGTATTTATATGATGAATGTTTTACTAGTGGATGATTATGGACTCGACCATGTGGATATGTTGAATGGTTAGTTTTATTCTTGTTGTTTTATGGGCCTGCGAGCTCTAATTTATTTTGGACCTGCGAGTCCGTTATTATTATGGGCATGCGTGTCCAATATTATTTAGGTCTGCGTGCCAACTAGTATATGATACAAGTTGTAGCTGGACTAATTGAAGATACAAGAAGAGGAGGAGACCATAGAGATGGAGCATTGTATGAATAAATGCTATACCTCCTAGGAGCTGACCAACTAGTCTTCCTTATGGCTCGGGAAGACTAGATAGTATAAGTCCATAATCGTCCACACTATTACATGTATGTTTATTTGCATGTTAGATGTATAATAAAATATATATAATTATTACGATGAGACCTTTGCATGCAAAATCTCTCGTTGAAAACATTAAGTCATTTTCTTATTCGCCTTCCATCATTATAGTGAAAAACGAGAATCCTAAATCGATCTCAACTTGTTGAGTATACTCAAGGCTGGTCTATTATGGATATGTTTGACACTATGAAATATTAGATATTTCTGAATGATGGGTTTGACTTAACTAAAATTTATCTTTTGTTGAGTACACTCAAGGAGATGAATTTTAGAGGCATGTTAAAATATTAAGTCATATTTACATTAGCCTTCCATCATTATAGTGAAAAACGAGAGTCCGAAATCGATCTCAACTTGTTGAGTACACTCAAGGCTTGTCTATTAGGGATATGTTTGACACTATGAAATATTAGATATTTCTGAATGATGGGTTTGACTTAACTAAAATTTATCTTTTGTTGAGTACACTCAAGGAAATGAATTTTGGAGGTATGTTAAGCTAACACATAAGATGTGTGAAGACAAAGAGTTGTCAGCTTAATGATCTGGGAGTTGTATGGAGATACAATTGATAATAGTATCTACCCAAATGTTTTATTAAGGTTTGTTGAGTACACTCAATGTTTTAATATAACAAATGGGATTCCAGCCCACTGGGAATCAAGTATGGATTCCATAAATTTATGTGAGAGGGTCATAAATTTGAGTTAAACAGTGGGAGCGAAACTAATTTAATAAAAGACCATGTTAAATTAATCGATGCATTTTATATATTATTCTTTTACTTTTCGTCATTTACATTTATTGAATCTTGAGTAACCATATGTATTTGAGCGGCATACTGTATGCTAACAACCAAACCAAATTTTCTTGATTGGCACAGCGAATCTGAGAATTGTTCTCATGCATTATAATTGATTATGTCCTTGAGTAGCCATTTCCAGAGATACTCATTGATGACTCAATAAAGGAAGAGGTGGCTGCTATAATAAACACAGTGATGACGATAGCACTGCAACATATGTAATGTTTGCGACTATGTCACCTGAGTTACAAAAGCAACATAAGTGTATAGATGCAAACACATGATTTTCCATCTCAAAGTGTTGAATGATGAACAATCACGTGTGGAAAGATATGAGATTTCCTAGCAACTATACTAGTGCATAATGGCAGAAAAGTCTCCGGCCAGTTCTGGTGTGCTGAAAACGTTGACTACTTTGAGAAGTTGTCTCAATTGAGTTCAATCACGAACAATGAACTAAGTATGACTTTGTTCTACAATCTTTGCCAGTAGGTTATTCGTGACTAATTATGAATTTAACATGAATAAATTCGAATGCACACTTATTGAGTTGCTGAACACGCTTAAGACTGTTAAGCCCAATAACTATGTTTATAATGGGCAAATTTCAGTCATAGATTCCTCCAGGGAAGTCTAAAGGATGTTTTGAGAAAACATCTAAGATGACTAAGACAGTTAAAGCAAATAAGGACAATACCAAATCTAATGACCATTGATATCATTTTAGAATGATAGGTCATTGGAAAGGAAATTGCAAGGTTTATATCTACTTCATTAGTTTCATGGGTATTGAATACCAGATATGGATCTCATATTTAAATAAAAATGTAGAAACTAAACATAAGCAAATCACTGCAAAAAGGGAAGAAGTTGACATGTACATTGAATATGAGCAAATGTTGCTGCATTGCCTATAGGAGCTACTTCTTACCTTTGCCTTTAGACTTAATATTAGAATTAGAGAAATATTATTTTGTTCTTTCCATTATCAAGAGCATTAAATAAATTTCATGTTTGGACATGAATTATTTTAACGTTAAGGACAATTGTTGTTCCTTTTATCTTGATAAGATCTTAATGGTCATGGTAAATTACAAAATGATATTTATATTCTAAACATTGAGTATTCTATAATGAGTATAGATACCGAAAGGCATAAAAATGATAATCTGAATAACACCTATATCTGACATTGCAGATTTGGTCATATAAATGAAAATGCAATTCCAAACTTACATGGAGATGTACATTTGGGTCAAATGATTTTGAATCATTTGACAAATGCAAAATATGTCTGTTAGGCATAATGACCATATCTCTTTTTACTTGAAAATGAGAAAGATCTGCATAATTACTGAGTCTAATACATAGCGATGTATGTGGACACATGTCAATTAATGCTAGATAAAGTTTCTCTTTTCTCATCACATTTACTAGACGACCATTTCAGAAATGGTCATGTATATTTGATAAAATTCAAGTATGAAACTCTTGAAATGTTCAAGGGATTCAAACTAGAAATTGAGAAATAAATAGGTAAATAATTTGATCGATGTGGAGAATATCTAAAATGTAGAATTTTAGATTATCTAAAACAGAATGTGACTCTCTCGCAGTGGATTCCTCTACATGCATTGCAACATAATGGTGTATTTGCAATGAGAAATCATGTACTATTAGATATAGTGCAATAAGGACAAGCCATGCAAATGCTTCAAAATCGTTTTGAGATCATGCACTGATTGCCACATGCAACGCACTAATCGTGTCCCATCTACATCGGTTAACAAAACTCCATACAAGTTATGGAAAGACAGAATGCCCCACTTTTCTCATATGAAAGATTGGGGCTATGATGCTTATGTGAACCGCACTGAATCGGATAAGTTTGAAACTAAATTCGATAAATATATATTTGTGGGATATTCAAGAGACAATTGGATATCAATTCTATAATCTCATTGAGGAGAAGGAGTTCATCTCAAGACATGTCACACTCCTAGAGAAAATGTTTGTTGTAGGAGAGGACAGTGAGAGTAGAGTAAATCTTGAAAGAGTTCAAGGATTCAAAGATATAGTTAACCAAGTAGATAACCTGAGTCTGATCCCAAAGTGTTGAGGGACATACTCTTGATCAGGAAGTTGAGACTCCTGAGGACACGACAGCTCCATGTAAATCGTATAGGATCATTCCACCTTCTGGAAGGTAAGAATCCATGATTACTAATCAGACATTACTAATCAAGGATGATGAGCCTACTAATTATGCATAAGCAAAGTCAAGTGTTGACTCGTTGAGATGACATAAGGCTATAATATCCGATATGAACTTAATGTTACCAAGGTTTGGACCTTGGTCAACCCGCCTAATGGATTAGAACCCATAGGTTGTAAATGAGTTTACAAGAAAAGTTTAATATGGATTAAAATAAGCCTTTTGGATCTGAAATATTCGATTTGATATAAAAGTCAAAATGTTTGATTTTATCAAAAATGAATTGTGTGTTTAAAAAAAGATAGTGGGAGTATTGTCGAGTGCCTAATATTATATGTATGAGACATATTAATAGGAAACGACGTCTTTATATTTCAATTGTTGAAATTGTGGTTGTTAAATAATTTCTTCATAATAGATATGTGAGAAATAGCTTGATCTATAGAGATAGATCTATAAGATTGCTTAACTCATCCAGATCTATATAGATAAAATCTTAAGAAGATTTTATGTGGAGAAAATGAACTGGGAGTTCATGGATACATTGATGCTAACTTCTAGTCGAACTAGAATGATAGCATATTTCAATTAGGATATTGGTTTACTCTTAAGCGATATGTTGGAAAGGTTCCAAATCGAAAATAACCGTTGATTCAATAATAGAAGCCTTATACAACAATGCTTTAGAAAGCAACAAAAGTTGTGGCAGAGATCAGAAAGTTCATTAATGAACTTGGAGTAGCTCCTAACATTGTTGATCACACGCTTCTGCTTGTGACAACAATAGAGCCATCGTGCAAACGAAAGGAACTAAGGTCTCATCGATGATCCAAACATGTGTTAAGACGGTATTATCTCATTTGAAAGATAATATAATGAAATGACGTAAAGAAAGAAGGAATTCCCACGAGTTATTAAATTGCAGATCCATTGACAAAGAGTTGTCGCAGTATAAACATGATTGTCATGTAGACTCTTATGGCATAAGATACATAAGGGATTGGATCTAGTGGGAGTGGGAGTTTGTAAGTGTTATGCCCTAGGTCCAATCAACTTTGGATATAAGCACTTTTAATGTATATATAACCGATGCATATTTATGGCAATATCTATTATTTATTTCAATTAATATTCTAATTAATTAAATAATAGAATCCGTAGATTCAAGTCTTGATGATTTGTTAATCACAAGGAGTTGTGATTGTGAGATACAAATTACATATGACTGAATCTTAAATCGTCCGTGGTCGTATGTAATAACGGGATACGGATATCGTTATTACGGATAGACCATCACGTGTGGCATTTCTTACTTATGAAGTAAGTAGTTGATCTTACAAACTAAAGTGTGGGGACACTTGAATGAACACGTGAATGTTTTGTTATAGAACAAAACATTGGAGACCCGCTGAGAGATTCCACATGGAAAACTATCTGAGTGTCAGTGGTTAATCTCTAACGTTCGGTAGTGAAATTGGTCCTTTCACTTGAGGTCATCATAGTGCCTTATGTGAGGACAGTCATGCTTTGGTGAAGTCGGATGTTGCTCTGTCAAGGGTCGCTAATACGACATCGTTCGGGTATGTCAAGAATCATATAAAGGTTGTGAATGATCAATAGAGGATTCGTCACTCTTAGATAGTAAGAGATTATGATCTACATTTTATCCAGTTAAGTTGATAATGAAATAATTGGCCAAAGCGAACTCATAAGTCGGAAAAGAGTTTTCGACTTACATTGACTTAACAGTAGGATAAAAGATATAATCGATAATTGAGATTGACACACGTCCATATCTCGTAATTGATCGGATCATATTGACGAATGGATTATAGTTTCACGGTAAACGAACAAGTTTGGTTTTGTCATGCAACGTGACATTTCCCGTCACATGTATTGCCCTGACACATTGCTAGATGTCAATCTGGGACAACAAATGTAAATTGATGATAAATTAAAAGGAGTATTTTAATTTATCAGTTTTGATTAGATCAAAATAATAATTCACGTTGTTAGGCATCGTGATCGGGTTGGATAATGGGTCACACACAAAAGAGAATCAGAAGAATGAGATTTACCAATTAATTAATTGACAAATGTTGGATAATTAATTAATTGAGTTGCTTATTAATAGACCCGAATTAATTAATTGGATTAATTAATTCATGGACCAGATTTAATTAATTTGATTAATTAAATGTTGGACCGGGTTAAGTTAAGAGATGAGCCAACCCGTTTGGACTTATATTAATAAGCTGCTAGGGTTTGAAAAACCTAATGGATTATTCATTATTCTTGCTAGCACGAGAAAAGAAAACCCTAGCCGTCATTCTTATTCTCTGTGTGGATCACCATTGGAGGCTGGACAATTGGACAGCTTGGATTGTAGATCGTGATCATTGGAGTTCGTGAATCAGCAAAAGAGTTTGCAGAATTTATCAAATGTATTATTTCTAT
The DNA here is from genome assembly GCA_019097785.1 of Fraxinus excelsior. Lineage (NCBI taxonomy): Eukaryota > Viridiplantae > Streptophyta > Magnoliopsida > Lamiales > Oleaceae > Fraxinus > Fraxinus excelsior. The sequence continues at coordinate 16,769,170 of CM032640.1, forward strand.
CACAGTTTCTATCTAAACATAAAGCAGATCCTTGTTTGGGAATCGAAATTGCTTTACTTCCGCTGCGCATGATTAAGTAGGTTCCCAACAGATGCTTCATCACCATCATCCAGTCGAGGTTTGAAATCATTATGGCAAAAATTTGAAGCGAAAAGGTTGTAAAGATTTATCCTCATTAAGTTTCTATCTCTGACTTATTCCTTCCCATTCGATAGCTCAAGTCTCTTGAATTATATTCAATTGTCAAATTTGCTCACACCTTGTGCAATTGTTTGTCACCAAATTACTTGACTGATTAGCTAAAACATATGTTGGTAATGTTGCAGAGGCTGGTGAATCTGTTTACACTATAAGGGGCACCGGGGAAGAATTAACAGAGCAATTTGGGGACCTCTGAACAAGACAATCATAAGTGCTGGTGAAGATGGTATTTGAGATTCTTGGGTTAGAAAATGTTTACTCTCATTTTAATTGGTGTCTTTTTTTTTTTGTGAGAAAAGTAACATGTAATAAATGTACATGTCGAAGATTTTGGTTCGTGGGATGGCGAAGTGTTTACTATCTTATCTGCACCTTGGAGTTTTTTAACTAGCAATAGATGTTCTCCACCAAGTGTACCTTGAGATAAACTCTTCTGAGTTCATAATGAATTGCCTTCTGTTTTGCTGCATAATATAGGATGTGAACAGACAGATTTGCCTTTTAAGGTATTTTTGGTTTTGGCCATCTTTACCATTTTTAATGCCTAAACTAACGGATTTAGACGGTACAGGTATTCCACAATTTTTGGGCGATCTAGAGGAGTTTTGTGCCAAAATAAAACGTTTGAAAGGTATACCACAAAATAGGCAAACATTAGGGGAGTATTATGTCAGTACTCTTTATTTTATTTTAATGTTATGAATTTAAATTATTTTTAAAAAAAATAAAACCAATGAACAAAACATGAAAATATTTTAATCTCAGCCTTGCCTGGTCCTTCCCCACTCCTTTCTTGTCCGACTTTCTGAAAATTCTGAAGAGATGAGACAGCGTAGGGCCAGCCCGGTCCATCCACCTCGATGACTTGAGGTCCATGTATAATAATATAAGTATCAAAGTCCTATTAAATATCCGTTGGACTTTTCAACCATTATAAGAAAAATGCAATTTGTATTCTTTATATACTGATGGGTTAATAGTTTTCCGATAGTCTTATACACGTAGAAGCAACATTAGGAAATAATAATAATAATAATAATAAAGTTATCATTAGAATAACTAACAAAATTAAAAGATGAAGATATGATGTATAATTAAAACACGGTTGTTTAATTAGTTCCTAACTCCGACTTAAATAAAGTTCTTACTTTCTTTTTTCTCAAATCTCCGAACTCACTTCAAATCTTTTTATTTTATTTTATTTTAGGATAATTGGCACAATACCCCCTTAACGTTTGCATTTTTTTGGAATATCCCGTAACTTTTTATTTGGATTAAAATCTCTTTAGATCGTCCAAACGTTGCGAAATAATCCCTACAGTCTAAGTCCGTAAGTTTAGGTGCTAAAAATAATAAAGAGGGCCAAAATCAGTAAAACCTCAACGGGCAAATCCGCGTGTCTACAATAGTCAATATCCTTTCTCTCCTCAAGGCATTGTTTGTTTGAAAAAATAAAGAGAAGAAACCGACTTTAGTAAATTGAAAACAGACACTGATCTAAACTTCAAACATCAATGCTTCGTCACCATCATCCAGTTAAAGATTTGAAATCATGAAAACCGAGCTTCCTTTCTCTTTTCCTGTCCCACTCTAAAAATTTTGAAGAGATGAGACAACGTAGGACCAGCCCGGTCCATCCTCCCCGATGACTTGAGGTTAGGGATGGCAATAAAACCAGCACAACCCAATACCCGTGGGACCCCATCCCGAATGGGGCGGGGATTACCCGCCAAACTAGGTACACTGGGCGGGGATGGGGCGAATATCATTACCTCGAAGCAGGTACGGAAAACATAGTCCCCGCCCCAATTAAAATTAATTTCAAATTTAATTTTTTTATCGAACAAAAATAATAAATTTATCATTATTTTTAAAGAGAACATAAGTTGCTTTTAACAAATGGGTAAAAAAGTAATAATATATTAATATTTACTAACTAAAGACATAAAAAAAATTAAATAAATAAAAAAGAAAAGGAAAAAAATAAATGGGGTGATAAATGGGGCAAGGGACTTGCTCCGCCCGTCTCGCTTTAACCGAGTATGGATATGGGGTAAGGACCGTAAGGTAATAAAAATCCCCAACGGGATGGGGGTGAGATTGGCCGACTCGTCTCATACCCGTCCCGTTGCCATTCCTACTTGAGAAAAATATAGTTATAAAAGAGTTTTAAAGATTCAAAAAGTCAATTGATAAGTTGTATGGATGAACTAGTAGTCCTTGGGTTTGTTTATTGAACAATGAGTAAAAGCTTTGGATTTATACTAGAGTGCCGCCAAGCTGTTACTCGAGTATCCAAAATAGAATCAAGGTTGCCCGCCCGTCACTCGCCTAGTGCTCGAGCGATGGTGTTTAGCGGGAAACCCTAGTTTACGATTTCAATAGTTCTATCTATCTTATACTATTCCAAAATCACTATACTATGAATACTTAATCCCCACTTCATGAAAAGAGTTGGTTGAACATTGTTTTATAAGAGAGATCACATCCTACATATTATTTAATCTTCTCTTGATTTAACCAAATTATTGAAAATATCAAATCCACATAATCAATACATCAAAACCCATACTTCCGCATATTTGTCAATTGTAAAGATCGACAAAGGTGATTAGAGTTCCGATTGAAGGAGAACGAGGAGTTTTTAGGTGATCATCATGAGATAAACGATTCCACAAGGTCGAGAGCTAATGCAGGAGCACACGGTCTTATGAGGGCCCTGGTGATTACAGTCGGAGGTCAAAAAGTACTAAGGTTTAGTCGAGTCTGAACAGTCTATAAGTCTCTATGGGCCCATAGTTTTTATCCTGCGAGGGGTTTCTTTGTTATCAATTTTGTGGTTTTAATTAATTTTCTGCGATATATCAATCGTGGTAATTCATCTTAGAATAGTATTGCATGTCAATTCATTTGGATAAAATTAATAATTGAGACTTGTTGCATTTATTAATTGTTAAATTAAAACTCGATCCGCATAAAACATCTATTCACCCCCATCTAGGTGTTAGTAGGGTCGAACATCATTTATTTCAACAATTGAGTGCATAAATTCGCATATCATAGAAAATTACAAAAAAAAAAAAAAAAAAAAAGAAAAGAAAATATTGTCCTGATTAAATTTAAAATCTACTACATAAATGCCTCCATGAGCCACTGCAGAAAGTAATTCCTTTTCCTTTCCATTTCCATAATGGCAACTTTTTGCATATTGCAGAGGTCTAACCATATGGCTAATTCCAATGTTCTTGTGCTTTTCAAAATAAGAAGATTTTCTCATGTTTTCACATTTTTCTACAATCATTTATTTTGTAGTGTCATATATTTTTATATATAAACAAAAAAAAATATGTAGTTCGATTAAAAATTTATTTTATATTAAAGTACATTAACATAGTATTAATGTAAAGGGCAAATTGACTGGGCATTGACATCTATTAATCAACGTAGTACGTCATCAATGAGAAAACGGACTTGGCAATATTATTTCATAAAACTATTCCATATAGGAGTTCCTTGATATGTTGGGAAGCTTCTTCTTTATTTAGAATAAGTGGGATCTATGGATATGTATTAAATTAGAAAAATGTTAAATGAACACGGGGTTGACATCGTGTAGCAAATCTCATTAAGGGCATGTTCGGTATAGCTCAAAATCTAATTAAAATTGAAAATATAACTGTTATTGGATTCCACTCGTCTAATAAAAGTAAAAAATAACGACTAATTTTTTAATTTTAATTCGATTTTAATCTCTACCAAACACTCTGACCTTGTCCATGTCTCCTTTTTGCCCCACTTTTCGAATGGGACAGCGAAGGCCACCCCTATCCGTCCTCTCTCTAACTTGAGGTCCATAAAATAATAAAAGTTCAACTTGTAGAAACTTGTCCAAATAAATAATTTTCACAACTTTCAATGTAAACACAATCTATTTCTTATGCATATTTTATTTCTATATCTGCCAATAGAATTATAGTATGCAGACTTGTTTGAAGTATTCTAAAATATCCAATGGGCCTTTCAACCATTAGAAGAAAATTGCTAATTTTCTAATACGGCATCATTCGTGTATGTCAAGAATTATAAAAAGATTGTGAATGATTAATAGAAAATTCGTCACTTTTAAATAGTAAGAGATGGTTTACATTTCATTCAGTTATGTTGATAACAAAATCCTTATCCAGGGTGTGTTCATAAGTAGAAAAGAGTTTTCGATTAATATTGACTTAAGAGTGGAATGATAGATATGATCGATAATCAAAATTGATATACATTCATATTTCGTAGTTGATCGAATTATATTAACGAAAATATTTTAATTTCAGTGTAAATGAACAAGTTTAGTTTTATCATACCTTGTAACACTTCCCATATGAATTCACTTCAAATCGTTTTATTTTATTTTAGGGTAATTGGTATAATACCCCCTTAACGTTTGCACTTTTTTTTTTTTGGATTACCCCATAACTTTTCATTTTGGAGCAAAATCTCCAAAGATTGCCCAAACGTTGCGAAATAGCCCCTGTAGTCTAATTCCGTAAGTTTAGGCATTCAAAATAATAATAGAGAGCCAGAATCAGTAAAACCTTAAAAAGGGAAAATCCGTGAATCTACATCCTTTCTCTCCTTAAGGCACCGTTTATTTGAAAAAACAAAGGAGAAGAAACCAACTGTAGTAAATTGAAAACAGCCACTAATCTAAACTCCAAATTGATATGCTTCATCACCATCATCCAGTCGAGGTTTGAAATCATTATGGCAAAAATTTGAAGCGAAAAGGTTGTAAAGATTTATCCTCATTAAGTTTCTATCTCTGACTTATTCCTACCCATTCGATAGCTCAAGTCTCTTGAATTATATTCAATTGTCAAATTTGCTCACACCTTGTGCAATTGTTTGTCACCAAATTACTTGACTGATTAGCTAAAAAATATGTTGGTAATGTTGCAGAGGCTGGTGAATCTGTTTACACTATAAGGGGCACCGGGGAAGAATTAACAGAGCAATTTGGGGACCTCTGAACAAGACAATCATAAGTGCTGGTGAAGATGGTATTTGAGATTCTTGGGTTAGAAAATGTTTACTCTCATTTTAATTGGTGTCTTTTTTTTTTTGTGAGAAAAGTAACATGTAATAAATGTACATGTCGAAGATTTTGGTTCGTGGGATGGCGAAGTGTTTACTATCTTATCTGCACCTTGGAGTTTTTTAACTAGCAATAGATGTTCTCCACCAAGTGTACCTTGAGATAAACTCTTCTGAGTTCATAATGAATTGCCTTCTGTTTTGCTGCATAATATAGGATGTGAACAGACAGATTTGCCTTTTAAGGTATTTTTGGTTTTGGCCATCTTTACCATTTTTAATGCCTAAACTAACGGATTTAGACGGTACAGGTATTCCACAATTTTTGGGCGATCTAGAGGAGTTTTGTGCCAAAATAAAACGTTTGAAAGGTATACCACAAAATAGGCAAACATTAGGGGAGTATTATGTCAGTACTCTTTATTTTATTTTAATGTTATGAATTTAAATTATTTTTAAAAAAAATAAAACCAATGAACAAAACATGAAAATATTTTAATCTCAGCCTTGCCTGGTCCTTCCCCACTCCTTTCTTGTCCGACTTTCTGAAAATTCTGAAGAGATGAGACAGCGTAGGGCCAGCCCGGTCCATCCACCTCGATGACTTGAGGTCCATGTATAATAATATAAGTATCAAAGTCCTATTAAATATCCGTTGGACTTTTCAACCATTATAAGAAAAATGCAATTTGTATTCTTTATATACTGATGGGTTAATAGTTTTCCGATAGTCTTATACACGTAGAAGCAACATTAGGAAATAATAATAATAATAATAATAAAGTTATCATTAGAATAACTAACAAAATTAAAAGATGAAGATATGATGTATAATTAAAACACGGTTGTTTAATTAGTTCCTAACTCCGACTTAAATAAAGTTCTTACTTTCTTTTTTCTCAAATCTCCGAACTCACTTCAAATCTTTTTATTTTATTTTATTTTAGGATAATTGGCACAATACCCCCTTAACGTTTGCATTTTTTTGGAATATCCCGTAACTTTTTATTTGGATTAAAATCTCTTTAGATCGTCCAAACGTTGCGAAATAATCCCTACAGTCTAAGTCCGTAAGTTTAGGTGTTAAAAATAATAAAGAGGGCCAAAATCAGTAAAACCTCAAAGGGCAAATCCGCATGTCTACAATAATCAATATCCTTTCTCTCCTCAAGGCACTGTTTGTTTGAAAAAATAAAGAGAAGAAACCGACTTTAGTAAATTGAAAACAGACACTGATCTAAACTTCAAACATCAATGCTTCGTCACCATCATCCAGTTAAAGATTTGAAATCATGAAAACCGAGCTTCCTTTCTCTTTTCCTGTCCCACTCTAAAAATTTTGAAGAGATGAGACAACGTAGGACCAGCCCGGTCCATCCTCCCCGATGACTTGAGGTTAGGGATGGCAATAAAACCAGCACAACTCAATATCCGTGGGGCCCCATCCCGAATGGGGCGGGGATTACCCGCCAAACTGGGTACACGGGGCGGGGATGGGGCGAATATCATTACCTCGAAGCGGGTACGGAAAACATAGTCCCCGCCCCGATTAAAATTAATTTCAAATTTAATTTTTTTATCGAACAAAAATAATAAATTTATCATTATTTTTAAAGAGAACATAAGTTGCTTTTAACAAATGGGTAAAAAAGTAATAATATATTAATATTTACTAACTAAAGACATAAAAAAAAATTAAATAAATAAAAAAGAAAAAGAAAAAAATAAATGGGGTGAGGGACTTGCTCCGCCCCGTCTCGCTTTAACCGAGTATGGATATGGGATAAGGACCGTAAGGTAATAAAAATCCCCAACGGGATGGGGGTGAGATTGGCCGACTCTTCTCATACCCGTCCCGTTGTCATTCCTATTTGAGATCCATATATAATAAAAGTATTTTTCTGCACAAAACAAAAAAAATACTGGTACTCACATGGGATGGGCTCCATAAGAATTAAATATTACCAAAAAAAGGAGCCCCACTTACTTGGGGACCTCTGAACAAGACAATCACAAGTGCTGGTGAAGATGGTATTTGGGATTCTTGGGTTAGAAAATGTTTGTTCTCATTTTAATTGGTGTCCCTTTTATTTTTTTAAGAAAAGTAATATGTAATAAATGTATATGTTGAAGATTTTGGCTCGTGGGATGGCAGAGTGTTTACTCACTTATCTGCACCTTGAAGTTTTTTAACTAGCAATAGATGTTTTCCGCCACTGTTCCTTGAGATAAACTTCTCTGATTTCATGATGAATTGCCTTCTGTTTTGCTGCATAATATAGGATGTGAACAGACATATTTGCCTTTTAGGTATTATTGGTTTCGGCCATCTTTACTATTTTTAATGTCTAAACTAACGGATTTAGACGGTACGGGTATTCCACAATTTTTGGACAATTTAGAGGAGTTTCGTGCCAAAATAAAACGTTTGGAAGGTATTCCACAAAATAGGCTAGCATTACGGGAGTATTATGTAAGTACACTGTATTTTATTTTAATGTTATGAATTTAAAGTATTTTTAAAAATATAAAACCAATTTAAAAATAATTAAGTAAACAAAACATATGAAAATATTTTAATCTCAGCCTTGCCTAGTCCCTCCCCACTCCTTTCCTGTCCCACTCTGAAAATTTTGAAGAGATGAGATAGCGTAGGACCAGCCCGGTCCATCCTCCCCGATGACTTGAGGTCCATATATAATAATAGAATTTTTCTGTACAGAATAGAAAAAAATACATATAGGGGTGGACTCCATGTGAATTAAATACCAAAAAGGGTGCCCCACTTATTTGGGGACCTCTAAACATGACAATCATAAGTGCTAGTGAATTTCTTGGGTTAGAATATGTTTATTCTCATTTTAATTGGTGTCCTTTTTTTTTTTTTTTGTTAGAAAAGTAATATGTAATAAATGTATATGTCGAAGATTTTGGCTCGTGGGATGGCAGAGTGTTTACTATCTTATATGCACCTTGAAGTTTTTTAACTAACAATAGATGTTTTCCACCACTGTACCTTGAGATAAACTTTTCTGAGTTCATGATGAATTGCTTTCTGTTTTGCTGCATAATATTGGATGTGAACAGACAGACTTGCCCTTTGAGGTATTATTGGTTTCGGCCATCTTTACTATTTTTAATGCCTAAACTATCGTACTTAGACGGTACGGGTATTCCACAATTTTTGGGCAATCTAGAGGAGTTTTGTGCCAAAATAAAACGTTTGGAAGGTATTCCACAAAATAGGCTAACATTAGGGGATTATTATGTTAGTATCGTTATTTTATTTTAATTTTATGAATTTAAATTATTTTTTAAAAATGAAACCAATTTAAAAAATAATTAAATAAACAAAACATATGAAAATATTTTAATCTCAGCCTTGCCTAGTCCCTCTCCAATTTTTTCCCGTCCCACTCTGAAATTTTTGATGAGATGAGATAGCGTAGGACCAGCCCGGTCCATCCTCTCTGAATCTCCGATGACTTGAGGTCCATATATAATAATAGAATTTTTATACTCAGAAAAAAGACATATACTCACGTGGAAGTGGGCTCCATATGATTAAATATTGCCAAAAAAGGGGCCCCACTTATTTGTATGTATTTTGTATGCTTTGTGCGTGTTTTTTGGTACACACATACTCTCTCATAATAATGTAAGTATCAACATCTTGTAGAATTTTAGATATGAACCCAATCTATTTCTTTGGTATACTTCTATATCTGCCAATAACGTTATAGTGCGAAGACTTGTTTGGAGTTTTTAAAAATATCCGTTGGACTTTTCAACCATTATAAGAAAAATGCAATTTGTATTCTTTATATACTGACTAACAACAACCTTCATCGGGTAATTCATTTATAAGTAGATAAATCTTGAGAGGTTCTTGCAATAGGGTCGGAGATGGAGACGTTGGAAAATATGTTTTTTGAAGCAGCAGTTGAAGGAAACATGAATTTATTGAAGAAGCTGCTTCAAGAAGATCCAATAATTCTTGATAGACTTATTGTTAATAGTTTCTCCGATAGTCCTATACATGTAGCAGCAATATTAGGACATAGTGATTTCGTGAAGGAAATCTTAAGACGAAGACCTGAATTTGCACGAGAATTGAATTTATGTCAATCATCACCTCTTCATTTGGCATCGGCTAAAGGTTATATCGAAGTAGTTAGAGTGTTGTTATCAGTTAATCCTCTAATGTGCCTAGCTCGTGACAGAAATGGGTTGACGCCTCTCCATCTAGCTGCTGTCAAAGGCCGAGTTGAAGTCATGAAAGAGTTGGTTCAAGCAAAACGTGATGCAGCTCGAGTGATCGTGGGTCAAGGGCAGACTATTCTGCATTTGTGTGTGAAGTACCATCAAATTGAGGCCTTAAAGCTCTTAGTGAATACCATTAGAGATCACGATTTTACAAATTGTAAAGATAGTGACGGAAATACTATCTTACACTTGGCAGTGGCTGATAAGCAAGTTGAGGTATGCCAATATCTCTATTTTCATACTAGATTTCAACTGAACCCCTTTTTGTCATTTTGTTTTTCGAGAAATATCTATAATTTCGTGCAAAAGGTTTATAAATGGAGTTAACCATTCTGTGTGGAGGATTTAGAATTAAAAACGAAAGACATGTTAAACTCTTCTTTTGTACATTGCTAATATATCGTATACCAAACATGTACTAAATGTTTTGAAATGTTTGCAGACAGTTAACTTTTTGCTTATGGAGTCTGCAACGGAAGTTAATGCTCAAAATCTTTGTGGGAAGACAGCAATGGATATTCTGATCCATAGTCGAAGAGATTTGAGGGATGAAGAAATTGAAGAATCTCTAAAACGTGCTGGAGCATTTGGATCAGTGGAAAAAAATCCATTAGTCCAAATTAATCGTAATATAACTAGTCCAGGCTTGAATTTATCATCGGATCACACTGATTTGAAAAAGAACCATAGGAAAAAGATATTTAAACAGAAAGATGATTGGTTGGAGAAAAAACGAAATGCATTAATGGTGGTGGCTTCTTTAATTGCAACCATGGCATTTCAAGTCGGAGTCAACCCTCCAGGCGGAGCATGGCAAGCGGATAGTGATACTGGCTCACAAGGTAATCCCGTCAAGGCAGGAGAATCCATTTACGCCCATAATCATCCGTTCAGTTATGAACGGTTCTTGATTGCTAATACAACAGGACTTATTGCATCACTCAGTATCATATTATTGTTAATGAGCGGGTTGCCTTTAAAGAGGAGAATATTTATGTGGATTTTGATGGTGATCACTTGGATGGCAATTACAGCAGTTGCATTGACTTATCTCATATCAATATTTGTATTAACACCAGAGAAAGATAGACGAAAACAATCGATTGTTGTGTTGACTGGGTTATCGGTTCTTATATGGCTCTGCCTCATGGCTCTCCTACTCATTGGACACACGATTCGGTTGATAATCAAGATGGTACGAAAGTTAATAAAATGTTTGTGCCCGAAAGAAAGAAATCAGGGTTTGGGAATTACAAGTCACAACACTGTTTAAGGTGTTGTTATGTTATGCCTAGTACGTTAATATTGAATGTTACTAAAATTGTAATTGAAAATAAAGTCTTGTTTATTCTAGTGTCCGATCATGTTCAATACTATAAATAGAAAAACACTTTAATCGTTTGCACTATAAATATTTATTGTATGACTATGTTGTAATTTCATTCCAATTATTGTATTTCATGTAAGGTCTCTATAATACACATAATCTTTTTTCTAATTCATCAGTAGTATTTAATTTCTCTCCATATGTAGTATTTTATTCCAACATGTGTTCAATCATCTCTTCTAAAAATTTAGCTATTAGTTGTTATTTAATCAACTTTCTTTTAATATATGGATGTCATCAATATTTGACTTTAGGTCCTTTATCATATTAAATCACCCCATTTAAAAGTTTAAACTTTTAATAAGATGATTCAACAATACCTATGTGTTTATGTACGTAATGCCAACTAAGAAATGTCAAGTTCTCAAACTGTAACGAACAATATATTCATTTGTTTGCATTTTATAAATTTCAATTAACAAAGCCAAAGCAATTATTATCAAGGCTGTGAAACTTCTAATTGTTTGCATACCCTTTTTGAAATTCTTCACTAATATGAATTAATCCAAATAAGGGCCTACCTGAACAATATAACACATAAAATACTAGAAAACTAGGTAAAAAAAACAAATTGTTAACTCACACAAAGTTAATCAAACTTTGATTCAATAAAAAATAGTAGTCAACTGTTTTGTGTGTTACTTAAACGTGTATTACTATTTAGTATCGGTGTTGGTGTTAAACATTGGTCTATGTAGTAGTATGGCCACACTCATGTTGTCCAATTACATCTTTCAAACAATTGAAAATATAAATATATTTGTTAGAAAGCTCAATATAACACTTCAATTAAATTCTTCTAAATATAAACGTTAATATACTAATACAAGCTTAAACCAATAAATTCATACAAAGTTTAACCATAAAATCCATTATTTCTATAATAGATGAGAAAAATATTATCTTTAATATTATCATTATTCATTACTTCCCCAACAAAAATAGATGCTAATTAGTTTCAAGTATAAATGACCTTAATAAATAATATATTTTGAGTAAAGAAGTTATTTTAAAAAAATTGGATGAATGGTTCGATTTTATATTAAGTGATTTTTAACTATCGTAACCTAAACCAAACGATTCCGAATGGTTTGGTTCAGTTTGAAACCGAAAAGTTGAACGGTTCACGTTGAACCGAACCAACGATCGATCTGAAAACTGAGTTTCGTTCGTTTGGCAGGTTGGTGATTTTTTTGTTCTCCCTGCTTTGCACTATTAGGACGAAATTGAATTATTCCATTTGAACAATTCACATTATATTCCCAATGAAGTAATTTTGAGATCAATAGTGTAAGTGATGATGGACCCCTTGATTAATTATCCAGTAGTACGAACAATGAATCAAAATGTCCATTTCTACGTTCCCTATTGGCTATTATATTGTGTTTTGTTTCGGACTTGATTAATAGCTAAAGTAATGTAAATTATAAAAAAGAGAAGAAAATTCAACACAAGGAAAGGAAATAGGAACCAAGCCAAGAATTCTGGGGCCCATTTAATAACTACGATTTTATTAGTCATAGTAAAGTGATGGTGACTAATGGGCCGCATTAGGTAAACAAAGAAAACCATTAATTAAAGAGAGAGTGACTTATCGGACCACTTGTTGGGAATAATAGTCTAAACATGTAAGCATCTTCAAAACACGGCCACATATAGCAGAAGTGTTATTTATCAGTAGTTAAGTGCATGCCTTGAAATATCAATTTTGTCAGCTTCTACTCCAACCTAATTTTCAACTATACATTCTTCAATAAAATAATATTTTTCATCACATCATTAACCTTTCCTTTTTTTTCAACCACACATTCTCCATCAATTTACTATTCCAGAATACATTCTTCCTAAATAATATGGCTCAAACACACATTCAGTACATATGTCAATCATAGATGTCAATGCCAAGTCAATATGTACTTTGCATTAATGGTATGTTAATGTGTTTTTGATATAAAAGAATTTTTTTATCGACCGACTTTTTCTTGTTTACATATAAAACTATAAAAGGCAATAAGGGTTTTTTTTTTTTTTTTTTTTTTTTAATGACTTCCAATGTATTTTTTGTCAGTAGTGACAAGATGTACAAATATGATGAAAAATGCCGAGGACCTCCATTACAATTAAAATATGATGCAACAAATAAAAACTATAATACAAATATAATTGCCTCTTATGAAAATGGTCAATTTGAATTGAAACCACCAAAATTAAGCCTAATATACAATTGAACACAAGTTTAAAAACTGTTATTTATTTTTTAACCATATCAAATTTGATTGACACGTTTATTAATTCCTTGTAGTCATTACTCCTTTTCATTCATATCAATTTACTTGCAACTTGATTAAGCCAATTTCAAGTAGATTGTTCTCTGTCTTTTTATTTCTTTTAATTCACATATAACGAGTCTGAGTTTGATAAAGCGTGGACTAGGGCATTGAAAGTACGACTCGAGGTTGGTTGTCTCATCTGGGCCTTTTTTGCATCATCAGTATTAAAAATTAATAATCAATATTATTTTGGGCTCTAGTGTTTTCACAAATCTTCCGTTACATGAGAGATTTGCTTTGAGATTTACTATTTATATTTCTATTAAAAAGTTTTCAGAAGTCCCCCGTAGACTTCTAAAATGTTTTAATAAAATACTTCGTGACTTTCGAAAACCTTTTTAAAAAATCTCTATTGAATACATCAATACTTTTAAAGAGTTTAGAGGGAGTGTATTCAATTGAAATATTTTTATAGACTTTTTAAATTTTGGTGGAATTTCTTGACCTTTAAGTGACTTTTATGGAATAGCTAAAGAATTATTAAAACTCCTTCATAGACTTTAATGGACTTTTGTAGGCTTTCCCTACAAGACTTTCACTCTACATAAACAATATTTTGAACTATCAACGGAGATTAACACAAAATAATAATACCGAAAGAATATAGCATGAGTTGGCTAATATATCATTCCCATCCAATATTAAAAAAAATTTAAGTGACCTCAATTAAATTAACAAATAACATAAATAACAAAAAGAATTTTTAACATTTTGATAATATTCAACAAGAAAATATCAAACATTCCCAACATCATTACTCTCTTGTTCTTGAATCTTAAAAATTGGTCCAAAATCTTTGCCTTTATTAACTCGAGGAGATGATAAAGCTTCATATCGGGTTAAACTAGAAGTTCATCAAAACGATACTCTTTACAAAAAAAAAATTGTGTAAACCTACATAATCTAACATGACCTGATCCATGACTAGGTTGCGAGTGAAACAAATTGAAAGAGTAATGAGACTACTTGATCAAGTCACGGTGGACGAAACATTAATCACAACAAACAGATGAACAAGTTTCATATTGGGCATGGGAGATAAAATGAAGTGGAGAAACTTAATTCAAGCAATGGATGGAGAATGTGGAACTGCGGTTGCATGCGCCTTTACCGAAACCACAAAGGAGGACTTCGGTTGGTCTATGTGACCGCATAGTGATTTACACTATGCGGCTGTACAATACATTCCTGGACGCGAGTTTTCCAAATTTGTGTAATCTTCTATTTTAGTTAAAATTTTATTTTGTGATATCTTTTATTATTTTTAAGACTTAATTCCGTTTTTAAGTAGGTTTTATGGGTTCCATATGACCCATTCCATTCATTGTAAAAAGACATAGTTTGAAAGATAATATTGCTAGACATATTGTTTTTTTATCGTTTTTCATTGAATTAATTTTGAACTTATCAACAATTAGATTCGTGTGGCCTTCTACAATATAAGTAAGGTTCATACGTTTTATGATCACGGGGTCAATATATTATTAGCGATTGTGTTGATTTTTTGGTTCAATAATTTATTGGGTCGAGTTTTTCAAACGTTGATTCTTGGCTTTCTTGAATTTGCTCTAATTTGTCGTGAGTTCCATAGCTACTATTGCTGCGTGGGTTATATTAGTTGGTATCAGGGGAAGGCTCCAAAAATAAAAGTTATATCATTTTTTCTTTTGTTTGAGTCTTTGTTTTTTATTCTCTGTATTCTCCAAAAAAAATTTTGTCTCCAATCTATAAAATTTCAAAACTTTTTTATGTGCTAATTTAGCATCCAAATTAGTTTTTATTATTATTATTTTTTTTCGGCTAATATTTAGTTGAATTATTGAACAAAAACAAGGATAATTCAAAAAATTGTTAGTAGCATTCAATTTCATTTTTTAGTAAAAAAAAAAAATCTAAATTCAAAAGTGTTCAATTTGAATTCAAGAAATACTTACTTCAATTTATCCTTAACGTTTTATTCAAAGTTCGGATTCCTACCTTTTTGAATTATTCTAGATCATTTTCCTTATTCAATTCTTTGTTTGAACTCCACAAGGGTTAAATTTTTTATTGAGATCGAATTAAATTTTTTGAAACACTTGCAAGAAAGCATTGAGTGGTGATACTAATAGATGGAAAAAACAAAATTGAGTGATACATGAGTTTACACACGTGAGACAAAATATCATTCTAGATTTAGGATGTCTGATAGAGACGATCCTACTTCAAGTGGGAAGAATAGTGAAGTCATCATGACGGAGGAGAAGATATGACGATTTGAAATGTTGTTTGATGATATAGGAGATAGAATAGATAGGCAAGAGGCGTGGATGGAAAGGCAAGAAACATTGCTTGCTAATTTTGCGTAGGGAACAACTTAGAGAAGTTCCAAACACAAGGAGGCAAGGTAGGCTAGATCATAGAGCGAATTTTGCTGGTGAATGTAAAGCGGACCATGACATTAATGAGGATGCATTGGTGGATGTCGAATTAAGAAGAACAATGGATAGAGGAGTTAGGCATGAAAAGAAAGGGTAGAGATCATGTTGGAGATGGTGTTGATAGATGTATAAATAATATCAAAATGACAATTCCTTCATTCAATGAAGGAGTGATCCGGAGGCATACTTGGATTGGGAAAACAAAGTAGAGTTGATATTTGATTGACTCAATTACTCAGAGGAAAAGAAGGCAAAGATTGTGGTACTTGAATTTACCGATTATACTATCATTTGGTGGGATCAAGTAGTAACATCTAGGAGAAGGAATCGTGAGATGCATATTAATAATGGGATGAATTGAAGGCTATCATGAAGAAGATATTATTGTCTAATCATTATTATATATAGAGAGCTTCATCAAAAGTTTCAAAGCCTCTACCATGGTTCTCGGAGTGTGGAGGATTGTCATGAGGAGATGGAGATTGCTATGATTAGAGCGAATGTGGAAGAGGATAGGGAGGCTACCATGGCTCTATTTTTGAATTGTTTGAATAAGGAGATAGCTAATGCGGTAGAGTTGTAACATTATGTAGAGTCGGAAGACATGCTACATGTGGCTATGATGGTGGAAAGGAAATTGAGGATGAAGGGGACAACAAGATATCCATCGAGTTCTAAATCTTCTTAGAAACCGAAGTAGGAGGTGATGGGGCTATTTTAAAAGGTAAAATTGAGCTATCAAAAGCAAAAGAGAAAGTTACTAGCAAAGCTACACCCAAGGCGAAATCTGGTGTGCTGTCGTAGGCACCCAAAAATAGTCTTTAAACCTCTAAAACTAATGTAGTAGTGGAAGTAAGGGTCGATCCCACGAAGATTGTGTAATTCAGTATTTTATGCTTCATACAATGATTAGGGGGTTGTTGTATGCAAATAATTATAAATGACACAATAAATAACAATGCAAATTAAATTAACTAAACAATCAAAAGACTAACATTAGTCCAAGTCAATATTTACCTTCGAAAATCCACAAATGATAATTCAATTCATATTTTGAATATTTACCGTTGGAATAATTTTCCTATTTCTCCTTAATTTTAGTTAGTTAGAAATCAGTGTTCTAATTAACCCTAATTATTAAATAACTTCAGACTAGCACTCAAGATCCAATTTAATAACAATTTTACACAATAGAGAAATCGATAAACTAGATAACACAAATACCAGCGGTTGCATTCAATCTATTTACACATTCTTCTTAAAATTTAATAACATCTATTGCAGAAAATCATCAAATCGTAGTGCTTCACAAGTTAAAGGGATCAAACAATTACGGATTTGATATTTAACTTAGCGGTAGATTGCAACGAATAATAAACTAGTAGGTCTCCTAGCAATTAAACATAACAATCATAGAAATAAGTGCAGAAAAATATTCAATACTAAAAAACATGAATTAAATTAAGAAAAACCATTTAGATCTCACAATATGTGGTTCCGAGGCTTCAATCTCCTTCGACTAAGTGTAAAAGTTTAGTTACAATTCATGAATCTAAGAGAAAAATAGAGAAGAATATAGGCTGGAGAGGTTTTCCTGTGTTTTTGCCTCTTTAGGTTTATTTATACTTCCCTACACGTTCTTGGCCAATTTGGAGTCTTTTTCTGGAGTTTTCGCGGCCCAAACAATAAAAACCTAAAATCTATACGGCGCGCAGTGCTTGAGTACTATAGGACAGCACTTGGGCACTAGAAATCTGTTGAAAATTGTGTTTTCTCGGCTAGTGCAGCGCCTGAGCGCTAAGTTCGTAGCTCTTGGGCGCTGAGTTTCTGTCCACTTTGCGTCTACTTCAATAATTTTATCATAACTTCCTCTTCCGATATCCAATTGAGATGATTGAAGATATGTTGGAAAGATAACTCAAAGGGCTACAACTTTGCTTAAGATACCATCTTCGAATTCGATCATCTACCATGTCAGAAACAGGTTTCAAGATGAGGCTAAAAATCAATGCAAAACTTTTCAACTTGATATGTGATAATGTATTGGCTATGTTTCATCTCTTTGACTCATTCCTTCATCCAAGTGACCTCTAACACTCTTAAATCCTCATCGTGAGGTTCGATACAACTTTTGAATATTTTCACTTTGGTTCCCGAACTTTCGTTTTCTTTCATTTTGGTCATTTTTCCTTATTTCTTTCAAATTACGCCATATCCATCGAATTGCCACCTAAATCAAAATATTAGAATACTAAGTATATTTAGGCATAAAATAGTCATATAAGCACATTAGATAAAGATGTAAAATGTGTATTTCACATTCCTATCAGAATCCCAACCCCCTCAGAATCGGGATATTAAGTGATTGGGATCAGGACATGTTTCTTCTCAATGTCCAAGCAAAAGGACGATGATATTGTGCAACAATGGGAAAGTTGTGAGTGATAGTGAGGGTAAATATGATGACATGCTGAAATTGGAAGATTCTAGCGATGGGGAAAAAGTGGAGTATGTAGTAAGGAAACTGTTTATTACACGACAAACTTTTAGTGCTCAAATCAAAGTGGATGACTTAGAGCAACAAAGGGAGAACATATTTCATACGAGATGCTCTGTCAACAACAAGATATATAGTATGATTGAAAAATTGGAATTAATTGTGTGCTAAAGCATCCCATGCCTTACAAATTGCAATGGTTGAATGAATGGGAGGTGTTAAGGTGAATAGGATAGTGTTGGTCAGTTTCTCAATTGGGCGCTATAGTGATGAAGTGATGTGTGATGTGGTTCCTATACATGCTTGGTACATTTTGTTGGGAAGGCCATGACAATATGATAGGAAGGTTAAACATGATGGATTCAAGAATAGATACAACTTTGTAAAAGATGGGAGCGTTGTTACTCTCATACCATTAACACCACAAGTCTATAAAGACTAATCGAGATTGAGAGGTGAGAAAGAAAAGAAAAACAAAGAAAGGCATAGGATATTAGGAGAGAAGATGGTGAGATAGCTAATTGTGAGGAAAAAAGAACAGACCATAAGAGAAAAAAGAAAGAGTCTAAGAGGAGAGAAAAATCAAAAGTCTCGTCTATGCAAAAAATAGTGAGATTGAGAGGGCTTTAGTGAGAACTAACAAACCCTCACTAGTTTTTTAGGACACTCGTTACATGAATACTTATTCATTGGGATACCACCCATTGAGTATCCAATGGAATCGAAGCAAGTGGAGAATTTAATGAGCATTGAAGGTGAAGCATTCAACTATAGCATCATAAAGAATCAATACCCCATACATAGGTTAGATGGGGTCTAGCATGTAGCAATTTTTTGTGGTAATTGGGTCAAATAGCCTCTTCTATAATATAGTTTGGGATTTTAGCCTTTGACCAAAAAAAACATATTTAAAATAAATAGTTTAAATTATAATTTATAAACGACCTCATATACACTTATTCAACAAAACTAAATGAGTTGAAATGTCAACCATATGTTTAAAACGATCAGATGCCGTTTTGGGTTACATGACTCAATTTTACTCAAAAATTAGTTTTATCATAGTTTGAAACATCTTAGTAGACTTGTACATGTTGAATTAACTAATTTATTGAGTATCTTATGTGGACACGAGGGAACATAAAGTAAAATAAGTATAAAATTTGTTAAAACGGGGTATCTATTTCACTCTGAAACTAGTAAAACAGTGTTTGAAATATCATACATGACTCGTACACATTGAACAACTACACATGCTATGTTTTTGGATACCGCATTTGCTACTTAGTTTTTTCTTTATTGTCAAGTGCAATATAATTTATTACTATATAGTGACTTACTATAGTTTGAATAAATGTATCCATGAACGTAGCCATGATTTCAATATTGGGGAGAGAGAAAATACGGGGGGATGGATGGGGGCTCGCCCCCTTCCCTCTGTCCCCGAAATTTTTTTTAACTAAGAGGATTGAAAACGACGATTTTGAGTACCAAAATAGGCAAGTTAGATTGACTGACCAAAAAAGACAATCAGTTTATCGATACAAACATAATATGTCCATTTATGTGTCTAACACTGTACAAATTGAAAACATGAACGTTAGATGGATATCAAAAAGACAAAAAGTAAAATGCCCATCTATATAACAGACGATAGAGATGACTTGGACATATGAAATTAGTCTTTCGTAAGGGTTTTTAATTAGGTCAGCTTGGGAATTAGGTTTTAATTAGTTGGGTCTGGGAATTGGGAACTTAACTTTTAAATTGGATTTGTGCCATTTATTTATTTAAGTAACTATTGAATCTTTTGTTTAGGTCTAAGATTTTTGTATGGTTGAATTTTAAAGGTAAGTTATTGGGTCAATATTTATTAGTGAAAAAAAATTCAAAATTTTGCGGGGCGAGTCAAAATTTTTGGAGGGCGAAACTGAAAAATACATTACAAATTAATTAGGAATAGTGGACTAGCGGACAATGTTGAGGGGGCAATCGCCCCCTAGCTCCGTCATTGAATATATCGATCGTAACGTCGAAATATAGTTAAAACTCTCATCCCTAAACTTTCATGTGGTTACGGGCATGAATAAACCGAAACGAATACTAAATTAGTATAAACGTCAGTCATATGTTTAAAATGACTAGATTTCGTTTTGGGTCATGGGGTATTGATTCACTCCGAAATGAGTAATAGATGCTTTGAAACATCATACGTGACTTGTACACATTGAATGACTACACGTGCTATGTTTTCGATACCACACATTGAACGACTAAAGTGAAATGAACACAAAATTAGTTAAAATGACAACTAGCCATTTACAATGTCAGCATGTCATTTTGGGTCACAGAGTCTCAATTTCACTTTAAAACTATTCGATCATATTTTTGAACATCTTAAAAGACTTATATAAATTAAATAAACTATTTTTTTGAATATCTTATCTATAGTTGAAACATAATGGAATTTAGGATATTTACCTTCATTCATAGTGAAGAATAGTATAGTTTACTCATGGAACAATGTTGTTGAATCGAAGCAGACATTAAATGAGTAGAAACGTCAACCATATGTTTAAAACGATCAGATGTCGTTTTGGATCACGAGGTCTCAATTTCACCCAAAAATAGTGGATCGTAGTTTGAAATATCTTAGTAGACTTGAACTTGTTGAATTAACTAATTTATTGAGTATTTTATGTGGATAGGAGGGAATATAAAGTGAAACGAATACAAAATTTGTTAAAACGGTACTTAGTCGTTTAAAAAAACATGTTGAATAATTACATGTTTTTTCTCTTTTATCCTATACCCTAAAATCTAAACCATATACCCTAAAATCTAAACCCTAAATGGCAACCTTCATTTTAAAATGATTAGATGTCGTTTGGGGTCACGGTGTATCGATTTTACTCCGAAACTAGTAAGACTGTGTTTGAAACATCATACATGACTCGTACACATTGAACGAATACACGTGCTGTATATTGGATACCATACTTGCTACTTACGTTTTTCTTTATTGTCAAGCATATTGTAGTTTACTACCAGATTATGAAGTGAATTACTATAGTTTGAACAAATGTGTCAACCGTAACGTCGAAATGTAGTTAAAACTTTCATCCATAAACTTTCACGTGATTACGGGCGTGAATGAACTGAAACAAATACTAAATGAGTAAAAACGTCATCTATACATTTAAAATGACCATATACCATTTTGGGTCACGGGGTATTGATTTCACTCCGAAACTAGTAAAAATGTGTTTGAAACACCATACATGACTCGTACATATTGAACGACTACACGTGCTGTGTATTGGATACCATAGTTGTTACTTACGTTTTTCTTTATTGTCAAGCGTAGTATAGTTTACTACCGAATTATGGAGTGACTTACTATAATTTGAATAAATGTGTCAACCGTAACGTCGAAATGTAGTTAAAACTTTCATCCATAAACTTTCACGTGGTTACGGGTGTGAATGAACCAAAATAAATACTAAATTGGTAAAAACGTCATCTATACATTTAAAACGACTAGATGCCATTTTAGGTCACGGGGTATTGATTTCACTCCGAAACTAGTAAAATTGTGTTGAAACATCATATATGACTCACACATTGAACGACTACACGTGCTATGTTTTGGATACCATACTTGCTACTTACGTTTTCTTTGTTGTCAAGTGTAGTGCAATTACATAGTGTTGGTCTTTATCGAATGAACTTTATATCTAACTTGTTATTCAAATATGGCAAGAATTTGAATTCGTTTAACTTTTATATGAGTATAAGTGAATATAAAGTAAAATGAACTCAAAACTAGTTGAAATGACAGCTAGCCATTAAAAATGCCAGCATTTCATTTTGGGTCACAATGTCTCGATTTCACTTTAAAACTATTTGATCACGAGGTTTTGAACATCTTAAAAGACTTATATAAGTTAAACAAACTAATTTTTTTAGTATCTTATCTATAATTGAAATATAATGGAATTTAAGATACTTACATTCCTTCATAGTGAAGAATAGTATAGTTTACTTATGGAACAATGTTAATCACTATCGGGTGAACTTTTATTTTTTTATCGATCTTCGAAGTTTAATGTTGTTTATCAATTTTACTCTAAATATAGTAAAAAAAATTCTACTTTCATTTTCATGTGGCTACGAGAGAATATAAAGTGAAACAAACACAAAAGTAGTTAAAACACCATCACATCGTTTATAACGATAGCACGTCATTACAGTTACGAACTCTAAATTTCACTTCAAATATGATTAAGACATATTTTTCATTAATTTTCATGTGAATACGAGGGAATATAAAGTGAAACGAATATAAAATTTGTTAATACGGTACTTAGTAGTTTAAAAAGGCATGTTGAACAATTACATGTTTTTCTCTTTTGCCATATACCCTAAAATCTAAACCCTATACCCTAAAACCTAAACCCTAAACGACAACCCTCTGTTTAAAATGATAAGATGCCGTTTGTGATCACGGGGTATTTATTTCACTCTGAAACTAGTAAAACAGTGTTTGAAATATCATACATGACTCGTACACATTGAACGACTACACGTACTATGTTTTAGATACCATACTTGCTACTTAGTTTTTTCTTTATTATCAAGTGTAATGTAGTTTACTACCATAGAGTGAATCACTATAGTTTGAATAAATGTGTCAATCGCAACGTTGAAATAGAGTTAAAACTTTCATCCCTAAACTTTCATGTGATTACGGGAATGAATGAACCGAAACGAATACTAAATGAGTAGAAACGTCAGCCATACGTTTAAAATAACTAGATTCCATTTTGGGTCATGGGGTATCGATT
This sequence comes from Fraxinus excelsior, assembly GCA_019097785.1. NCBI lineage: Eukaryota > Viridiplantae > Streptophyta > Magnoliopsida > Lamiales > Oleaceae > Fraxinus > Fraxinus excelsior. The sequence continues at coordinate 16,792,203 of CM032640.1, forward strand.
CACTCCGAAATTAGTAAAATATGCTTTAAAACATCATACATGACTCGTACTCATTGAACGACTATACGTGCTATGTTTTAGATACCATACTTGCTATTTAATTTTTTTTTATTGTCAAGTGTAATGTAGTTTACTACCATAGAGTGACTCACTATAGTTTGAATAAATGTACCGATCGCAACATCGAATTAAAGTTAAAACTCTCATCCCTAAGCTTTTATGTGGTTATGGGCATGAATGAACCGAAATAAATACTAAATGAGTAGAAACGTCAGCCATACGTTTAAAATGACTAGATTCCGTTTTGGGTCATGGCGTATCGATTCACTCCGAAATTAGTAAAATATGCTTTGAAACATCATACATGACTCGTACACATTAAATGACTACACGTGCTATGTTTTCGATACCACACTTCCTACTTATGTTTTTCTTTATTGCCAAGTATAGTGTAGTTTCCTACCAGATTATGGAGTGACTCGTTATAGTTTGAAAAAATGTGGATTGCAACGTCAAAATATAGATAAAACTTTTATCCCTAAGCATACATGTGGTTATAGACGTGAATGAACTGGAACGAACACTAAATGAGTAAAAACGTCAGACATGTGTTTAAAATGACCATATGCCATTTTGGTTTTAACAAACAGTGATACTGTTATAGTTACCAAAAACCTTATCAAAATAGGTATCAAGATTTTCCAAAAATCATAATTTCAAGATTAAATTCAACAATTAAAATTCATGTATCCATAACAAAAGTAAATGAACAGAACTGAACACTAAATGAGTAAAAACGTCAACCATATATTTGAAAAGATCGGATGCCGTTTTATATTGCAGTGTGAGATTTCATTCAAAAACTAGTCAATCATAGTTTGAAACATTTTAGAAGACTTGTACATGTTGAATTAACTAATTTTTTGAGTATCTTATCTCACAATTGGAATATAGTGAAATTTGTATTAATTACCTTTATTCATAGTGAAGTAGAGTGTAAGTTACTTACAGAACAATAGTGTTGGTCACCATCGGATGAACTTTGTATCTCACTTGCCGTTCATATATGATAAAAACTTAAATTTGTTAATTTGTATATAAATATAAGTGAATATAAAGTGAAATGAACACAAAATTAGTTGAAATGACAACTAGCCATTTAAAATGTCAGCATGTCATTTTGGGTCAAAGAGTCTCAATTTTACTTTAAAACTATTCAATCATATTTTTTTAATATCTTAAAGACTTATATAAATTAAATAAACTATCTTTTTTAATATTTTATCTATAATTGAAACATAATGAAATTTAGGATATTTACCTTCATTCACAGTGAAGAATAATATAGTTTACTCATGGAACAATGTTGTTGATCACTATTGGGTATTTTTTATGTGAGTATGGAGAATATAAAGTGAAACAAACACAAAATTGTTTAAAAGGTCATCAAATCGTTTATAACGATAACATGTCATTTTGATTACGAACTCTAAAACATGTTTTTCATTAAATTTCATGTGGATACGATAGAACATAAAATGAAATAAATATAAAATTTGTTAAAACGGCACTTAATCGTTTAAAAAGGCAGCATGCCATTTTGTCGATGATTTTAAATGGGGTATTATGAAAAGCGGGAATGAAAGTTATGGGATTTTGGTAAATTTCGGTTTGAAATTAGACAATTTAGACATTTCAAATGAAGGGTATTTATGACTTTTAAAACATGATAAAATAGGCTAACGGTTATTTTACCAAACATTATTGAAAGAGGCTATTTTACCAAAGAACATTGTTGACTAGGCTTTTTAACCAAAAATTCCTAATATTTTTTCACATGGGGCATGCACTTTCACACATATTAATGCTCTAATATTTATTCGAGAGTAATAAATCATTTGTCATATGTATTCATAGGCAATCAATTACTAGTTAATGACATTCTAGTATATTGCAAGAAATTAATTGGGCATGATAAACAATTGAGGTGCATTATTGATGATTTGAGGCATGAGAATTTATAATTCAATCTTGAAATTCTTAATTATTTTGGTTCAAATATATGGAATATCTTGGGAACCAATTTAGTATCCTCTACTACTTCTATTACACGTTTTGATATGGTTTATGGTTTAAATCCATTAATTTTGTTTGGTTTAATTCCTTCAACTATTATTGTAAGTGATAATTTAGATGGAAAGTAGGGGATTGAATTTTATGCATCTCAATGTAGTAAAAGGAAGATGCGTAAAGTATTCGAACCATGTGACTAAGTTTGAGTGCTTAGGCAAAAATGGCTTGTTTAAATGCAAAGAAGGTTAATATTACATCCTAAAGGAGATGAATTTTACGTCATTGCAAGGATTGATACCAATGTCTACAATTTGGATCTTCAAGGTAAGTTTATAATTTGCTTTTTTGTTTGTTTCTTATATTTCTCTCTTTGATACAGGTATATATTCGAGGTTGAATCCTTTCGAAAAGGGAGGGGATGGTGTTATTCATGATATGAAGAAAAGTCCGGGCAAGGATTCATTGATCGTTAAGGAATGGCCTATGGCTAGATCGCGAGTGAAGTGGGTCAAAAAAGTAATGTGACTACTTGCTCAAGCGATGGTGAATGAAACACTGATCACGACAAACAAATGAACAAGTTTCATGTTGGGCATGGGAGATGAAATGAAATGGGAAAACTCGATTCAAGCAATGGGACAAAGAAGGTGGAAAGAACAACTATGCGATCGCATAGATTTATACTATGCGGTTGCATAGTACTTGGACGCGAATTTTTTAAATTTCGCGCAATATTCTATTTTAGTTAAACTCTATTTTGTGATATATTTTGTTATCACTACAACAAAAACAGCTACAATGTTTAGACATGTGTTGCAAATCAAAGTGTTGCTGTAGAGTATGATCCCTATGGAAACATTTGTTAAACGTTGCCGATCTACGGCAACGTTAGATCGGCAACGTTTATTAAACGTTGCCAAAGGTCATTTTACAATTTTTAAAAACAAAAAAAAAATCTTGCATGATTAATTTATTTAATTTCCAACAAACCTAATAATAATTACAAAACAAAATGCTTGAAAATTAATCATATGTAATCAAATTTTACATAGTTCTAATAAACAAAAATAGTGAATATGATTCAGTACAATATGTTAACATCATTTTCCGACTCAAAAAATTATACAACAATCACAATTGACCAACAAAATATTACAAATTATTGGATCCATATTTGAGTTTGCTCTATCCCAAAAATAAATGGCCCTAACTGTCAAAAGATTTCACGAAATTATATTGTTATGTTCCCCTTCATCCATTATCAACACAGAAGCTGATCATATAAATCATGAAGACATGGAGTTAGTACTAGTACAATCAATTGAGGTTGCTTTCTTTGTGCATAGGTGAGAAGCTATGCTAGAGGCTCAAACAATAAGTTATATGTTGTGGTAAAAGAACCTGTAGCAACAATCTATCCAAAGACTCAATTAGAGGAAAAAATGATCATTACTTTATGTTCTTAACAATAGATCCAGAATTCACAAGAAATAATGTCAATAAATATAGTAATTTGCTTGGCAAGAAAAAATTAAATAGGTTATATGAATACAAATAAGATCACTCAGCGGTTAGAGCACTTCATTTTTTTTCTCATCTTAATCATTCTTTGCTTGGAAAGAAAAAAATTAAACAGGTTGTAGTTCATATGCTTTATCTTCCAGTCAGTTCCTATTGTTTGAAATAATAAATGAACGAAAACACAGCCTTTTACTCCCATTTATATACATAAATTATATGGGTAACTCTTGTTATGTTATCATTGAAAAATCTAACAATTGCTGATCAAGGATAACAACAAGAGAGACCGAGGATCATGAATGAGAAACATCCCTGATCATCGAGATCCAAAGTCTTAACTGCTTCTATATTAGGATCTTATGCTAGTTCATATCACATTTCTAGTTTAAGAACTAAAAGGATAAAGATTATGATCTTCATCATTTCAGTTCTTCCATGCTCCAAATTGCATCACTTCATGCCAGTGAAAGAAGACCCGTTTAGCCATCATGATATAACATATTATGAATGGAGATAGATTATTAAAAAAAGGGACTTAAACAACACAAGCTAAACTTCTGTTAACTTAGTTCTTGAGGTAAAAAAACATGTATAAATTGTTAAAATGTGCATCTTATGGAAATCCTCACTTATTCAAAGTCAAAAGAAGTTTACATGAGATCCTCACTCATTCACAGTCATACTAAAAATGGTTAAATAGAATTTAGAATTCTCCTAAAATCTGCCAAATGTGCTCCTCAGCCTTACTGCATAAGATAAAATGAAAACCATGCATCGGTGGGCATCACTATATAGTTTCTTGACTTCTCAGTTCCACTTCATATTGCAGGTACTCCAATATAGTTTTACTGCTAATGCTTACTCTCTATCAGATTTGTCACTCAAGTCAAATCCTCATCTAATCTTAAATAATTTCGTAGAGCAAGGGCACTAAATAAAGAAGATATCACTTAAGGAGTAATGTTCATAGTCAAAAAAACCTCTTTAATACCAAACAAAATTCTAAGCCACATATATGCTAATAAGGACATGAAGAGTCCATTAAGCTTGCAAGGGCAATTCCAGCCATCCATGACTAAAGTATTTGAAAGAATGAGTAAATATATAAATAATGATAATATTATTGAACCAAGTATTCAAATTTATAAACACGAAAAAAAATGCTTACAATCCAAGAAGGAACGGCTAAACCTCTGCATGTATACTTGGTTCAACACCCTGCATTAATTAGAAGATTATTTGAGCTAAACTGCAGATAGATTAACTTGAAGACAAACTTGAAGATAACTAATTATACGTACCAAGCAAAAGCTTGAATTGAAAAATACATAGACAAACAAAATGTGTGTATATAAACATAAAAAGATTAACATACTCCACTTCGAACTTTCTTCAGAAACTTAATTCCCCCATCAGAGAGTTTCCCATCTGCATCAAATAAACTCTTCCATTGTTTGGCAAGAAGTGAGTGTTTTCTTCTCCTACTAGACCATGGAGATTTAAGGCCCCCCTCCCCGAAAAGAGTGGGTGCAAATATAAAAATTTTCCAACCAAAACTATAATATTTAAAAATAGATAGCAGAAGCCCAAAACTGGAGAACATACATGTTAGGTTTTAGTTGATTATGTAATTGGCTATTCTGTAGACAAAATGACTTAAATTTATAGTTGATGAAAGTTAAAAGAGTAATGTGCAAATATATCAAAAGTTAGTTGAATAGGTTTAGAGTTTCGAGTTTGGAACAAGGGAGAAAACGACGCAAATTTTCGCTGGACTGTCGTCAGGTTATGGCTCGAGCTGCAAAAGTAGAAACACTATCGTTGGACCGTCACCCCTCCTTCGCTCGAGTGATACCCCATCGCTCGATTGTCACGACTTCTCGCTCGAGCGACAGCTTTATACGAAAAATTTTATTTTCGCGTTTTAAAGGCTTTTTTCCTTGCCCATGAGCTTCTTGACCTATCTATATATTTCAGAACACTTCTAGAACGAATTTCTTAAGGTTGATAATTGAGAGACTTCATCTATGAGAGATCGATTGATTACATCTTTCAACCTGCATCTTGCTTGAGTATTGTGGTCAGAAAAACATCGAATCCAACATCCAAATTCCAAACTGCTACTTCCTACATATCTGTTAGAGAGTGTTGAAGATCAAGGAAGGCAACTGGAGTTACAGTATATGAAAAATGGGTTGTTCTTCATGATCCACATGAAATAGACGATTCTACCAAGTTAGGGGCTGCTGCAGGATAGCGGAGTTCTAGGAGAACGTTGGTTATTGCTGTTGGAATTGGTGCAGGGGAGCATAGAATTCAAGTGAGCTGTCATAATTGCAATCAGGAGATCAGATAGTTCATGTCGTCGTCTAGTCTGGTAGACTTTAGGTGCTGAATCGTTTATAATGGATTAACTGGCAAAGTGCCCGGAGTTGTTCCCAATTGGGTTTCTACGTGAACCATTCTTATGTCCCTTACTGGTTTATGTTTTACTATTTGTTATACAAACTGCGGTAATTCAACTTAGGATAATTAGATTGTTTGATTAATCATCTAGAGATAATTAACTTATGACTTGTTAATTAATTTTTATTTCAACATATTACACCTATTAACCCCCCTCTAGGTATTTTTAGGGTCGAACTTGCATTTTTCAATTGGTATCAGAGCCTCATTTCGATTCCTAACCCTTATTTGATTAGTCTAGATGAGTCAGTCATTGTCCGTGCCTCCGTTTTTCGACGGAAGCAACTATGCTTATTGGAAAGTTCGAATGAGAGCTTTTATTAAGGCATTGGATGAACGTATTTAGATTGGTGTGCAAAATGGGTGGACTCTGCCTACAACTACTGTTGATGGTGTAGTTACTCCCACTGATATTTCTCTGTGGATCAAAACTATTGGATAAGTGTAATTGGAACAGTAAGGGCCTTCATACCTTATTTATGGCTGTGTCTGCAGAAGAGTTTAGGCGTGTATTAATGTGTGAAACTGCTAAGAAAGTTTGGGATACTTTAGAAACCACACACGAGGGAACTAAAACTGTTAAGAATTCTAAATTGCAAATGTTGACGTCTAGATTTGAAGAACTTAGGATGAATGATAATGAGAGATTTGATGAGTTCTATGCTAAGTTAAACAATATTGTGAATTCTAGTTTTAATCTAGGTGAAAAGATTCCTGAGTCAAAAATCGTTTGTAAAGTTCTTAGATCCCTACCTAAAAAGTTTAGACCTAAGGTAACTGCAATTGAAAAAAGTAATGACCTAGATAGCGTTAAGGTAGAAGAACTTGTAGGATCCCTCCAAACCTATGAATTAAATTTAGCACTGCCTAAGAAACAAAAATCCATTGCCATGAACACTATTAGAGAAGTAGAGAGTGAGTCCACTGATACTAAGACATTTAGGGACAACGAAATTGCTTATTTCATTAAAAAAATTCAAAAGGTGATAAGGAATAGGAAGAAGCCTCAGGAGCGTAAAAGTGAAATCTCTAATCAACTCTTGAGAGGTAAGCGTGAGATAAACACTTCTAAGACTCCCGTGAAGAAATCTCAATCTATTCAATGCCATTAGTGCAAGGGGTTCGGTCACTATAGGAATGAATGTCCCAATCTGAATAGGAGCTCGAATAATGAAAAGCGTAAGGCTTTAGCTGTGACCATGAGTGATGAGGAGTCGGATTCCGATTCTTAGTATGAGACTTTCGGAGGTGAGGATGAACAAAAATTCATAGCCTTCACCTCAATTGCTGTTATCGAATCCGAACGTGAGACTGAGATTGGGGATAAGGAGAATGAGAGTAAGCAGTCTGCTGAAATGTCTGATAATAAGACGGATATTCACGAGTCCTATCGTGAACTGTTTGAGGAGAGTCTCAAAATCAAGAAGGTCAACAAAGCTGTTTGAAAAAGGTGAACAAGCTTGAACTTGAACGTGAAAAATTGTTGAGTGACCTTCAAGACTCAACCAAGAGAGTGAGTGAGTTGAAGCTCGTTAATGAAAACTTGGAGAACAAAGTTAAATCATTAACATCTGATCTTGATAAATCCAATGCTCAACTCCAATCTTTCATAAGTGGCTCGCAGAAGCTGGACAATCTGCTTGGAATGAACAAGCCTGCTGGTGATAGACGAGGTCTAGGTTATGTTAAGAACAATTCCAATTCTATCAGTATCGCTAAGACTTATTTTGTGCATGCTTGTACTCAGCCACACATTGCTAGATTTCCTGATCCCAGAGCTGAGCGTGTCATAGGACTAAGACACCTAGGTCTGGTAAGAACACTGCAGCTCAAGGTCGCTCGAACTCGGGTACGGGTACATATTTAAGTGTCAGATCTTTTATTTTTTAAAATGGAGGATACGGGGACATGGCTAAAATGAGTCCAACTTTCAGATACGAGTACGTGGGTATGTCTTTGAAACTTCAATTAATTGTTTTTTTCTCCAAAAACTTCAAATGTAAAATTAATCAAAAATATTATTTGATTATTCTATTTTTTTTATTAATGTCAAAAAATACTATTAAATTGTTCTAAAAAATTTATGTATGTTAATTATCTGTCAAACATTTTGGCCAAATAAAAATCATATTTTAAATTGTTTTAAAATTTTGTAACGTTATTCATGATATTTTTTTAAAACTAAAATAATCTTATCTAGATCAAAAGAACCAAAAGAATAATTAATAAATAATAAATACCATGTAATTTGCTCAACCAATAATGCTGTAAAATTAGAAGAAGAAGATAAATAAACCTAACCAATAAGACATGTAAATATACTTTAATGACAATGCATAAATTTATCTAAAAAAAAAAAAGGAATGTTAAAAAAAAAAAAAAAAAAAAAGCAAGCCCAGGCCCAAACTTAAAACAAAAAAGAGGCCCATCTCCTCCTTCTTCTCCCCGACTTTTCCTCTTCTTCTCTATGCAAATGGCGATTCTCCTCCTCCTCTAGCTCCTCTCTACGTCGGCTCTGCAACAAATGGCTCCATCCTTGGCTGTGTCCAGTTGAAATTTGCCGCTTCTGACCCGTATTTCGAATCGGTACCCATGTCGTGTCTTGTCATGTCGATATGGGTATGCCAACCAAAATGGCGAGTCCGAGCAACATAGGTTATGCTATTGGATTTTGACACATTCTTATGATATAATTTCTGTTATGAAAAATCCAGTAGCTTCATGATACATTATGGCCTTTTACATCACATAGTTATTAAAACTTTGAGACAATGTCTAGTTTTTTAATTCTTAATTCTTTTGTCTCACATGCACTCTTGCCGCACAAATCAAGGTTTCATGGCCTTCTCTCTCTCTCTCTCTCTCTCTCTCTGGGATGCAAAGCCTATTTGGAGCTAAATGATTTCCACTACAATCAATTATAGTTTACTTTAGTTACCTTGCTTGATATATTTGGCTAACTCTGCTTCTTTTTGCAGGCCTTTAATTTGATAAAGCCTATAGCATCTGTGAAATTGTCCATTACATTGAGCTTGTCTTCAGATTTTCCAGAGTATGTCATAGGTGATTAAAAGCGGCTAATGCAAGTTCTTTTAAATGTAGTGGGAATGTTGTGAAGTTCTCAGAGTAGCATTTTCATATGTGCTTTTGTTTGTCTAAAATTTTATTTTATTTTGAAACTCGTTTTTATTTAAGTGATGTTGTATTACATTTTAATGTTCAAATGTATGGATTCAAAAATTTGTAATGAAATTATCAATTTTTATGCAATTTTAAAATTTGTTCAAAAGGAGTATTTTCAATTTTGCCGATCAGTTTACATAAATTGCTATAAAAAAGCTGTAATATGATCTACAACAACGTTTTTTAAGCGTTGCGAAAAGTTCTTAGCAACGTTTAGAAAACATTGTCAAAGAACGTATAGAAAACGTTGCCAATGGCTTTTCAAGCCGGGGTGACTCCTCCAGGCGGTGTCTTGCAAGACAATGTAACATAGTAGCCTTCATTTCATTGCTTAGTATGATCCTGCTCTTAATAAGTGGCTTGCTTTTTCGGTGGAGGTTGCTTATGTGGAGTTTGATGGTGATTATGTGGTTAAAAGTAACTTCAACTGCAGTTACTTATGTGGTATCCATTATTGTGGTTACACCATTAAAGGATAGGATATCACTGAGCTATGTTATTGAGATTAGACTCATTATATGGTGTAGTGTGATGGCAATTCTACTTCTTGGGAACACTGCTAGGTTTGTCGATCGGTGGCTGTAGAAACAAGGAATATCCAGGTGGAGGCCAAGAAGAATAATGATTAGATTGAAGTACAAAACTGACATGTTAACGAAGGTGTATGGGTGATTTTGACATGAGTTTTGGTTTTTTTTAGAGATATCATGGACTTATGTGCAGTGTGTGAAATTCTATTTATGTCAAAACATATTATGAGTTGTACATGCCAAATGAAATTGGACTAGAATATCCACTTCAGGTTTGTGGATATTCGACCTATTGTAAGAATGAGTAATCTGTTTTGTTGGACTAAACTGGGATATTTCATTCAGCCACGGTAGTTGAATTAGCTTCATTAAATGTGTTGGAAAATACAGGTCGTGGATTGTCCATGTGGGGTAACTCGACCCATAAGACATTAAAATGTTTAAATGAGTGATTTTAACTAGAAATTCAAACCTTCAACTCCCCAGAGACTTCCTTAACTTCCCACATAACCTCTAATAATTGTGAAGGACAAAAAGAGAAAATAGATGGCAAGATACATGGTGAAATTTGTATGGAAACTACTACCAAAATTGAAAAGTGCGAAGAACCACATTTTTTGGTATAACAACTGACAATATTAGGCATTTAGATTGTGGATAATAATCTCCTTCCATTGTAATGGGGAGTGAGACCATTCGAGTGCTAGAATATGTAGAATTTAGGACATGAAATAGCAAGGTGATTCAACCACACAAAGATCTTGAAATCCATCATATCAAATAAGAATTCTTAAACCAAATTTATGTTCAAGCATGCTACAATTTCTTTCATTGGTTTCTGAGTTTTAAATGTTGTTTTACTTGAATATTATCTTGTCGAAAAATGGTTATTATGATGAAAAATACATATATGGCATTTTTTTGAAGCTTGAACCATCATTAATGTCATGTCACGAAATATGCAACATAAATTCGCGAAATATTTATGGCATTACCTATATGATTTGGATCATATCTGCAAGCTTTTGGAATTTTTGGTTTCATATTTCTGGAGAAAAATAAAACCCTAATTAAAATCGTAGGAATTTTAAAAAATTACTTCATTTTATTCGTTGATTTTAGTGCAGTAATATTGACATGGTTAAAAAGGTATTTCAATTAGTTTTCCAACCATATAATGAATTCAAATTTTAGATTTAAAATGAAGAAGTTGTGAGCTTTTAAATTTAGATCAAAATCTGAAGATTTAAGAAAAGAATGAAGATGAAGAACAAAATTTTCTGCCATCAGTCTCCATGTATTGTGTTTGTATCCCAAACACGATGTTAAGTATAGTATTTTAAATTGTGACCACACATATGAACTTACTGGTACATGTGAAGAAATTAAAATAGACGGAAACAAAAAAACGGCTCTTGCACCACACATGCCTGTTGACTCGAAAATCTAATTACTTCCACTTAAGGGATTGAAGAATCAAGCAACGAACTAAAACCAGAAAAATAAGATCGCCAATGAAAGCAACGAACCAAAACACCAAATTGAGAAATGCATTTGAAAGCGAATACTAATGGCTAGAACACGATATCGTTGTCCTCAAACTATATTTGCCCCCTCTTGGATTGAAATAATTCTTGTAGGGATTAGGACAAAAGATTTGTAGAATTTAACACAAGCCTTGTAAAGGATTAACACTCAAGCAATAAGTGTAATCCTTCAAAACTCATGAACATAAAAATAAATTTGAATATGAAAAAGAAAAGGATTAATTTCTATGCTTTGTGGAATATATATTGTTCAATAATGATTTTTCATCATCTTGCCTTAAACATGGATCACCTATTTATAGCCCTCAAATGTCTTCTATGAAATGGTGCCTCAAGTCCCGGTATTGGTCTATACGGCTGCATGGTTCTTTGAACTATGCGGTCGCACAGTTCAACTATATGGCCTCTCTCTCTCTCCACATACATTTTATCAATTTTGAACAATATTTTTCAACAATCCCCCACTTGTTCAAAAGTTAATAAAATTTCATATTTGAAATTATACAATACCCATGCATATATCTTTCCATTTGAATATAATCATAGTATAATTCAAACAAGGTAAATATCACATAATCAAGTATCACATGTCCTCAAGTTTCTCAATCTCTCTTAGCACTAATATGGCCTTGCGCTCATCCTTTTTAACAAACTTTAAATAGAGAAACTCTATATCTCCATTGAGGCCCACCCCTTGAAGTTTTTTTAGGTGAAGTTCTTCAGTATCTTTGTTACTTTTTAGAGATACTTGTACCTACTATTGAACTTCATTAAGAGTTTAAAGCTCAACCCTCACTTCAGTAACAACAAACATTATTTAACTAGAATAGGGTTATTGCAGATTACATAATGCTGAAACTATATCGAATGACTTGTTGTTACCCTTTGAACCTGTCGATTCTTTTTTAAGTAATGATAGGTAGGGTTGCTAACATTGATGAACTTTTAGTTCAAGAGTTTCAACCTGATTCTACTCGAAGTAGATGTTACTAAATCTCTATTTAGACGTTTAGTTAATAGATCCAGTAAGTTATCTATTGACTTTATATAATTTAGGAAAATTATTCCACTATTGATTAATTTCCTTATATAGTCATGTTTTAGTCTCATATGTCTAGACTTTCCATTGTATACCTTATTGTATGCTTTTACTAATGTGGCTTGACTATCACACATGTTAGATATCGAAGATGTATTCTTCGATCCAAAAGGTATCTCATAAAGAATATCCCTAAAATACTCAGCTTCTTTCTCGATCTCTGATAATGCTACAAGTTAAGATTCCATAATTGAGTGTGTTATACATGTTTGCTTCTTCGATTTCCAATAAACAGTACCACCTCCAAGAGTAAACACCCAACTAGAAGTGGATTTACTTTCACCCGTACTATGTATCCAATAACATCTGTAAATCCTTCTAATAGAGTCGGGAATTTAGTGTATTGTAGACCTAAGTTCTTAGTTTTCTTTGAATATACAAGAACTATTCCAATGGCATTCCAATGATCATTGCTCAAATTAATAGTAAACCTACTAAGTTTACTAATTGCAAAAGCTATATCTGGTCTTGTGCAATGAACAATGTACATAAGACCCTCCCGATAGCATTCGCATACTCTAGTTGATCAATTTCTCTTCCAACATTCTTTATTAGCTTTGAATTTAGATCAAGAGGGGTATTACATTCTTTTATGTTCAAATGTTTGAACTTATCTATCACACTCTTAATATAGTGTGGTTGACTTAAGTAATAACCCACACTAGTTTTAGTAACTTTGATACCCTAAATGGTATCCACTTGTCCAAGATCCTTCATCCTAAATCTGGAAGATATAAACCTCTTCATTTCTTTTATTCCATCCATGTGATTACTCATAATCAATATATAAACATATAAATATCACATAATCAACACATACTTTAGAATATAAATATTTATCTACACTATTATGTTTAAAACTAAATGATATAATAACTAAGTTAAATTTCTCATGCCATTTATTAGGTGCTTGCTTCAATCTATATAATGACTTAATTAATTTGCACACCTTACCTCCTCATCGAGATCCCCATTCAAGAATGTCATTTTGACATACATTTGATGAACATGCAAGTCATATATCGAAGCTAATGCAAATAATATCATAATTGATGTTATTCTAGCTACCAATGCACAAGTATCAAAATAGTATATTTCTCCTTTTGTCGATAATCTTTAGCTACTAGACTAGCCTTAAAGGTATTAAGAGAACCATCAACATAATACTTTCTCCAACACACCCATTTACATCCAATAGGTTTGGATCGGGGAGGTAAATCATCGAGTTCTCAAGTATTGTTAGACATTATTGAATCAATTTCATACTTAGTTGCATCTTTCCAAAAAATGCTATCTCGAGAATTCAGGCTTCTCTATGAGTTTTAGGATCTGTTTCCACTTGTAGAACAAAATGAATTGTTCTTACAACATTCTTATCACTTCATTCTACTAAGTAAAAGGAAATAATTTGAGAGTCGATTTCATCCAAACCTAAAGACTTCTTAATTTGAGTTCTTTTGGTCCTTCGAGTTTCACTAGATTCATTAACATCTTTAGAAGATGTTTCATCTGGGAATTTCTTTATTAATTTCCCTTAATTCATTATCCGAAAATAGTGAATTCTCGAAGAACTCTACATCGCTGGATTCAATAATCACATTGGACTCCAAATTCAACAATCAATATGATTTGCTATTGCTAGCATATCTAACAAAGGCACATTTGATGCCTTTTGGACCTAACTTGATCCTGTTAGGGTTAGTGTTCTTACAATAAGCAAGACACCCGCACACTTTGAAATATCCAATATTCGATTTTCTTCCTTTCCACAATTTGTAAGGAGAAACCTTAGTAAATTTATAATGAATCATATTTAATATCCTACATGCACTCAATAACGCTTCACTCATAAATTAAATGGCAACTTAGCATGAATGAACATGACATTAATCATTTCAACTAAAGTTCTATTTTTTCTTTCAACCAAACCATTTTGTTCGGGTATCTTTGATGTAGAACGTTGATGAACTATGCCTTGTTGTTCACAGAGTTAAAATCACTAGAAAGGTACTTACCTCCTCTATCATTTCTTAGAATCTTTATTTTCTTACTTAGGTAATTTTCAACTTCATTTTTATATACCTTAAACATATTAAGTACTTTATGTTTATGCTTAATCAAATAAATGCAAGTATATCTGGAGTGATCATCAATAAAAGTAATGAAATGCCTATTACCACCTCTAGTTAACATGCCATTAAATTCACATATGTCAGTATGAATTAATTATAAAATACTAAAAGTCCTATTAATACTTTAATATGGCTTTATAGTCATTTTAGATTCTAAACAAGTTTGACATTTAAATGTATCATTTTCATTGTATGAAATTAAGTCACATTTCAACATCATTTTCATAGTATTTTACCTATATGATTTAATCTAGAATACCATAATGAAAATGAATCGATGCTATAAGCAACATCCGCTTTATTATTAAAAGATTTGTCAACAGTACAAAGCTTGACAATTTTTTTACTAGAATACATTTTCCAACAAATTTTCCATTTAGGGATAGTACAAGTTTATCGAATTCATAAACATATTTTATGCCTAATTTTCCTGAGAGATTTTCACTAACTGAGTTCCTATTTGTATCAGGAACATTTAGTACATTTGTCAAGGTAACAGTTTTGCCGAAAGTGAAGATGATATCCACATTTCCTTTTTGCAAATACCTTAGATCGAACCTCATTACTCATCTAAATCTCTTGTTCTCCATCAACCTCATAATAAGTATTGAATAATAACTTATCATATGATACATGTAATGCTGCATACATATCATACCACCAACCGGGAAACTTTCCATTGATAGCATTGGTTTCGCTTATGGTGGTGGCCACAATGTTGTCTTCTTTGATGGAGTTTACTTTTCCTTCGATGTTGGTTCTTTACTGGTATCGACATTCTTTTGCATAATATCTATATTTTCCACAGACGAAACAACCACCTTTGATATTCTTCTTGGAATTGTTAAAATTCCTTGAAAGCTTTCTCTTGCTGGATTTAGTAGAAGGCTCGGTCTTCTCCACGGCATTGACTTTTGAAGTGCCTTCATAAGAATTATCATTCTTATCTCTTTCCCTCGACTCTTCCGTAATTCGAATATGTTTTATAAATTATTTCAAAGAATAGTCTTCAGACCTAAACATTATTTTCTTTCGGTATTCTTTCCAAGTTTTGGGAAGTTTAGCAATGATTGCTCCCACTTGGAAAGTTTTCGGAATCTCAATCTTGACCGCCTTCAATTTGTTGACAAGAACTTGCAATTCATGAATTTGGGGAAGAAAATGGATATTCTCTAGAAATTTGAAATCGAAGTACTCTCCAAAGCATTCTAGATTTCCTTTGCTGATCTCATGTTGGTGTATAGATCATATAACCAGTCCGATAATGTATTCAGAATGTGACTGTGGCATATGAATTCATCTTCTTGGTGCTTTTGTTTTTCGGCCCTCACCGCATCGATTTCTCCATTTGTTGGTTCCAGTAGTGGCGCCAATTCCGTATCAAGTATGTAAAAAATCTTTAACGTTGTTAGTAGAAACTTTAGTTTATCTTGCCATCTTGTGAAATTGTTTCCATCAAAACGATCCAGCCATACAATGTCTTGATTCATCAACTTGATCGTAGCAATAGTGCTTTCATTCTCCATTGAGCAAACATATAGTTTGAGGATGTTGAATCAAAAATTTGATTACTTCCACTTGAGGGATCGGAGAATAAAACAACGAATCAAAACAAGAAAAAAAAGATCACCAATGAAAGCAACAAACCAAAACACCAAACCAGGATTCTATGCTTTTTGGAATATATATTGTTTAATAATGATTTTCATCATCTTGCCTTGAACATGGATCACCTATTTATAGTCCTCAAATGTCTTCTACGAAATGGTGCCAAAAATGTATGAAAAGCCACCAAATTCAAAAACATAACAGCAAAAAAGTGTCAACGAATTGACATATGCGGTCGCATAGGCCAATCCTATGCGACCGCATTGGCTTTTGAAGCAATAATGGGGCCTCAAGTACCGATATTGGTCTATGCGACTGCATGGTTCTTTGAACTGTGCGGTCGTATAGTTCAACTATATGGCCTCAATTTTTTATTTTTTTTTCATTCCACGTCCATTTTATTAATTTTGAACAATATTTTTCAACAATGCCACCGACTACAAGTGTACCGCATGATAATATCCCCCATTAAAAAAAAAAAATTGAAACTTCTCCGGTGCGTGAGAGCATAGGGGATTTGTTTGCAATTTTAAAAATTACATTTTGATCCTTGAATTATTCTAAAGTTTTCAGTATAAAAATATTATATTTTCGTGTTTTTAAAGTATTTTTGTTCATTTAAAGTTTAAAATAAATTTTTAAATACAAAAAAAAAAAAAAAATTTATTTCACCTTAATTAAAAATCTGAAAATTTTATAGTTTTTAAAGTGGCTCGATTGATGCATATTTTTCGCATTCTAAGAGAGAATTCTAAAAGTTGATGGGTACGAAATGTATCAGAAAGCTACACGCTTATCGAAATATTAAATGAATAGAACATGACTTAAATAAAATAGTTGAATATTTTTATGACAATATTTTTTTGGTGAAAAGCAGAACATGACGTCAAACTCTTCCATGCTCATAACTCATTAACTCCTGATCCCAGAATCCTTGGTTTCGGCCCAATGATTTTATTAATATTTTATAATCTTTGCTATCATCCCAGTGTTATTGCTGTTAACGAAAAAATATAAGGGAGTGCAGTTGCGGTAAATGCAATTCATGTAACCACCATAAAAATCCGTATATTTTGCTCCTTAATAGTAAACCACTCCTGAGCAATACTATGATACTCAGTGATGCAATGAAGCTATTGTATTGAGCAGAATCCTTATTTTAATAAGTAGGATGCCTTCACGGTGCAGGCTGTATATGTGTATTTTGACTGTAATTCTGTGGTTAACAGTAGCTTCAATTGTAGTTACTTATGCAGTACCCCTTGATGTGGTTACGCCAAAAAGGACAGGAAATCATTAAGACGTGTAATTGAGATTGGACTTAGTGTTAGAATTAGAGTGTGACCCGAATTATATTTGGAAGGCTATTGGAAATTCTATTCAAAATCTATTTGGCAATTCTAGTTGGAATTCAATATTGGGAGTTTGAAATTTGTGTTGGATTTAAATAGGCCAAGATAAAGATCGGGGAGAAATTTTCTAATCTTTCTTTTTTGCTAACTAGCCGCTACATGACCTCTCGAGTGACGCCATCGAAATTTTGTGTAGAGAGCTGACACTCGCTTGGCGTCGATGGGTGCTCGAGCAGCACCAACGCCGCCCCGCTTGGCGCCCTATTGGCACTTGAGGAGCGACTCGTTCGACCTAGGCCCATTTTTGCATTTTTACGCATTTTGAGCGTTCATTTCTACCTATAACTCTATTTCTACGGTTAGGACTGTCCCCTAAATAATTAGATCTTCATTATGATTTAGACAAGTTGGGCAAATTTGTAAACCCAAAAATTTTGTATTGTTTCTCTATATTTTAGTGAATTCTCCTTTCTCGTACCAATTATCTTTTGTTCTTGTGCGTTTGTGTTATCTAGTTCATATTGTGCCATATATTTGTCCTCATATTCCAACAAATTGGTATTCCTAGGAAACCATGGTTTGATCAAGTCAAGAGCTCATCTTGATCCTTTGTGATGACAACAATGAAGAATGATATTTCGCTTTTGGTTCGCAACACTAGACTTTCGTTGGACAGGTAAAAATGCAAGCAGTGCTTGCTTGGATGAATTTGCATAATGTGTTATTGGGATTAAACAGGATGTTGACATCTTTGATGCTGGAGGAGAAACAACATAGGGATCAAAAGCTTAGTTGTTTGACTCGAATAATGCAGCGGATTAATGGATCAGTGGTTCAATCGGTAACACAATGGTTTGATTTGCGGGTCAATTTGTATACCATTTTCTACCAATAACTAAATTAACCTCAAATTAATTTTTTAACTAAAGATCAATTTGTATCATAAAGTCCATAAATTCTAGATCATATATAATGAAATATGCATTTGAAACATTGAAAACAACAATCAATGATCAATGACTACTTTATCTGAGTTCGACAAGATAGCTTCATCTACTATAAGAATATGCTTGCAAAAATAAAACTATCATTTAAAAATTATTCATGAATAAAGAACATGTTAACAAAGTAAAATTATTTGAGATAAGTCAATATTTTCTCAATTAAGAGTTAAATGTTGCTCTTTATTAGACAATTTTATTGATTCAAATAGATATCACGTGCATGTAGCGTTGACATTTAACGTCTAAATAGACATTTCCACTTGGTGAGAATCGTGAGATACTAGTGTTGAAATGTTGAAGACATGGTCACGAATAGAAGATTGGGAACATGAATATCAAACTTCCTTGAATCTTCATCCAACTTGCCCCTCTTTCCACTTATCCATATTCTCTTGATAAAAGAGCGAACCCTTTTTCCCCAAGGAATCAGATCTCAAAAATTTACACACGCTAAGTGTGTGAGATAGAAATGAGCATTTTGAGTGAAAATGAAACCCTATTAGAAAGAGGAAAAGATTGATTGGAGAGCTAGTGAAAGGGAAAGAATTTACAGCCTAGCTTCAAACCATACTTAATAAGCCACTAAAAAATAATGGGTCTGTCTCCGCTGAGGAACGAGCTGTGAAAATCCTGAGATCTTTCACTGAGACTCTTTCTGTGTTAAGTTCAGATGAAACATTCCAGATCGACAGCAGCGATAGTGGCGCCTTAGTCTGTTCCTGTGAGAGAGAAGAAGTTGGCAAGGAGATTGGAGACGGCGGCAAATTTATTGATTTTGTAACAATACCTAATAACGTGAATTGTGAGGAAAGTAGAAAGGCAGAGGAGAAATCAGTGTTTTCAACAAATACTAAGACCCGGTCAGGTCAAGAAAGAATGACCCGGCGGGTTAACAAAAAGTCGGCGGTTCAACGGTTTTGAAGCGGGTCGTTTGTAAAGGAATCAATTTATGTGACTCAGATTGGACCTGGGTCTGGTTTGGCCGCCGGTCCGGTCCGGTTTGATTCGGGTTTTATAACACGAAATGCCCTATTTTGTTCAAAAAACTTTGTCTAACAATAACCAATTGTATAAAGCTTGAATGAACGAAAAAAAGTATAACTACTCTCTTAATTTCAATTAATGAAATTTTTTGTATCAAATCATATGTGTCTTGATCGTCATGTATTCAATATCACAATTCCAATAAATTATGTTTCATATTGTCTTGTTATAGCTTCATTCAAGATGTTTATCAATATTTGACAACTGTAGTAATATGATGATTCGGTAAAAATGGATCTTATTGTTCTCTTCAAGAGTGTTGTACGCATTTTGTAACATGCAAGAGTATATTTTGAGGGTAATTGTCTAACAAGTTGTGGATATTTATTATATATAGAATACGTCTCTTTAAAATCATACTAGAAAAAAACTCTTCTTGGAAAATTTTAGATTACAGAAAAAAAGCACATTACTCTTTTCTACTCTACAAAAGTTGTCACTAAAAATTTTGTCAAGAAAATCAAAATTGTACAAAACCTTGGTCCCGCCATGATAATATCACTTAACTATATGATTCCAGCATGAAAATCTTAATAACATAACTTATTTAGATATCTTAATTTTGAACATTTCAGATACATAAACCTTTTCTAGAATTTTACAACTTTTTATGCTTATGTACTCGTAGTGAGTATATTGCCTCCTCAAATGGACCATTTTTATTGTTTGCTCCATTTTCTTTTAGAGTTTTTCCTTGAAAATGAATGTTATCACGCTTTAGATGTACCGTTGATTTATCATATATAACCGTTTATTTTTCCAAGAGTCGATTAACTACTGATAAATAGCTTTTCACTTATGGATAATTACTAACGATTGCATCTGTTGGTAAAAGTAATTCATTTTTAACTACGGTAATTAGCAATGGAATTTATGTTGGTAAAGTGATATCTCTTTACCAATGGATATTACGTGCCTCATGTTGTCATTTAACATCTGGATCTTTCACCTACGAATATTCCATAGGTGAAATATGGATAATAACCAATGGATTACATCCATGGTTAATCAGAAACGAATTATTTGTCGGTAAAAGTAACCTACTTCAGCTACGGTAATCAGCAATAGAATTTCTGTCGATAAAGGCTATATCTCTTTACCAACGGATATTACGTGCCTCTTGTCATCGTTTAATGTTTAGATCTTTCACTACGGATTATCAATAGGTGATGTAGGTATAATTATCTGTGGGTAACTAGAAATGGATTATTCGTTGGTAGAAGTAATCCACTATCAACTACGGTAATCAACAATGAAATTTTTTAATACTTTTATTAAACTGTAAATAAATTAAGCTTTGCCTACGAAAAAAGTTACCAACGGAAATTTGGTTGGTAATGATAAAGTTTTTAAACTTTTACCAAGGGAAATTCTATTGGCATAGGTAGACTTTTACCAACGAAAATTCGAGTCGTAATGGTAAGATTTTTACCAATGAAAATTCGGTTGGTAATGACAAAGTTTTTACAAATGGAAATTTGGTTGGTAATGACAAAGTTATTATCAACGGAAATTTGTAGTGATTCGAGTTGGAGAATTTAAAGATGCTATGTGAATTTTTGTTTATCTCTTCGATCAATAAGCATCTAAATGATAGTCAGTTTGTCTTGTGTGGGGTTTTATTTAATATAAGGATGAATTATATTTATTATTTTCAGCTTCTCAAATTTTCCTAATGTCGAGAAAGTTGTCCAACCAAAATAACAGATGGCAAAACGTGTTATAAAATACCACCCGTTATGATTTGAGATATTTTACAAAGGTTCAAACTAAAAATGAATTCTCAGCATTCTTTACTGTTCATCGTAGTGTATTGTGGTGGAGTGGTTCTGCAAAATAAAAATTAGATGGAAAATATTAAGCTTTGACCATAAGTCAATAGTGGAGAAAATTTTAATGGTGGAATAATGATATAAGTTATGCTACATATATTGAGAAGTACTTTTTTCTTACTAGTGATGGTTTGAGAATATATTGGAGGCACTTAACAATCAATTGAGTTAAATCATTCAGCGTCATCTAACTTACATTTATCAAAAGTCTGGGATACTAATATTGATAAGACATAATTTCTTGATAGTATAATTTATAAATTATGCTCATAATCAGTGGCGGACCCAGGATCTAAGTCCAGCCCGGGGCGAACGTTGACTAGTCAACGTTGACTGGTCAACGTTAATCATCCGCGATTGTAAGAGCGATGTCGTTTATTAATATTTAATTATATAATATTAAAAATGATTCAATATATATGTAAAAGCACTAAAACGTAAAAATTATATATATGAAAACGTAGTTCAATACAATCAAAAGTACTAAAGAAATACACAATACAACCTACTATTTAACTGTGATCTTAGACGGCTGCATTCTACGGGACCTCATGCTTTGAAAACGTTGCAATATTGCTTCATTCTCAATTTTTGCAAAAATCTCTTTCTCCACGTACACCACCAAATTGTCATTCAACCAATAGTCTCCCATTTTGTTGCGCAAGTCACTCTTGATTAGATTCATAGAAGAGAATACTCTTTCAACACTTGCAGTTGCCATGGGTAATATCAAAACCAAGGTAATCAGCCTATAAACCAATGGAAAATAACAAGAGCTTCTTGTTTCAACCAACTTCTGAGCAACGCAAGAAATGCTATTGAGGTTAAAGAAGGCTTCATTCATTCTCACAAACATAAGGAACTTGTCAAGTTCAGGTCGAAGCAATAAAAGCTCTTCATTATTGAAGTCCAAATGATACAACTGGGCAAGACGTAGCAATTTATCCCTATCAAAAGATGCAAATGAATCTCTTGGATTTAAATACGAAATGCAAGTTAGGAGCTCAGTAGTTGTCTCGGAAAAACGATCATTCAACTCTTGCAAGATTGAATCTATCACGTGACAATACAAATCAACATAAAAACGATGATAATAAGTCACCTGCTGAGTTCCACGCCTAGGTCGGCCTCTCAATACTACAATATCCTCCATATTGGGCACAAAAATATTTCTGTGAACACAAAACTCAATCACCCTACTCAACAAATTATCCCAGTCATTGTCTCTCATGTCCTGCAATGCACACTTACACACATTTAATAACCCCATGGCATTCTGAATATCCTGATCCTTCTTCTGTAAGGCTTGTGAAAGGTTGTTTGTAATTGCTAGAATTTCAAACATAAAGTGGAGACTGAACACAAACTCGAAGTTCTGCATAGTGTCCATCTGTCTTTCGGCCATTGATTTCTGCTCTAAATTTATGCCATCTTCTGATATATCCTCAAGAACATCTATAATAGCATTAAACATATTAATAACACGAGTAATTGTTAATAGATGTGAGCCCCATCTAGTATCACCTGGGCGTGCCAAACTCATTTCTTGAAACTTACCACTCCCACCACAAAGTTCCCCAATATTAAGCTTCTTCAAAATATCAGCATGGTAACTTGTTCGAAGAGCATCTACACGCTTACATGATGCACCCACCAAATTCACAATAATAGAAAGCATATTAAAAAAATCAACAAGTATGTTAATCCTACGTGCCATAGAAACAACAGCCAACTGAAGTTGGTGAGCAAAATAGTGGACATACATAGCGTGTGGGTTCTCTCTTAAAATCAAAGCTTTCAAACCATTGAACTCACCTGACATATTGCTTGCTCCATCATAACCTTGACCTCTCAGGCTAGATATGCTCAACCCATGAGTAGAAAACATTGCATCAATGGCATCCTTGAGTGATTGAGCACAAGTATCAATAACATGGGTAATGCCCAAAAAACGCTCTTTCACGACCCCACTTCGGTCAACAAACCTCAACACAACTGCCATTTGTTCTTTTATAGAATTATCATGAGCCTCATCGACCAAAATTGAAAACAAACAATCACACATCTCATTGATAATAGCCTTTGTTGTCTCTACGGCACAACAATTAACCAAGTCCTTCTAGATCTTTGGTGAAGTCATTTGGTCATTTCCAGGAGCATTACTGAATAATACTTGTTTAACTTCCTCACAACGAGCTGCATACCAGTCTAGTAGCTCAACTATATTTCCTCTATTAAGGGACTCTTGGGATTCATCGTGACCACGAAATGGCAATCCTTGCATCAAGAGGAATCTAGTACAATCTAGCACCGCATTCAATCTTGTCCTATAACTTTTTTATTGACTACTACTTTGGCTAGAAATAACATAAGAGATACTCTGCTTTTGATTCATCAAGTTGGTACACTTTGCAAAAGCTTGATTATGAGCACTATAAAAGAGACCGACATGATCTTTCAATGTCTGTTTGTGTTTCCAATCCCTAAAGCCAGTTTTAGTGAATATATGTCCACAGCCTTGACCCCCTCTATCGGGTTTGAACAAGTAGCAATGCAAACAATACGCCGCATCATTTTCTATACTGTACTCCAACCAATGAAATTCAGAGAACCACTCTTTCCGAAAACACCTATTATCATTCCATATCCTTCTTCTTGGAAAGTCGTGTCCATATGGTTGACAAGGACCTTTCTCCAAGTATGTCATTCTAACATCATCTCTGACATTAGGATCATATGAGTCAATAGGGGGGCGTTTCCTTGGATCAGATACAAGATCATCCACATTAAATTGAAGCCGGGACTTCTTTGTGTTATTTAATAACTCTTGTGCTCGACTAGAATCAGTGGCAGGACTAGATGCACAACTAGACAAAGAAGAACTAGGAATGGACTTTCGTTTCGGTTGAAAAAATCGATCCATAATCTGCAAAATTCCCCAAATTATGTTTCAATTAAAATTGATTAAAAATTGAATGGAATAGTCTTCAAAAGAGTAAACAGATTCTCCATTTACTTACAATTTAATATTTTAAAGGATCAACCGAGAACCGATTAAGTGATCAACCACATCCACATTTATTTTATGTTAGTTGCACTTTATTTACTAAAAGTCTAAAATACATATTTTGACTTGCAAGTTGCAAAGAATTTGGAACCCTATCAATTCCAAACTAAAACCCTATCAGTTTTAGTGAATATATGTCCCACCACTTGGCCACTCCCAACTGAGTCCCAAGTCCCACCAAGTCACCAAGAACAACCTCTCAATTCTCATCACAGATTCACAAATCACAAATTCACAATCACAAATGACAAATCACAATAGACAATAGTCAACACTCAACAAGATAGACAACTAAACTAAGACAAGTGACAACAACACAACTAACACAACTACACAAGAATTAGGAAACTAGGAAAGTAAAAAAAAAAAAAAAGAGAGAACTGAGAACTCACATTCGGTTCGAGAGACTTCACTGGCCGACGCGATGCCAACAGCCAACAGGCCTGCTGCTGGTCGAAGAATCGGAGCTCAGACGGGCACAAGTGCTCGGCGCGGCAGGCGGCGGCAGGCAGTCGGCGACTCGGCACTCAGCAGATCGCCAATTTGATTTCGCCCTCCTCCTCAGACAGCTCCGGTTGGGTAATCGCTAATGGGTAACTTGGCTTGGGTTGTTAATTTCAATTGGGGATTTTCTTTGTAGTCTTGTAGATATGGGTTCTAAATTGGCCCAATTAATTGGGCCTTGTAGTTTGAAAAAAAGGCCCAACCCGAAGTTAGCTTCCCTCATCTCTTCTCTGTCGTCCAGGACCAGAACAAAAGAAAAAAAAAAAAAAACTTCGCCGGCCTTCTTCCCGGCGGTACCTGGAAATCCCGGCGGACCCAGCACGGGCGGCCACGGGGGCTGGCCGGGTGCTGGGTCCGCCCCTGCTCATAATTTAAAATTTGAACTAGTAATCTCATAAACTTCAGGTTGCGTGTATATGTATTAACATCATGCAATCGTCTAGTAAATATATATACTAGATATAAATAATATCTAGATAGTTAACATGGAGGGTGGTCCCACAAATATATCACTCTAACTAATTTCCAAAAATACATGAACTTCAGTTCTAATTTTAGCTCGTGGAAGTCTATTGTTTATTAGCATTGAGAACAAGAAAAAAAAGGGAATTCTGAAACCATTGAAAGAATCTTCTGGTTCACTTCACGTGGATGGGAGCCTTTACTTATTGATTTGTCTCTCCCGTCTGGTATCCTTGTCCAGGACCTCTATGCTAATATTCACGATATTAGAGGGTCGAGTTTTAAGATCTTTCTTAGGGGTAATACATCCTTTATTTCACTGTCTACCAATTGAGACTGTTCCTTCTAACTCTCTTGCCATATTAACTATTTTTAAGGAACCCTTGGAAAGGGGTCCGACTGCGATCCGCACTAGATCCCTCCGTACTAACCAACAAATTTTATTGCACATTGTGTGCACAAATCAGTTGCCATTTTCCAATACCTCTTCTCTACCCATGGAAAAAGCAAGATTTCTTTATGCACTTTACATGGCGACTCCACAGACCTTCTTACTTTCATCTCCCACCAGATTTTGCGTACATTTCGTATGAGTGGCACTAGGATTGGTCTTCCTTACACCTTTTTAATTCATTGTCATGTGATGACTCTTGGAGCTACTTTTCCTGATGGGACTACTTGGAGGACTTCCCGGCTTATCGGTCAAACCGCTATTTCACATAGTAGGTCTCATGTTTCTTCATCTTTTACTCCTGATCCAGATTTGCCAGCAAATCCGATTGATGACCTACTTTCTCTTTATCCCTCTGATATTAATCCTCTATCTCGAACAAATGTTCATACTTCCACCGCTAATATTCCATCATCTTCTACCTCTACTCCTATTCCACCACCACCTGCTAATCCTATCCCACCATCTACTTCTATTCTTATTGATCCTTCAATGGCACTTATGAGACAGATGTATGTGCTTATTAAGCAGAAAGCTCGTATGATGGCTGAGATTACACAGCTAAGAGCTACCATAGATCATCAAACAGTAGAGTTTGCTACTCTTCGAGGTGTTGTTGGCGATCTTCAGAGTGGATTATGATGGATCAGATGACATTGAGATGATGGTGATGATTATGATGAACATACAGATAGAGATAACGATGTTACTGATTAGTTGTTAGGCATCCCCTTGTCATTTGAAACAAAAAGGAAAAGTTGATAGTATTTTGTGGATGTATTGTTGACCTATGGTTGATTTCATTATTAATGTTTTGATCATAACAAACAGGATTAATAATGTTTCTAACAATTGATTTTGAGTGATGATAGTTCAATGATATCAAGCATTGTCAAAATCAACACATCATAAATATAAACATTGTATAAGGATCGGTGTTTCTTATTGTAAGTTACCCTATAGGTCATATTAAGGTCTCGTGAAAGCTCAATAGTGGGTTATGTTGAGGTCCTGTAAATCTCAACATTGTATAAAGATCGGTGCTCCTTGTTTGTAAGTTACCGGAATCGTTGTAAATGATTGGATTGTACTATAAGTCAATCAATATAATGAAAATGTCTTACTCGTGCCGGAGAGCTCGGTAACAGAGGCCTTAGATCATTGTTTTGGATTGAACCTCCACAATTATATCGTTTGTATGATCTCTCCCTTTTACTCGCTTTTATATTTGTGCTTATTATTTAAATTAATCTATCTAGTCTTTAAGTGCTTGAATTTAGATTCGAAAATGTTTTAAAAACAAATAGTATATTGACATTTTCAGATGTATATGATATTTAGTGCTTAGCTAGATTAATTATTAATGTTTCGTGTAATCGATGTTTAATTTTAGTGTATTAATTTATATTGATATTGCATCTTAATTTTGCTAGCATTATTATGGGCTTATTGATATCTATATCAACTGTTTTATTTCTTTTACCATTTTACGTACCTTTATACTTGGTGTTTGAGTTGTTGATTTCAAGAAACAAGTTTGAAAAGGAAAAAGCAAGCTACAATAGTTTGGTTGTCTTTGATTTGTACTACATGTTTTGCACAGAATGTTAAATGGGAGTTCGTTAGGTTTTAAAGTTGTTGATAATCTTTAAACAAAAATATAGCTATAAAAGAGTTTTAAAGACTCAAAGAGTCAATTGTAGGTTGTATAGATGAACTATGAGTCCTTGGGTTCGGTTATGGAACTAGGAATAAAAGCTGCCAGATTTATGCTAACATGTTACCAAGCTGCTGCTCGAGCGTCCAAAACAGAATTAAGGTTGCTCACCTGGCACTCGAGTGATGGTGTTTACTAGGAAACCCTAGTTCGCGATTTTCAAGAATTCTATCTATCCTATATTACCCCAAAACCACTATATTATAAATACTCAAGCCCTACTTCGTGAAAAGAGTTGGTTGAACATTGTTTTATAAGAGATATCACATCCTACATATTATTCAATCTTCTCTTGATTCAACCAAATCATTGAAAACATCAAATCCACATGATGGAAAAACCAAAACCCACACTTTCGCATAACCTTTTGGAGTTCTGAAGATCGAAAAAGGTGACCGGAGTTCCGATTGAAGGAGAATGAGTAGTTTTTAGGTGATCCACAGGAGAATCAAAAGATTGAGAGTTGGTGCGGGAGCACACAGTCTAGGAAGACCTTGGCGATTACAGTCAAGAGGTCAGAAAATATTAAAGTTTAGTCTGTTCACCCCCTCTAAGTGTAAGTAGGGTTGTACGTTGTTTATTTCTTCGCATATCATAGAAAATTACAAAAATATATATATTATCGTGAATAAATTCAAAATCTACTATATAAATGCCGAGCCACTGCAGAAGTAATTCCTTTTCCTGTCCATTTCCATAATGGCAACTTTTTGCCTATTGCAGTGGTCTAACCATATGGCTAATTCCAACGTTCTGGTGCTTTTCAAAATAAAAAGATTTTCTCATGTTTTCGCATTTTTCTACAATCATTTATTTTGTAGTGTTGTGTTCTTTTAATTCCATATTTTACAATAGTGTGGTTCTATAAATTTTACGCATAAATGTATTGTTAAATTTCGCATTATAATTCTGATATAATATTAATGTCCATTATTTTTTCATGAATTTATTGGAATTGAATTCATTTGTATATCAATTTTAGTAATAATGATGCAAAAAATATCAAGACGCGACTACCAACTTCGAGTCCTACTTTCAATGATCTGTCAAACTCAGACTCATTAATTATATATTGGGAAAAATAAAAAAATAAATCTGCTTGAACGTGGCTTAATCAAGCTCACGGGAATCGACATGAATAAAAAAACAAATGGGCTACTAGGAATTAATAAACGACAGTCAAATTTGATATGATTAAAAACGAAATAACACCTTTTAAGTTTGTGCCTGATTATCTGTTCGGTAGACATGGCAGCGGAGCTGGGCGGGACGGGGACGGGGCGGCGGCTGCCCCGTTTCCTGCCCTTTTTTACAAAAAATTTCAATTAAAATACAAATTCAAAATTTTAAAATTCAAAGCAAATAATGTTCAAACTAACTACTTTAATATCCAAAGCAAGCACTAGAAAAAAAAAAAAAAAAAACAATGTCCAAAATTAAACATTTGTAAGTAAAATTATACTGTAACTAAATTTCATTTCTTTATCTAAAATTTAGTATTTTTCCATCTTCATAACTTCATTCATCAGTAGAGCTAGAGATGACACAAGATGGTTCCTGAAAAACGAAAAAAATATTATACTCAATATCATCATAATAACTAGAGTAATGTTATTCACCCCCACTGAAATTACAAACACAGTCTATGTGGCGTTAATGTGGCTAGGTGAAATTAAATAAATCATTTAATTTCACATTTCATTTATTCACTATCATTTAATGCCACATTAACGTCACATAGATTGTGTTTATAACATCACTGTGGATGAATAACATTATTTTAATAACTATGATTAAAATTTACATTATCTGATAAATAAAAATACCTACTCATCAATATCTTCATCATTCATCTTGGAGCAACATCCAAAATATGCAGATGACGCAGAATTCACTATTAATAAAGTAAAATAATTAGTAACAAGAGAATTCATAAAATGAACAATATGAAAAGCAAATGTTTATATATATCGTACCGTGAATATCGACCCATAACCAATCTTGAGTATACATTAAAGCCTCTAAAGTTTTGGAGTGAAGCCTATTTCTGTGTGGACTAATAAATCTACCACTAGTACTGAAGGCAGATTCAGACGCCACTTTAGATACCGGAATCGGCAAAATATCTTTTGTAATTTGATATAAAGTTGGATATTTGATTGCATTTACTTTCCACCATATCAATATATCAAAATCATCTTACTATAGGCTCATCCAAGAGAGATTCAAGCTCAGTTTTCACATTGCTAGGAGCTCCAATGTTGGAAACAAATCTATAAAACCCACCATGCGATTTGATTTATTATTAGCACTTGACATCTCGGTTTGACAAGAAGAAGTAGAAGACTGAGTTGCAGACCCAACTGAATCATTCTTTTTTTGATAATCATGCACCAACTTGCTACAAACTTGATAATTTTATTCAATCTCACTTGCAGCGTTGTAATTAAAAATACGAGAATAATAATACTTAAGTAACATCATCTTATACCTTGGATCCAACATTGCTGCTAAAGCCAAAACTTCATGAATATCGCTCCAATACTTGTTAAATTTTTCCATCATACTAGTCACCATCATTTGAACTTCCACATAAGGAGATTCAAGTCACTCATACAATGACAGTTTGATATCACAAATATTTTCAAAGAAGAGATTAACAGTTGGATACTTTGTTCATGAAAACAATTCAGTAACCTCAAATAAAACCTTTAACTTCTCACATATTTCTTTTGTCAAATCCCAATCACCATCACTAGGCAAACATTTATACTGTGACTCTATCCGTTTCAAATGAGGAAAAACATCCTCATAAATCAAAACAGTACGAAGTATCAAGTATGTGGAATTCCACCTTGTTTTACAATCAAGCACTAATTTTTTTTTTCTCACAATCAATTTTCAATTCACGTGCAAAGAGCTCAAAATTTTCAAATCTCTTTGGTGTTGCTGTGCAATAAGCAACACTATCACTGATTTTCTCAATACTACCACCAATAGCCTCCAACTCATCCTTCACAATAAGATTTAATATATGTGCACAACACCTCATATGGAAAAATTCAACATTCAATACAAGAGAACGAGTACAAAGCTGACTTAACATGATATTGATCATAGCATCATTTGTGATGCAATTATCTACGGTCAAAGTTAGTAACTTACGATCAATATTCCAGTCTCGTATTGTAACGACGTAAATTTTTTGTATATAACTAAATATGAATCTTTACCAACAATATTAATTTAACAGTGCTAATATATGAAATTAACAGGCACACGTTATTTGATAAAACCTCATAACCAAATAAATACTAAAAATGCATCACATTTATTAGATGAAAAATGTTAATTTTACCAAGAATGCATAACATAGTTTTAAATTTATAACCCGGAAAAACATGTCTTAAATTTAAAAATAAAAATCATTACAAGATAAAACTAAGAAATTGCTGAAATAAAAAAAAGTGCAGTTATACCAGATTATTTTTTATTGAGTTCCAAAAATCTTGACAACACGACTGTACCTTATTGCCCGCCAACTAACGATCCGTTCTAACATGTGAGGTAGGGGAAAAATTGGTGAGTATATGA
The DNA here is from genome assembly GCA_019097785.1 of Fraxinus excelsior. Classification (NCBI taxonomy): domain Eukaryota; kingdom Viridiplantae; phylum Streptophyta; class Magnoliopsida; order Lamiales; family Oleaceae; genus Fraxinus; species Fraxinus excelsior. Next base: position 16,823,389 of record CM032640.1, read on the forward strand.
GAATATTCAATAGGACACGAATTAATGGTGCAATCCCGAATAAAAATATTAAATCACGCGTCAAAAATATCATACCGTCATATCATATTTTTGAAAACAGATAAGAGCTCAAATATATCATATCTTTGGTACCGGATGACCATTACATAAAATAACATAACATCTCTTATCATAACTTTCATTAGCATAATATTCATCAACATCAAAAAATTAAATTAAATGGGACTAACCAGTTGCATATCGTAATTCTACCTTGTTAGATCAAATAAACTTTTTGCAACATAAAAACCGGAAAAATTCGTGCTCTCCAACTTTTTTCTGCCACTACTGTGTTTCAAAAAATTATATTTTGTGGTGAAAGATATTTTTTGACTTCTCATGTGGTTTCTCTCCTTTTTCATGGTGACAATCTGTTGCATGCATAGATAAATATTGGGCAAGTTTCCTATAGAAAAAGGTTGTCCATTTCACCCAAAACTTCTATCAAATCAAATAAAAACAAACAAATTTCAATTACTCTCAACTGACACGTGGCTATAATCAAAACCAATCGTAATAAAATAATATTAAATGACAACTCCTTTAAAAAAAAAAAAAAAAAAACTTTTACTTATGTACTAATAAACAAATCCTAAAAAAAAAAAAAAAACTTAACAATGTACTAACCTTAAACGTGTACTCCTTTATTCTAAACTCATTATCTTAACTTAACTAAATTACAATTTAAGGCAATGTCTTTCGGCCTCAATAACTTGGATCTTGCTTAACCGAATTAACTTTTTCTCGAGCCTAATATTCATAATTAATTAAGATCTATCAAACGAGTCCAATATCCATATACTTAGTATAACTCTATCAATATCCAAAAATTTGGCTCTTATAAAAATGAAATCTAATAAATATATAAAATAAATAATTTTATTTCATGAAAAAAATTTGGAACTTTACAATCTCCATTCCTTAAAATATTTTCATCATTGAAAATTACCTTGACTAACCAAAGAGTTATGGATACATGGTTTTGAACTCATCCTCCTTATCTCAAGTGGACTCATCCAGTCCATGATTTTGCCATTGAACTTTGACCACATGAATTTCTTTATTTCTGAGGTAATGCACTTTTCTATCCAAAATCATCATCGGAATCTCTTCCTACGATAAGTCTTTTTGTACTCCAATGTCTGATAACCCACCACATGATTGAGATCATGAATATATTTTTTGAGCATCGAAACATGGAACAGTTATGCACTGTTGCAAGTTCAGGTTGTAATGCAAGTCGGTAAGCTACAACACCAATCCTTTCAAGAATTTCAAAAGGTCCAACAAATCGTGATCTCAACTTTCCAGTCTTACCAAATCTCAATACACCCTTCATTGGTGCTACTTTCAGGAAGACTTTGTTACCAACCTGAAATTCTAAATCCTTTCTTCTACCATCAGCATAACTTTTCTGTCGGTCTTGTACTACTTTTATTCTTACTTTTAATCTTATCAACTGCCCTAACTATTCGATCAATAATTTTAGGACCTAAAATTCTATTCTCATCACCGACCTCATCTCAATGTATAGGGGATCTATACTTCCTACCATAGAGAACTTCGTATGAAGCCATGCCGATGGTAGCCTAGAAGCTATTGTTGTAAACAAACTCGATTAACGACAAATGTGTTTCCCAACTACCACGAAGGTCCAAAACACATGCTCTCAACATATCTTCTAGAGTTTGAATGGTTCTTTCTGACTATCCATCTGTCTGTGGATGATAAGCAGTAGTAAACTTCAATTTCATCCCCATGGATGCTTGCAAGCTTTTCCAAAACTTTGATGTGAATCTCGGGTCTCTATCTGAAACAATGGTGACTGGAACTCCATGTAATCTCCAGGTTCGGTGGACAATTAACTTGGAAGAAACAAGAGAAAAACCTAGAAACGAGAACAATTCTTTATTAATCAATCAATAAATCCGAAAATAGCCCACAAGCCGGGTTAAATAGCTAGAAAATATAAAATATCGAAATTTTACCAAAAATAGCAAAATCCAAATATTCATACCAAAAGGATATACGAAATAAAAGAAATAATATTCCGAAAACTTGGCTTAATCCGGGTTTGTAATTCATGTTAAAAAGGTAATCGAAATATTACCAAAAAATGCAAAAAATAATTAAAATTGAGGATTCGGAAGGGAAAACAACTGAATTTGGCCTCGAAATCGATTGACACTGAGCAAAGCTGGGTGACCACGACGTGAGCACTGAAAAGAGCTTTCCGAATTGGGGTCATGGGCGTGATTATGATTACCATAGCCAAAGTTATGGCCAAAATACGAATGTGTTCAAAAACGCCCTCTTTTAAGAAAGATTGTCGATTACTTGTCATTTTTACGTTGATCCGCTAACTCATGGTATTTCAGCACCATCAATGAGTTATCTGATAACTCAATTTTGTCTTACTCGAATCCTCGTACGTCACTAAGTTAAGATCTTATGGATTACACAATTAATTCCAAGACTGAGATTGCACAGCAGCACAGGTTCGTTGACTGAGTAGATAGCACTCAAAGCAATCTACAAAAAATAGAGCATGATGAAAACTTTTGAAATCAAATAGACAATATTTCAGAAAGTACATTCCAATATATATTGAAACAATCACAACGATGGGCGTGAAAAAATTAAATGAAGTCAACAACCACCTTGGTGAAATTTAACCTTTCCAAGACTGAGGATCACCTGATTCAATCACGTGTAATCATCATTACGCGGTCAAGAAACTTAGATAATTTTACAGTGACACTTGGCAGCATTAAATAGTCTGGGCCATGCTCGTAGTAAGATGCCATGCGATAATAAAACTATTCAAAGAACTGCAATGATAAAAAAGCAAGGCAAGCAATTAAAATTCCAAAAGCAACCTTAATTGGATTATTTTCAAACAAATTAATACCTTGATTGGATTATTTTCACAACTCCAGAAATTGGATTATTATAAATTTGATTTGATTTGCAGTTAGCAGATATGATAATTACAACATGATACAGATGTCTTTTGTAGATTCTAAGTTAACCGGGAAACAATTATGTGAAAGTCAGTGGATTCGATCAATTACAACCAAGCTACAGCAAGTGCAACATTGCATAATTTAAGTAAAGCATTCATTTAATTTTGAATTATCAAAACATGATACTATTCATTCCCTTCTTTCTTTTAATAACATAAACCCCTCAACGGTTGCATCTTTAATTAACGATACTGAAACTTGAATTTCAAAATGCATCAAAGCACAATCTTTTTTTGGAAAACAAGTCCCACAATTACGCAATGTCAATGCAGTAAAATTTTAACTATAAGTATAAAGAAAAAAAAAAGCATAAGAATTAGCAACACTGCAAGGAAAAATCCAAAATATTGTCTTGATCAGAAGCTATTAAGCAAGTATAAGTATAAAGAAAAAAAAAATATTAACTGAGATAGAATGATAGAGACCGAAACAATCTTTCCTTCATTTTGTGGGTAAAATTCTGCATTGCTTTTTACAAACACCACACCCAAAACCAATTAAACCGTCAGAATTTCTACTGAAACAATCTTTCCTCCGTTTTCTGGGTAAAACTCTGCATTTCTTTCCACCGACACCACACCAAAGACAAATTAAAACGTCAAAATTTCTAAGTCATTCACTGAAAAAGGGTCCAAACTTAACTTTTTAAAAGGAATTTCACAAATTATCAAAATGTGTTAATACAAACAGAGAAAGGGACCTAAAAAGTTTATTATCATTTCTAAAGCTAATTCCTGGAACATACATCAACCAAACTGGAAACCCACTGGAACCCAGGAAACAAAACATTGAATAAGAAATTAGAATCAAATAATGGAACAAATCTAAGCACAATTTTTCAGAAATTTAACTATTTAAAGTTCCATTCTGCACAAAGATAAGGCCCAGCGCGAAGATGAAGGTACAATCCTGCTTTCTGGACCAACTTTATAAACCGAACCAAATCATATCTTCCCTCGGAATTGTACTAAAAACCTATAAAATAAAAGATAATAATACCCAATTTAATTAAAGAAAACACAAACTTATGAAATAATTCAAGGAAACAGAGAAAAAAAAAAAAAAAAAAAAAAGAGCACGGTACATTGCCAAGTGAAGGTTCATGTGTTAGGTAATTGCCTCAAAAGTCAAAAGTTGGAGAACTCCTATTGCAAATAATAAAAGGTGTTTATTATATAGAAAACTCCTAATTGAAGTTGAGTGCAGAATCCTGTTAGAATTTGGTCTCCAATTTATAGTCGATTTTGAAGTGATTATTTGAGTTTAAATTAAACTCTTCTACTTCGTTATTTGGTCCTATAAATAATGGAATACTTCCATTATTTTTTGTGTGACCAGTGCGTGACCAGAGAAAAAAGAAGGAGATTTGGTTGCTGATTTCTTTTGTAATATTTTGGAATTGGTTTGGTGAGTGAAAAATTCTATATGATTGTAACAATTTTTCATATAGTGGAAAAGATTTGACGGTCCGTTTAAATTTGTGCGTTATATTATTTATTTTTTCTTGTTTGCCAATAATCTTCTGAACAACAAAAGGTCCTGCGGGTTAATTGAAATAAATGAAATTTGTGTAAATTTCCCAACAAGTGGTATCAGAGCGTCGAGTGGTTCAGAGTGTTGGAGCAACAGAAAAATATGTCGTTGAAATATGACGTTGAGAAATATGACGGGAGAATCAATTTTGGCTTGTGACAAGTACAGGTCAGGGATTTATTGATTCAAGCTGGACTGCATAAGGCTTTGAAAGGAAAACCAATCCAGAGTTCTGACAAGGAAACTGAATCCAGTATGAGCGATGATAAATGGGAGGGATTGGATTTGAAGACTGCAAGCACGATACGTCTCTGTCTAGCTAAAAACGTTCTTGCAAATATTCATGGAATATTTGCTGCAAAGGAATTGTGGGAAAAGCTAGAAGAACTATATCAAACGAAGAGCCTCTAAAATCGGTTGTACCTGAAGGAGCAATTTCATTTATTGCGCATGGAGATAGGTACGAAAATCTCAGATCATCTGAGTGCTCTCAATGGGATTGTTTCAGAACTGGAGGCTATTGGAGTGAAGATAGATGATGAGGATAAGACATTACGTCTCATCTGGTCTCTTCCGTCTACTTATGAGCACATCAAGCCAATCTTGATGTATGGGAAGGAAACTGTAAGTTTCGCAGAAGTGACAAGCAAATTAATCTCAAAAGAAAGGAGATTAGGTGGTCAGAATATTCCTTCTGACAATGCGGCGCTTGTGACTGAAAGGGGGAAGAGAAGCAACTCCATGAAGAAAAAGGTAATTTGTTGGAACTGCGGTCAAACTGGTCACGTGAAGAGGAATTGTCTAAAAGGTAGAGCAGGGTCGGCTAACTGCTTGAGATCGGACAATGTGTCTCTCCTGACGGAGGAGGACGCGCTTGATGCGCTGTAAAGTAAGATGAGAATGTCCTTATGGCATGTCGCCAGTTGCCATGATAGATGATGTGTTCTTACTGGCGCGGATCAGCATATCTGCACATAGCATTGACTGACATTTGATGCAAGGTGTGTGGGTACGTGGTGGTGTTGTAGTGTCGATGGCTGATGAACTCTTTTGGAAAGTCAGTGGAAGAGTTGCACCATAATTATCAGCATGGTTGTTTCGACATGTGGTCGATGAAATGCTCGGAGGTTATTCTGAGTGGTTATACTCATATGGTGGAGTATGAGACTGTCAAAGTGTGTCAAAAGCTTACCTAGATTTTTCAAAGTATTGTGATTTAAAGTTGTAGAAGAGATGACAAGATTTTAACTCGTTTTCGGCAATGTGAAGATTGTTAGGTAATTGCCTCAGAAATCAAAAGTTGGAGGACTCCTATTGCAAACAATAAAATGTGTTTATTATATAGAAGACTCTTAATTGAAGTTGAGTGCAGAATCTTGTTAGAATTTGGTCTCCAATTTATAGTCGATTTTGGAGTGATTATTTGAGTTTAAATTAAACTCCTCTACTTAGTTATTTGGTCCTATAAATAATGGAATACTTCCATTATTTTTTGTGTGATCAGTGCGTGACTTGTGAGAGAAAAAAGAAAGGAGATTTGGTTGCTGATTTCTTTTGTAATATTTTGGGATTGGTTTGGTGAGTGAAAAATTCTATATGATTGTAACAATTTTTCATATAGTGGAAAAGCAGTGACGGTCCCTTTAAATTTGTGCGTTATATTATTTATTTTTTCTTGTTTGCCAATAATCTTCTGAACAACAAAAGGTCCTGCGGGTTAATTGAAATAAATGAAATTTGTGTAAATTTCCCAACATCATGGAGGTTCCAAAAAACATATGAGTCTATAACATCCAATCCTCCTTCTTTAGCATTCTGTACAAGCCCCCCCCACGTCTGCATTCTTTCGTTTTTGCAGCAGTTTAAATGATTTATAAACCATTTATAAATTGGTCGAAGTAGGCAAAATTAATAAATAGTATATGGTGTAAACTAAGGTGCTTGAGCTTGCCTGTCAAAAGATCATTCAAACTTGGCTCGAGGAACTGTGCTCAATTCGATGATGCATTTCTTCCCTGTTCAACTGCACAGAACTTCCTTCAGGAGTCAAAATCTAGCTTATCCAAACAGCACTTGATTCAAATGAAGAGTCCTCATATACAATGAAATCCTTTGTACTTGACACCATCAGAGCTGGTTAAAAGAAAAACACGAAACATCTTCAAGAAAACATAATGAACTGTTGAAAGAGAATTTGCGGGGCTTTTGCCGATCACAGTAAGTTTTAATTTTTTACGCAATTACGCATTATAAATCTAAAACATTGAGTCAACGAACTTCTCGGAGGATCCAATCCAACCTTCGCTTAAAGCAGGAAAAACTATGTAATGCAACAAACTGTTACGGGACGAATCACATGCTAAGGCTTTTCGGGATTCAACAAAGATTTGAGTACATTGGCTCCATCTTTGAACTCTTTTCTAAAAGTTGTGTTAAAAATAAGACACCGAAAAAAATGAAACATCCTTTTAATGCTCCATGTTTAATAGACAAATAAATTAACTTGTTGATTGCTTCATCTTTATCCTCCAAACTGAGAGTTTAATGATCATGCTAAAGCGGATCCAGTCCAACCTTCGCTCGCAGCAGGAAGAACTATGTAATGCAATGAACTGTTAAGGGACGAATCACATGAAAAGGTTTTTCGGGATTAAACAAATATTTCAGTACATTGGCTCCATCTTCCAACTCTTTTCTAAAAGTTTTGTTAAAAATAAGGCACCGAAAAGAATGAAACATCCTTTTAATGCTCCATGTTTAATAGACAAATAAATTAACTTGGTGATTGCTTCATCCTTATCCTCCAAACTGATAGTTTAATGATCCATGCTAAAGCCGATCCAGTCCAACCTTCGCTTGCAGCAGGAAGAACTATGTAATGCAACGAACTGTTAAGGGACGAATTACATGCAAAGGCTTTTTGGGATTAAACAAAGATTTGAGTACATTGGCTCCATCTTCAAACTCTTTTCTAAAAGTTGTGTTAAAAATAACACACCGAAAAGAATGAAACGTCCTTTTAATGCTCCATGTTTAATAGGCAAATATATTAACTTGGTGATTGCTTCATCCTTATCCTCCAAACTGATAGTTTAATGATCCATGCTAAAGCAACAAGCCAAGACTATAAAAACATTAAAGGGAAAGAAACCAAAGTACATTTATTTACAATTAACAAAGTCGTAAAAAGAAGTAGATGAACCAGGCCATGCTGGATTTATTTCTGAAAAACATCTTATCCCAATTCTTTAGCTCTTGGCTTTTTCGACGAGAAAAGAGTCTTGTATGCTACCATTTTACATAAGCTCGTAAACTAAAATCACTCGATGTCTACAAGATTTGAGGAAAACCGCATCACGAAAACTGTTGGGGTTTTGATACCCAATAAATCCCGGACGATGATGTTAAACCGGTTTATTAGATTATACTTCGTAGGCCTCGATCGATGAGTAAAGTGAAATATCGACACCACAATTATTCAAACCGATCCTATAACCTCTTGGGCCATTTGAAACAGCATAATTAAATTAGTGTTGTTCATGGCCCAACCCAAATTCTTGGACGGCTTGTTGGTTGATAGCCCATTTATTTGTTACCTTTTGGGCCTTACTTTCTTATAACCCTACCCATACCTATCCCTTTTATAATGGGTGCCTGTTACTGTTGCATTTGGTGTGAAATTTGGGCAGCCATGTGAGAGAAAAACAGTTATTGGCTTTGTGCTTTCTTCCTTGGCTTGGTGCCGTTTTGTGATATGTTCTTCTCCCCCTTTTCTTAGCCTTTGTGGTTGATTCATTTAGGCTACCATCTTCTTCACACCGAGCCCTTTATGGGTAAACCGTAGAGCAACTGAGTTTGGTATTTGGTTTGGGATTTAGTTTGTGGTTGTAGTGTTCGATTGGAAAGACTGGGCCTGTATTTTTGGTAGATTGGAGTCAGAATATTCAACATTTGGTATCAGAGCCGTTGGTTGTGTTTTTTCCAGTGAAGACAGCTCCAAAACCGGCGAAGAAAGCTATTGAAAAAATCTGCCAAGATTTTTCAACAAAATCGGACCTGCAAAGGTGTTTTCCATCCAAACCAGTGGCCAATTGGACAAACTGAGACCACTGGTGGACTATGTAGGTGGAGGAGCTATTGGAGGTTCAGGACGTGACAAATTCGATGAGGCACGTGATGTTTTTCGACGATGGTTTCTTTAGGCAGTTTGCTTATTTTGATTTCATGAACATACTTATATTATTGTTTTCACGTTTCAGGTTACGCGGGAAAGGTTGGACAATTTTACCCTCGATGGGTTTGGCGGTCGCAACTGCAATGCATTTACTAAATTAATTTAGGCCATAAATTGCATCTCTAAAGCAGTAAATTCGTATCTCTCGTAATTTGCGGACTCAGATAAGTCTGCTCTGTTAAATTTGCTTATCCCGTTTTAATTTCAACATTTGTGTGTTATCGTGTGGGGATGACATTAGGATTGGGGTTATCGTTAAGAAATAAGCAAGTTGGTAATTACTTTTGTGTTGTAATTGTTGTTTAGTCACTGTATGGGACTGCATTGCGTGAAAATTTGAATTTTTTTAACGTATATTCGTTTTGCATTGATTATCCTATTAGAACACATGGACTTGACCCGTTCGAACATTCCCTTGATCTAAGATCGTGAATCTTACGAAACCCTGTGAATCTAGAATTGTGTATATTGTTATCTTAGGATTACTTTGTGTGACCTATTTGTGCATCTTTGGGTTCTATTTTTCAAAAATGTCCTCACATTTAGAAATTTGAATTTTCAATGGAAAATGGGACTTTTCAATTTGGCAACAAAAGATGAAGGGGATTTTGGTTCAACAAAAAGTTTCAAAGGCCATAGATGACAAATTTCTTGAAATTTTAACAGAAGCACAAAAGTAAGAATATGATGAACTTGCTTACACTTCAATTATTTTACACCTATCTGACACCGTTTTGAGAAAAGTTGAAAAACGTGATTCTATTGAAGAACTTTGGTAAAAGTTGGAGAACTTAGATTTACTTAAATCTACTCATAATAAGTTGTACTTGCTTGAAAGATTTTTAGCTTTAAAATGGATCCTTCAAAGGATCTTGATGATAATTTAAATTTTTTTAATAAGTTGGTTCAAGACATTGTTAATTATGATGAAAAGGTGTCTAAAACGTATAAAGCTATTATTTTGCTTAATTTCATGCCTAATTCATATAGAGAGGTTAAGAATGCAATTAAGTATGATAGGAACACTTTAACACCCGAGATTGTCATAGATTCCCTTAGGAGTAAAGAGATGGAGATTAATACTGAAAAAGAAAATAAAAGAAGTGGTGAGTTGCATATGATGAGGAGTAAAATGAAGTTTAAGCAGATGAATTTGGGAAGAGCTCAAGATAGTAGTGATTCGAGCAGTGACTTGAGTGATGATGGTGGAAAGAAGAAGGGTAAGAAATGGGACAAATCTAGTGGTAGACGGTGTTACAGTTGTGGTTAGACTGAACACTTTATTAGGGATTGTCCTAAAAACAAAATGGATAAGTAGAATGGTAATATGAGAGGTGAGGCGAATTTGGCTACAGGGTCAAGTGATAACCCAGTGAGGTTTATTGAGTATAAACCTAGTTACTACATGTACATTCGTGTGTAATCCTTTCTACATGTATGTGATTGCTTAATTCGATTGCATGATTATATGTTGCACTTCAATGTGTGATATGTGCATTTGTATGAATTTTGAGAGCAAATTAATTACTCGGTGTAATTTTTTGCATGCATAGTGGGTTGGGATACATTAGCAGTGCGTTGTATGTCTTTTGGTAAAGTGGATTATAGATGCCTAGGGGTACATTGGTGGTTTGTACCGGGGATGTGGAGTGTGAAATTTCGATCATGGTGGATAGGTGATCAAATGTTGGAATCATTTATCTGTGAAGAGACACTGATCAGGTGGAGTGTGAGAGAGACACTTCTATCACTTCTGTTAGGTGGAGACCCATTATCCACATAGGTTGGGAGAAGTGATGTGGTGATAGAGGGTTATCCCGAAAACTTCGGATCTATAGAGATTCACGAGTTAGACATGGGTTGAGTGATTATTCTAGTAAGCATGGTGGACGATGTGGTGAGATATATGTTCTCGAGGTGTGAGCAACACAGAATGGGTTAGGATAACTGTGGTGAGATCTTCTATGTGGGGTCTTTTATACATTTCTTGCATATGCATTGGCTTGTTGATTAACTTGGTGCTAATCAGTTGTTCTGTGTGAACATGTTTGAAACGATCTATGTGTTATCCTATATGATATCTCCATCGCATGCTCTTTTAGCCCTAATGTCACATAGAGCAGGTGTGGTATGTGTTTCGGATGCGAAACATGAGGTAAGGTCCGTGATACTAATTTTATTGGTTACCTTGATTATGCAAGTATAAACTCTGTGTTTTGTTTGCTTGTAGATTGATTGGATATCAATGTGGAGATTTGTTGGATTTTGATACCCAATAAATCCCGGGCGATGATATTAAACTGGTTTATTAGATTATACTTCATAGACCTCGGCCGATAAGTGAAGTGAAATATCGACACCACAATTATTCAGACCGATCCTATAACCTACTTGGGCCATTCGTACCAGCCTAATTAAATCAGTACTGCTCATGGCTCAACCCAAACTCTTCGACGACTTGTTGGTTGATAACCTATTTGTTTGTTACCTTTTGGGCCTTATTATGTTGTAACCCTATCTATACCTACCCCTTTTATATTTGATGTTCGTTACTGTTGCATTTGGCGTGAAATTTGGGCAGCCATGTGAGAGAAAAACATTTATTGGCTTTGTGCTTTCTTCCTTGGCTTGGTAATGTTTTGTGATCTGTTCTTCTCCCCTTTTTCTTAAACTTTGTGGCTTATTCATTTAGGCTACCATCTTCTTCACACCGAGACCTTTGTGGGCAAACCGTAGAGCAACCGATTTTGGTATTTGGTTTGTGGTTGTGGTGTTCGATTGGAAAGATTGAGCCCGGATTTTTGGTGGATTGGAGTCACAATATTCAACAGAAACGATGTATTTACAATTAATCTTTGAGAAAAAAAGCAACTCATTCTGGAACTCTCGCTTGCCCTGTAAAGACCCAGAATCTATGAAGTTCGCAGCAACATGAAAAGCAAAGTTCTTGGTAAATACAGATAAAATTGAGAGAACAAAGAAGGTGAGAGCTTAAGTGAGTTACCAACAAATTAAGCATTTATTCGTCCCTATTTGAGCCACATTAAAATTTTCATTCACATTCTTCTACTCATTTTCAACCACACATTCTTTAATAAAATAATATTTTTCATCACATCAATAAGTTTTCCTTTTTTTTCAACCACACATTCTCCATCAATCTATTATTCGAAAATAAATTCTTTCAGAATAATGTGACTCAAACAAGTGACATTGAAAACCACACTCATTGGTTGAAAATCTGGTTGGAGTTGAAATTAACAAAACTGATATTTGAAGTCATGCATTTCACTACTGATAAATAGTATCTCGATCCTCGTTAGTCTCCTACCTTCCCATCCATCGAAATGAGAAAAAATCTCTAACTCCTTGTGATCTTTACTTATTCCTTTCTCCTTGTTGACTTAATGTGTTCCTTTGCTCATTATCTATTTCATTAGTAGTATCAAATCATGTTTAATTTGCATTTGCAATATTTATATGTTTGTTTTAAATTTGGATGTTTAGAAGAATCTTATGCCTGGGAATTTTAATCGAAATTGAACATTTTGAACCAAAACTGAACAAAAAATTTAGGTTTAGGTCCAGTTCCAAAAAAAAAAATTAGGAACAGGAACCAAGAACCAAAATTAACTGGGTCTGGGTCGGTCATTGTTTCTTGAGCCATAATCATGGATATCTTAATAGAACCGATTTTTTATATAATTTTCTATTTTGTATAATTTATAGTCTAGGTAAAAAAATTATAAAAGTTATTAATTTAAACACTAAATAGGCTACGGATCTGAGTCGGGTTGCATTTTACAAAAACATTATGCCTAACACAAAACCTAAAAACTCTAATTTGGACAGTAATTTATCTAAAACTTTATACTCTAACCCTGAGAAATTAAATTGCAGAGTCTCGTTTGTCTTATCGTCAACACTTGATTCCTATGCTTTTTGCGCCTCACATCGTATTGTTGTAACTCATGGGTTAGTATGTGTTAATATTTGGAATTTGGACTTTCTATGAATCAAAATGTTCAAGGTAGAATTGGGGAGGGGGTGCAAGTTGATTAATCAAAGCATTCAAGCGTTCAATCTTTGTAATTCGAGCTTTTTATTTTCTTGCGATATTATTTACAAACTTAAGTGATTTGTTTATAACACGTAGCAAAATTGAATTTGATATATTCATAACTAGGCTATGGTTTACCTTTTATTGTTATCTCAAGTTCATGGTTATCATTTGAAACATAATTTTTCTTTTTTTACTCCAATAGAGTAAGTTTAATACGTAGATTGCAATTTCTTGATCCTATATACTTATGTATCTAATTAGTATTTTTTGTGTCGGATCGTTTTAAGAGTAAAATAATTTAAACATCGTCCATCATAAATTATGGACTTTATGCCTCACTTATGGATCAAATGAGGTTTATGAAGAAAAAAGCATTTGTTTCTCAAATTGTAATTTAGTTCTTGATACTTTAATTTTCTTCCCTTTTCTTAATTTTTAGTCTTTACTATTTTGAGTCATGTAACTGAATTTCTTAGTTTTTTTGAAGATTTCTTAGCTAATTTTTTGCCATCACAAATGTTGTCGAGTAGTAGCGTATTAGGTATATGTATCGAAATGGTCTATGTGGAAATGTTTGTTAAATGTGTATTCAAAAAATCTTATGGTAGAACGATTTGGTTCCATTAATTACGTGATCCTGAATAATTCTATTTACAAAGTACTCGAAGTATAATGAATGATTGTTAATATTGTAATACTAAAAGTATAATGTTTGGACTATTCTTCCTAACTAGTGAGCCGATCAGTCACTGTCACTTTTTTATGACTAATGCGTAGTTATTAAGCCCTTGTTTGACACCCCTTTTTTTGGTAAAGAATAAGTTTTTGAATAGTAATTTTTTAAAATAAAGCGTATTAGAAAATAGGAAATTTATTGTAAGTATGTGTAATTAAAAATGAGTATGGAAAAAAATTGAAAAAATGATTATCAAATTGGGGCTAAATTGCCCAGAATTCTTGGTTGGCTTCCTCTCTCATTGTGTTGAATATCTAAGACTAAAACTAGACCCCTATAAATTTTCTTCTCTTTTTTTTTTTTTTTATAACTATTGGCGAATAGTGTATTGCACGATTACTGTTCTTATTTTGTAAGAGATTTTATTCAAACGATTATATATTTAAGACATGTAGACATTTAATTATATAGTGTCAATAATGTGAACAAACGGGTTTATGATATATTCGAGTTTGTTATGTATTTAATGTAATTGGCTATTATGTGAACAAAAATGACTAGAGCTGATATGTTGTAAAAATTCAAGGAGTAGTGTGAAATTAGTATAAGTTGAGATATTTTAGGTCTAGGGTTCGAGAATGGAAAAGAAGGAAAAAAAACGTGGATTTTCGCTAGACTATTGACAAAGCTTGGCTCGAGCGTTAAAAATAGAAACTTCATCGCTCGACAGTCGCCTCATCTTCATTCGAGTGATAACCCATTGCTCGACTATCGCTAGCCCTTCGCTCGAGCGACAGACTGTCAGGGAATTTGTTAATTCATTTTTAAAGGCTTTTTAGCTGTCCCATTTATTCCCTAACGTATATAGAAATACTTGAACACCATAGAACGTGATTTCTAAGGTTGAACAGTGAGCAAACGCATTGATTTCATATTCCCTACATCCCTTGAAGCTTTCAACCTTCATTATTTACATTGTGATTTTTTCTTGACGGCGAAAAACATCGATTTCATAATCCAAATACCAAACTGTTGCTTCCTCCATATCTGCCAGAGTTCAGAAGATCAAGGGAAGGTGATTGGAGTTCCAGTTGTTGAAGAACGTGGTTTCTTCGTACATCCACATGAGATAAACGATTCCACAAAGCTGGGAGTTGTTGCAGGAGAGTGTAATCTAGGAGAGTTTTGGAAATTGCAGCTAGGAATTGATGTAGAAGCACAGAATTCAGGAAAACTATTGGAATTGCAATCAGGAGATTAGATAGTATTAGATAGTATGTGTCGTCATCTAGTCTGGTAGACTATAAGTTTAATAACATTTATAATGGATTGTTGACCGATAAAGTGCCCAAAACTTTTACCCAGCTGGAGTTTCTCCGTGATCATGATGTGCGTTATTTACAACATTCTTTACTGTTTTAATATTTAGAGGGACTCAAACATAGGATAATTGAACTGTTTGCTTAACCATCTAGGGATAATTAATTGGTGCCTTGTTGCTAGCTAATTAAAATCAATAAATTCCGCATTTACACTTATTCACCCTCGTCTAGGTGTAGTTTGGGTCGAACTACGTATTTTCAATTGGAATTAGAATCTTATTTCGATTCCTGACCCTTTATATATTCTAGATGAGTCAGTCATTATCTATGCATTCGTTTTTCGATGGAAGCAATTATGCTTATTGGAAAGTTCAAATGAGTTCCTTAAAGCTTTGGATGAATGTATTTGGGTTTGTGTTCAAACTGGGCGGACTCCACCTTCATCTACTGTTGCTAGTGTAGTCACACCTATTGATATTTCACTTTGGATTAAAACGAACTTAGATAAGCCTTTTTAGAAGGAAGAAAAATTTTTTTTTTTCTTTTGGGCGCCGACGAGCTGGCTCGTGGGCTCGTCTAAAACGAGCCGGCTCTGCTCGTTTGCCACCTCTAAAGTCTTGTGCTTAAAAGCTGTCTACTTATTTCACATATTTGAATGGTATGTTCCAATGCTTATTAGAATTTTGCTGCTAAAAAAAGGTGTAACCCAATTTTCCACAGTTATACATAAAAAAATCGTAAGATGAAGACATGGATTACTTCTTAATATGATGGCTCTTGAGATAACATCTAAATAAACCCACCCTCTGGTTTCTTCTTGCACACAATGAATGACCTCAGTTCGATGAAACAGAAACATTAAGCATGAGAGAAGGGAAAAATGGGAAGACAGTGAATTGAAGGAAGACATCCAGCGGATTTTTTCAAAATTACTCTAAATGTTTCTTCTCAGCTCAACAACATGCTATATAAATTTTGGTCATACAATCATGATTGTCGTCAGAGTATAAAAATCAATGTGTTTTTAATCTCTTATTTCGTGTTTGGCGCAGGCCTAGTGAAGCTTGAGTCTCTTAATATCAATTGTTGCAGCTGCATCACTGATGCCGATATGAAGCATCTCTCAGGTGACTTGTATCTTCCTTTCCTACTAAGTGATCCCCTTCAGCTTTCTGGTAAGTATTTGACATATTTACTGAAAATGGGACACCCTGTCTTCATTCTACTTTCGGTTCTAGATATTATAGGAATTTGAATGTCCAACTGAACATGTTATTCTTGATTATCTAGAAAATTCACTGGCTTTCATTTTGTAGAGACTTCTTTTCTGATTGTTAGATGTAATTCTTCTGCACTTGATTCTTCTTTTTTCCTTAAATATTCATTCCTTCCTATCCCAATTAAAGTTAATGGAGCATTATCGGTAGCATTTCTTATATATTATCTAGTTGGTGCGCATTCTTGCAAAGGGTGTTGAAATGTGATGATAAAGCTTACCGTGTGGCAGATGAGTTGGGATTACTGTCATCAATGGTGGTCCAGCCTTGAAGGAATAATCAAAAAAACACATTAACATACTAAATTCAATATTGCTCGAGTCCATTTAATTATGATGTTTGTATACTAATATTGCTCGAGTCCACTATCAATTTAATATTGCTCGAGTCCACTATCAATTTAATAAAGTTTAAAATGATTCATCTTTGCCTTTGATCATTGTTATTTTCCGAGCATGGGGCCTACCTAAGGACAGCTACAATTGATATGAAACTATACTAAGATGGAGGACAGCTACAATGTCACTATAATACTATTTACATGTATTCTAAATTTTCATAAAAAAGCTACTAAAATTGAAACACAAATTCTCTCTCCCCCTTTCACTTGCAACGAAGGTTCTCGTCTTGTTTTGTATAATCAAACCTCCATACTCTAAAATAGTCTCAGCAAAAAGTTGACCCTATCACAATGTAGGGACAATTTTTTACAGGAAAAATCAAATAAATTTATGATCACTTTTGACTAAAGCTTGGGTAATTTTAAATATGAGAGAATGATATATGACAAATTGAAACTATATTTACCATTGAAATTTCATCTCTTTTGATTTTTTCACGTTTCATTTTCAGGGCTCAAGTATACAAACATCATAATTAAATGGTCCAGATGAGTTGGGATTACAGTCAATATGTTGTGATGATAAATTTAATATATATATATATATATATATATATATATATATATATATATATATATATAAAGCAAAAAAATGTAGTTCGATAAATTATTTTTCTTTTACTAAAAAACACATTAACATACTATTAATGCAAAGTTCATATTGACTTGGCATCAACATACATGAGTTGTCTAACTAGTAAAAAGAACTTGAGAAGCTTCCTACTGGATGTAGAAGAATTGGGGTCTTAGGTTATGTAATAAATTAACCTTCTTATAATTCCATTATATTGAAAGAAATAGTTATCTTCATTCTTTCTCGCGGTTGATTTAATCCGTTCCCGTGTGTGTTGTTAATTTCCTCGAAGGTACCAAATAATGCTTAATTTTCTCGCTCTTTCGTGTTCGTTTTAAGTTTCTGCTGCGTGTTTAGATAATTCTTCCCTACTAGAGGCCTGGTCAGTCACTTTCTTTACTTCTTACTCTTTCCTTGTTTACCTAATGTGGCCCCTCAACCTATGACTAATCAAACCATACTTTGGATTGTAGTGATTTAAGTCAACTTCAACTTAAGCTAGGGTTGACAAAATAAACGGCTAAATCACGAAATCCCCGAACTCACCTTATATCTTATTATTTTTAAATTTAAATTTTATTTTAAAAACTAAATAATACTATTAAAATATAAGTAATTGAAAGAGGTGATATATGAGAATATTTTAATCCAAACCTCGCTCGACTTCTGCCCTTTTCCCTTCATATCCCATTCTTGTCCACTTTCCAAAAATTCAGATGGTATTGTCATCCCTAACTTGAGGTTCATATAGTGGTCCATATTATGATATAGTCAACATCATGTAAAAACTTGTCCAAAAGAACAATTCTTCAGACTTCCATAAAATATTGACACAATCCATTTCTTATATATTTCTATATCAACACTTGTTCCAAGTCTTTTAAAACATTTAATGGACTTTTCAACCATTAGAAGAAAAAAGCAATTTGTATTATTTCGATGTTGACTGACAACAGCCTTCATCAGATAATTCAATTATAAATACGATTAACATTGAAAGGTTCTCAAATTGTGGTAGGAGATGGAGACATTGGAAAGTGTGCTTTTTGAAGCAGCATCTGAAGGAAATGTGAGTACGTTGAAGAAGCTGCTTCAAGAAGATCCAATAATTCTTGATAGAGTTATAGTTAATAGTTTCTCTGATACTCCTTTGCACGTAGCAACAATTTTAGGACATATCGATTTCGTGAAGGAAATCTTAAGACGAAGACCTGAATTTGCACGAGAATTGAATTTGTTTCAATCATCCCCTCTTCATTTGGCATCGGCTAAAGGTTATACCGAGGTAGTTAGAGTGTTGTTATCAGTTAATCCTCTAGTGTGCCTAGCTCGTGACAGAAATGGGCTGACGCCTCTCCATCTAGCTGCCATCAAAGGCCGAGTTGAAGTCGTGAAAGTGTTGGTTCAAGCAAAACGTGATGCAGCTCAAGTGATCGTGGGTCAAGGGCAGACCATTCTTCATTTGTGTGTTAAGTACTATCAGATTGAGACCTTAAAGCTCCTAGTAAATACCATTGGAGATCAATATTTCACAAATTGTAAAGATAGTGATGGAAACACTATTTTACACTTGGCAGTAGCTGATAAGCAAGTTGAGGTATGCCAATAGCGTTATTTTCATATTTGAATTCAACCGAACCCCTTTTTCTTCATTTTATTTTCAAGAAATAATCTAACTTTTCATGTCGGATGTATATAAATTGAATTAACCATTTGGCAGGGAGGATTTAGAATAAAAAACAAAATATTATATATTAAACATGTACTAAATATTTTGAAATGTCTGCAGACAGTTAACTTTTTGCTTAAGGAGTCTGCAACGGAAGTTAATGCTCAGAATCTTCGTGGGATGACTGCAATGGATGTTCTGATCCGTAGTCGAAGAGATGTAAGGGATGATGAAATTGAAGAATCTCTGAAACGTGTTGGAGCATTTGGATCAACGGAAAACAATTCATTAGTCCAAATTAATCGTAATATAACTAGTCCAGGCTTGAATTTTTCCTTTGATCACCCTGATTTGTCGTCAAACATGAAAAAGAAAAGTAGAAAAAAGATGTTTAAACAGAAAGATGATTGGTTGGAGAAAAAACGAAGTGCGTTAATGGTAGTGGCTTCCTTGATTGCAACCATGGCATTTCAAGTCGGAGTCAACCCTCCAAGCGGAGTATGGCAGGATGATAATACAGTTGACTCACAAGGTAATCCCGTATCAGTACCTTATCCTCACAAGGCAGGAGAATCCATTTACGCCCATAATTATCCGGAAGGATATGGATTGTTCTTGATTTCTAATACAACAGGACTCATTGCTTCACTCAGTATCATATTATTGTTGATGAGCGGTTTACCTTTAAGGAGGAGAATTTTTGTGTGGATTTTGATGGTGATTACTTGGATAGCAATTACAGCAGTTGCATTGACTTATCTCGAATCAATAATTGTATTAACACCATATAAATACAGAAGTAGACAATCGATTCTTCTTGTGGTTGGGTTCACGGTTTGTATATGGATAGGCCTCATGATTCTCCTACTCATTGGACACACGATTCGGTTGATAATGAAGATGGTAAAAAAGTTAATAAAATGTTTGAGCCCGAAAGAAAGGATTCGGAGTTCAGGCACTGTTTAAGGTGTTGTTATGCTTTGCCTGTTAAGTTGGAGAGGACAGTATTGAACTGTTGTAAAACTAAAATCGAAAGTTAAGCATTTTTAGTATCTAGTCATATATGACTATGTTGTAATTTCGTTCCAATTATTGCGTATCACATAAGGTCTGTGTAATACAAAAATATAATCTTGTGCTGATTCATCGGTGGTACATAATTTCTAATTCTCTCCATAGACCATATTTTATTTATTCCAACATGCATTCAGTCATCTCGTTTAAAAACTTTAGCTTCTAGAAAAGGATCACACTTAGTAGTTATTTAATCAACTTTATCTTAATACATGGACGGCAGCAATATTTGACTTAGGCCATTTATCAACACTAAATCACCTCATTTAAAAATTTAAACTTTAGATAAGATGGTTCAACAATAAAATATCGTACATTAATTGAACTAAGCATACTTATAGGTTTTTGTATGTAATGCCAATTAAGAAATGTTAAGTTATCAAACTATAAGGGAACAATATATTCATTTGTTTGCATTTTATAAATTTCAATAAACAGATTAAGCCAAAGCAATTATTATCAAGGCTGTGAAACTTTGTATTACAAGCATATCCTTTTATGAAATTCTTTACTAATATGAATTAATCCAAATAAGGGCCTACCTGAACAATATAACACATCAAACACGCACAAAGAAACTTTTAATTTTTTATGCACAAGGCCTACCTGTGAAACTTTTTTGTGTTATTAGAATTATGTAAAATTTGATTACATTATAAGCATTTTGTCATTTCAGTATTATGGGTTTATTCGAACAGATATAAATTAATTATGCAAATTTTTGTAAAAAAAAAAATGTAAATTTACATACGGCAACGCAACAGTACTTCCTATGGCTTCACGAAGAGTTCGAAATTCATCTGTAGGTCTGTACAATGTTAAATGATCCATATACACTTTCTCAACCCAAACCTTCCAACAGTCTCTTCCGAGTGGCAAGTGATACACCTTCGCACTTGGGTCTGTTGTTGCAATTCTCCCTTCTGCTACAACTTTTTCCATCTCAAACATGTACCAATGCAGTAGTTGACACCGAGCATTTTCCACATGTGAAATACCTCATTGGATACCACTTCCTTGGTGTGACTACAAATTCAAATTTTTTCTATTGGTATAGTTCAATCAAAATTTATATTGAATGACTTGTAATAATGTAAGATACACAAACCTGAGGAGTAAAAGCATTTGAATTCCCATCCTCCAGATTCTGAAAAATGATACAAAGATTATAATTATTCTACATATACTTGGACATATTCAGTTATATTATCACAGTATAAATAATAGTAACAATGTCTAACCTGTTGACTTAACTTGAGGAGTGTTTCAACCTTTTCTTCTAGTGCTCCCATCCTTTCTGACTGAGTTTGTAATTGACTTTCAAGTTCCCTAACTCTCCCATTACTTTGAATCTGTCCATCCACTTTTGAAGGTGCAACTCCAAATCCAAGTCCTCGAACTCTTCCATGACGTTCAGGACCTAACACCCGAGCAACAGCATCATCGCGGATGGAATCTTCTGCTGATGTATTAGAAATTGATTGAGCACAATCTTCAATCTTTTCTGCACCCATGTAAAGAAGATTTTATATTATCAAGTGATATAATACAACCTATTATTCTGTCTACGAACGATGAAATAATACACATAGCAAAGTTTCGGCAACTGCTTCATTTATGGGTTTTCCATCCTTCCTAAGATGTCCATGAGTCCATACTCTAGTTCTTAACCCTTTAATATCTGGATTTTTCTTTTTCTGCAATGGAAATCTAATAATTACATATACTAGTATGAGATATTTCAAGTAAGAAGAGTAAATATGTTTGTACTTGTACCATTTCATGAGCTATACGTGGATAACCCTTTCGACCCATAGTGTGGAGAAGCTTCTGATTACTTCTCAAAATACTAAACTTGTGGCTTTTTTCCTATTAAGAAAACGAAAAGGTATACTATTAAGTCGAATAGTAAAATTTTTAAGTTTCATATGCAAATATACTTACGTGAAAGTCAACATAAAGATATCATCAACAAATTTCTTCCACACTTCTTCAGAATTAATATTCTTTGGTCTAAGCAGGGCAATAGTGCGTGCTTTATTCACAGATGATTCGACTTGGGTTCTGAATTGTTTTCTCAACCTTGATTTGAATGTCCTCTAATACTTTCCCATACATTGAAATGTCATTTTTTGATGACAATCACTCACATTGAACCTTTGCTGTATTCGTGCACAAAAATAAATTACAAACTTAGTCTATATGAAATTCATATTGAAATAATCCTAAAAGGTAGTTAAGAAATATACCTGTATGAAATCCCAAGGTTCGATTTTTTTCTTTTCATCCACCGAATGCCAATCTTTGCATGCAACATGCACATGTTCCCATACCATAGCTCCAACTATGCTAGCAAATTTATCTGAATTGTAGCCAACTACTTGCCCATATTCATTAAATTCGAGCTCCATCTTCTGATAATTCTTTTCGGGAATCATTTTTGCTTGTGTTGGACCTCTTTTCTTTTTTGGCACATTTATATTTGATGGTGGCGTGTTTTGCTCATCAGTAATTGGAGAAGATATAGTTTGTTCTGGTTCGATCGAAGTTCTTAGTCGTTTATTAGTCTCTCGAATTGCAGCAGCAATTGCAACTCTTCGTCGTTTAGAACTCTTAGAAGTTTTTGTACTTGACTTTACAAATGCAACATGAAAACAAAAGATAAATATGTAATTATTTTCGAAACCTACTACATATCTTCCGTATTATAGGAATAAAATTACCTCGGTGATGTCCATCATATGAAACCTATTTCGCACTTTCCATTGGTTCGAGAAATTATCTAGAGACCAAATTAAAATCTGCAACATCAAAAGAAATTAAAGTTAGATATCTTAACAAATTCTAAACATTATCTATTTCGTCACAATCAGAATAATTCATTTATTGCATTTTAAGATATAATATTAAAAAACCATCTATCAACGAACACATGGGTGTTACCAAAGTAATCTATGCATCACATAATACACCTTCGACGTCTATCCTTGCATAATTCTCATCATCATCAAAGTTGTCTATAATTAACTGTGTTATGTCTTGAGGAATAGTTGTCTCGTCAGTAGTATCTTCTCCCATGTGTGATGCATGAAACTCTCTTTGTGGCGCTTGCAAAACAACGTACCAACTAGAAGTTTCATTCTCCTTAGAATAAAAGACTTGTTTCGCTTATGTTGCTAAGATGAAAGGATCATTTTCAAATTGCATGTGTCCCTCGTCAAGGTTAACCAGAATGAATCCATCTTCCTTTTTTATTCCATTCGAGATATTTGCCCAATCACACTTGAATGTTGGAACATGAAACGTGTTATAATCGAGAACTATAACATCACGCAAAACTCCATAGTAAACAACTTGTCCAACTACATGTGCATTATCTTTTGCACTATATCTACAAATGGTTGTTGCTTCAACTAAAATGCCATTATTTTGACGAGATTTTTCTGCATCTTTAGTATGAAACCGATGACCATTTATTACAAAACTAGAATATGACATAGATTGACATCTAGGACCACGTGCAAGCCACTTCAGATTGTTTGAAATAGTGTCCATCAACATCTGAACTTCAATCTGTTTTAATTTAGAAAATGTTAGAAATAAAATATAAATAGCACAACAAAGATGATAACATATTTTATTTTATTTTTATCCAACCTCCATCCTTAGGCAGCAAACGAATCAATGTGCTTCTTATGCAGTAAATTCTCATTTCTTTCAAGTCGTTTGTCCTTCTTCAGCTCATCCATATTCATCCTAAGGTAAATACAATATTAAGTTCCACGTACATATGTGGTCGACCAACTAAAAATTTATTAGACGTAGATATTTAATAACATACTCTACGTATGGTTGAACTTCTGCACTATTTAGCAACACATAGCGATGAGCAACTTTTAACATCTCATTAGATAGTACAATAGGCTTCCCTTTAGATATTGTACGCCCTAAATCCAAGAAATCACTCTCATATTCTTCATTGCGTACAGACTTAGAGCCTATTTTCGATGCTTGTGTTATGTATTTGCTACAAAATTTCGCATTTTCTTCCACAATATATCGTTCAGCTATGCACCCTTCAGGTCGTGCACGATTCATGACATACCCTTTCAACACTTTCATATACCTATACGAACGTAACAATATTATACATATAAAACCGATTTGATAATAACTTTAACTGTAGTTGATAACTTGAAGAAGTATTACCTTTCAAATGGGTACATCCAACGATATTGTACTGGTCCACATAAACGAACTTCTCTCCCAATGTGAATTGTTAAATGTACCATTATATCAAAAAAGGAAGGAGGGAAATACCTTTCCAACATGCATAAAGTTTCACAAACATCATCTTCTAGTTGTTCGATCTTATTTCTATCTACAACTCCTTGACATATTTCATTGAAAAATGAACACAATTTAAAAATGGAATTCCTTGGACCTTTAGGTAGAAGTCCTCTCAGCGCAACTGGCAATAATTGTTGCATTAAAATGTGACAATCATGAGACTTGAGTCCAACTATCTTACATTCTTTCACTGAAACGCAATTTCCAATATTAGATCCATAACCATCGGGTAATCTCAAGTTAGCAAGCCTTTTACAAAACATTTGTTTTTCTGCACGTGATAAAGTGTGAGGAGCAGTAGGTAGGTATAATTTATTTCCTCTACTCTCAGGATGTAAATCATGCCTAATGTTCATAGCTTCCAAGTCCTTACGAGAGTTAATGTCGTCTTTAGATTTTCCTTTGACGTCCAAAAGTGTACTAATGATACTGTCACAGATATTCTTCTCCACATGCATCACATCCAAATTATGACGTACGAGTAAAATCTGCAAATCAAACATCAATTTTAACAATGGTAACTATATGCAAGTTGAAGTATTAAAGATTACAACAGTTACCTTCCAATATGGTAGATCGTAAAATATGGACTTCTTCTTCCACGCTACGGTAGATTGAGTTGTATTTTTCTTCCTCTTTCGCTTACCATTTTTTCCCCAATCATTTGTAATTTTATCAACTTCAATAGAATCTTCTTCACCATTTTTTATCTTTGGCTTAGTATCAGTTTCAATATGTCCATTAAACCAGCTTCTTTTCATACGAAATGGATGATTAAAGGCGAGAAATCTTCTATGCCCCATGTATGCAAACTTTCTACCATGCTTCAACCATAGTGAACATGTGTCTTCACGACAAATAGGGCATGCAATTTTTCCCTTGACAGGCCATCCGGATATATTTCCATATGCAGGAAAGTCATGAATAGTCCACATCAAAATAGCTTTTAAATTGAATGTAGACTTTGTAACTGCATCATACATCTCAACTCCATCACTCCATAATAACATTAAGTCGTCTACAAGTGGTGCCAAATAAACATCTATGTCGTTACCTGGTTGCTTTGGTCCCGGGATCAATAAACTCATCATCAAACTTTCCTTTGCCATGCATAATGAGGGAGGCAAGTTATATATAGTTAAAATTACAGGCCAACAACTATATTTAGAACTAAGATCTTTGAAAGGATTAAACCCATCAGTAGCAAGACCTAATCTAATATTTCGATGATCTAATGCAAAATGTGGCCACCTTCTGTTAATCATTTCCCAACTCAATGAATCAACCGGATGCCTAATTTTACCATCTGAACTTTTATTACTTGAGTGCCACAGTAGTTGTGTTGCCATCTCTTCTATTCCGAACATCCTCTTAAGTCTTGGTATTATAGGAAAATAACGCAACACTTTTGCTGGAGTTTTTTTCTGTATTTTTTTAGTCCGTTGGTTAACTTTCCATCTTGAGCAACCACATTTTGGGCATAACTCAGCTTTTTCGAGCTCCTTCCTATATAGACAACAATCATTCACGCAAGCATGTATCTTCTCATAGCCAAGATCAAATGTATTGACAAGTTTTTTCATCTCATAAAATGAGTTTGGAAGTGCATTATTCTTTGGCAACATGTCTCCAAAAAGCGTTATGAGTTCATCAAAACCACTGTCAGAGATACCATATGAAGCTTTAAGCTTAACCATAGCAACTGAAGCTGACATCTTCGTGAACGCCTTACAACCAGGATATAAAGGCGTTTCAGCATCATCAACTAAACTTTCAATCTCTTTCGCTCTTCCATCAGGAGGGTTTTCAGGATCCACATTATGTTGTGCATAGAAGTCCTTAAACATCCTATGTGACTAAGGTATTTCTACATCGAGCAATTTTGCTTCACTTGTTTGTTCTCCATGAAATATCCAGACATTGTATGTAGGATCCATGCCATTAATAATCAAATGTTCATAGACTGTGTCATAATGGTGATGCATTAGATTCCTACACCGAACACAAGGGCATACAATCATTTCTGAATTGCAACTTTTACGAGCTCGGTTAACAAACTTCTGGGCTCCATCTCTATATTGTTCTGAAAATCTACAAGTTAAACTTTATGATCATTATACGTTAAATTTTGTTCGATTGATATCTAAATATGTAATATTTAATTTTAGATTATAACCTTGATAAGTGTAGCCACTCTTTGTCCATTGTATGCAAAGATACTATACAAAATTGAACAACACGAAGATATATTAGATAAAAGGATAAGTAAATGCTATAAAGAGCCCAAAAATGATAAGTAAATTGAAAATTGAAGATCTATTAGGAAATCAAGGCTATATGTTCTAAGAACTTGGAGATAACAACAATTGAAAAAGCCTAGTTGTTAATTTCTAATGTATAACCAACAAATGTTACCGACTGATAAACAGTGCCAATGAAGCTATTTTCTTGAACCACCATGAATACCACTTCAAGTCATGCCATGATCACTTACACCCAACTAGAAGTTAAAAGCTCATCGAAATAGATCAATCAAAAGAATCAATTTCAAGTTATTGGAAGCAAAATCAACTTCTGCCCAAATCAAGAATCAAATAAAATCAAGCCAAATACTCTCATTAAGTTCACCAATCTCTAATGATCCATTCTTGGTGCGTAGATACTATTGGTGACAAGATACTCAATTTAAATATTGAGAAGATCTTAGTGCTGGAGGATATGTTCCAAAAGATAGTTAAGGAAGTGGAGAGGGCACCCAAATTTTTTTAAGAGTTTGAATACCTCGAGAATCTTTCAGCAGAGCTGAAATCTCTAACATCCTCTCTTGAAATTGAGTTTTCTAGGAAGGATGATATTCTCAATGGGATGTTATTTGATTTGAGCTTGCTGCAGGAGTCTGCATCTAATAGTAAGGAACAAAAGGATGAAATTGAAGAACCTTTGGCCTCTCTAAGTGCCTTAGAAAAAGATTTTGATAAGAAATCGGGTGAACTGGACCAAGCTGTTGCCGAAGGTCAAAAACTTGAAACTCAACTGAAAGAGAAGGTAGCAACAATATCTTCTCTTGAAATGGATATTGTTAAAGAGCATGAAACAATAAATTCTTTATCCCGCAAAAATGAAGTTTGTGGTGTGACACTTTGGTGGACGATACAGGCATGAGAGATTTGCCGAACTATCAAAGGAGTCATTTACATTACGAACTTCATTTTTTTTCCTTTCTAAATACTATGTTGTATACAAATATATGGGTGGAGTTATTCTCAGGCTACTATATATATTGAATCTCACTATAATGAATCTCTGCTCAATCATGTTTAGCATAGTAAGACCTGCATTTTGAGTGTCATTTATTTTCACGTGTACACTAAACTTTCTTTGATAATGTAAAAATGTTTCGAAATAGGTTTTTAACCTTCCATTAAGGTTGATTGGTGATCCAGAATTGGTTGGGCCAACAGTTTTCCCAAGTAGTTGAGATCCAATTTTTTTGGGAATTTTGACATGTGTTGCGTGAAGAATCTACAGATTACTTTTTGTAATTCTCCACTTGATAAACAGAAAATCACAGGGCAAAATTTTGTCAAAAATGGCAAGCTCCGAGGGATTTCTAGCCGGTGATGCAGAAAAAGAGTTGAATCCAGGCCAGAACAAGGATGTTCAGGTTGATCCCATTTCATCAGAAGTTGCTGCCTCTAAGGTTATTACATTTACAGCCAAATCAAAATCACAAATATGCATTCAAAATCACTTCCAGGTTCACGGCACTTCACCCAGCAAGCCAGCAACTACCGCAATAACTAATAATCGAAAAGACCCAAGCTAGTTACAGACTTACAGTAGGTTACTGTTGCTGATTGTCGAAGGATGAAGAAGATTCGAAGAAGAATCACTGACTGCCGACTGGTCTAGGGCTCAACTCTGCGTCTCTGCGGAACTGCAGGCTGGGCCGTTGGAGCTGCAGCTGAGCTGCTGGATGACCTGTGAGTCAGACGCGGAGGTACAGCGACGGAGGCGGAGGTACAGCGGCAAAGACGGAGGCGGAGGTCTGGCTGGAATCGCTTCTCGCTGGGTGAGGAGATGGCTGTGCTTTGCGAGAGAGTGATGGTGTTTTTGATCTTGGATTGGGCTAGTGTAATTGGGCCAGGGGATTGGGCTGCTTGGTGGTAAATGTTAGTTTAAAAAAAAAACTTGAAAAAAAAAAGAAAAACTGTGGGGTCATCTGACCCCACATGACCCCATATGGGTCCGCCCCTGGTGCGAAGTGAAATGGAGGATGGAGTCGTCGAGGAGAACATGGGAACGAGGTTTGGATTTTTTGGATTGGGCTGGATGTTGGTCTTGGGCCGTTTAAGACGGGTATAATATATTGGTCATGATTTTGGGCTCAAATGATTGGGCCTTTTTCTCTTGGGCAACTACATGTGATTTGCTAAAAAAATAAAATTTGAGCCCAAATTTTTTTTTTTAGCTAAGTGGGTCGGGTTAGGGGGTTATGAATTGGGTATTTTGTAGGGTGTTAGGTTGGAATTGAAATGGAAAAGTGTGACTTTTAGCAACACTCAACAAACGTTGTTAAAAAGGGCCTTTGGCAACGTTTGGCAAACGTTGCCAAAAGTCTCGTGAAAGTGCTACATTTGGCAACGTTTGTCGAGTGTTGCGAAAAGCGAGACTTTTGGCAACGTTTGACAAACGTTGCCAAACACTCGACAAACGTTGCCAAAGCCCATCTTTGGCAACGTTTTCTAAACGTTGCGAAAAGCGAGACTTTTGGCAACGTTTGTCAAACGTTGAAGTCTCGCTTTTCACAACACTCGACAAACATTGTCAAAGGGGTCTATTGCAACATTTTTCTAAAAAATGTTGCCAAAATTCATTTACTAGTATCAATGGCAACATTGGCTTACTAAAATGTTGCCAAAAGACCCTTTTAGCAACATTTATCAACAAATGTTGTTGTTTTAATGTTGCGAATGAGTCTTTTTGTTGTAGTGAGTTGGCAATATAATTTCAAAAACTATTCCGTGTTGGAGTTCCATGATATGTTGAAAAAGCTTCTTCTTGATTTAGAAAAAGTGGGGTCTATGGATATGTATTGACTTAACCTTGTTAGAATTTCATTATATCGAAAATCATATTCACTTGTTGAGATTTTGGTTGGGGTAAGCCCTTGTTTGTCAAGCTTTATTTGGGAAAAATAGAATTTTGAATAATAATTTTTAGGAGATTGTGTGTTTAAAAAGTAGGAAAATTTTTGAATTTAATTGATATCTTATTGTGTGAATGTGTGATTATAAATGAATATGTAAAAAAAAAAAAAAAGTTTAAAAATAATGATTGTCAAACACGAACTATAAATTTACAAAATTGATATTTAAAGTCATGTATTTCACTACTAATAAATAATATTTCGATCCACGATAGTGTCCCACCTTCCCATCCCTCGAAATGAGAAAAAGCTTCTAACTCGATTCTTACATGTTTAGACTATTGTGTGAATGTGTGTTCAGAAGATTCTTACATGTTTAGACTATTCTTCCAAAACAAGTGGCCCGATCAATCAGTCTCTCCCTAGTCTATGTTTGAGCCCAATTCCATAAAAATTTAGTATTTTTTTTTTCTAAACTCATTTTTAACAGCATATTTTTCCAGTGAATTGTTTGACACATAAATCCAAGCATTTTCCCTAATTTTAACCATACATTATTCAAAAAATTACTGAAAAGAACTTATTCTTTCGAATAATAGGCTCAAACAAAACCTTTATTCTTTCGTTTTCCTAGTTTACCTATTGCTGCCCCTCAGTCTGCCGTCACCTTACTATGAATAATCAAAGCATAGTCATTAAATGGGCGACAGCCACTTTCCTTTGCTTGTGTTGAATTTTCTTCTCTTTCTTTTTTCTTTTTATAATTTATCTCCTCTCTTTAGCTATTAATCAAGTCTGAAACCAAACAAATGAAATTACTAACAAAATTAAAAGTTGAAGATCGTATAGTTAAAATATGGCTGTTTAATTAAGCAACATTAATTTCTTTCTCCAACTTAAATAAAGCATTTTTCGTACTTTTTCCCCAACTTAAATAAGTATCTTAGCATCTTACTAATGAAATAATCTTTTGACTCTTAGCTACTTTGGATTGGAGTTGCGAAGTCAACTTCAACAAAAGTTAGGGATGACAAAATACATTGTCACGTCCTCAAATCCCTATACTCACCTCAAGTCATTTTTTTTTAATCTTATAATGCTTTGTCAGAATACCTCCTAACGTTGCTTGTTTTGTTGAATACCCTCTGATAAGGGCATTTTTTATACGTTTATTTTGGTTCACAAACATGAATATTTGTCGATAAACATTCGGAATAGAGCTTAATTTGTGTGAATTGTGTTTGTAGGGCAACAATGAAGATTATGGTGGAAATTAGAAGAAAAGTAGAGAAAATGGGCCAAAACGAAGGAAAACAAAAGTTCAGGGACCAAAATGCAAATAATCAAAAGATGACCCGATACCAACTCAAGAGTGGACATAAGCTTAATCATACATTGAGGAATGCATGGGATGATTGGAGGACAAGAATGAACAAAAGAGGTCAAAACAAGAGAATAATGAAGTTGGAGGACCAAAATGAAGATATGTGATAGTTGTTTGTTCCATGCGGCCGCAAGGTGTAATCTTCCATGCGGCCGCAAGCAAGGATGCAGGGAAATTTTTTGGAAAAAAAGTTGTTCCTTGCGGGTGCAAGGAATTTGTCCTTGCGGCCGTAAGGAAGAAATCCGGCGCGAATTTTCTGGTTTCTTTATCCGACTCCAAAACGTATGGTAATGATTCTAGGGCAACTATAAAAGCTAAAATACGTCCAGAAACTAGGGTCATGCCTTCCTGGAGAGAAAAACAACCTTTTTGGAGCGAGAACGAAGGCAAGGACGAAGGATTTCACTCCAAGATCGAAGATTTCAAGCTTTACATTCAAGAATTGGGTGATGTCTTCTCCTAAATATTTTCTTTGTTATTTTAATTTATTCATGCTAGGCTAGGTTTTTAATTGTATTAGGTGAACGATGAACCTCGTATTGTGAACTTTTAATTTCTATTTTGCAATTTGATATTTAAACACGTTTGATGGATGTTGAATGATTTATATACGCTTTCTTGCCTCTACAATTATATGCGCAATAGTTGTATGAGTTTGGGTGATTTATTTTATGCATTCGAAAGAAGGGAAATAGATCCTATAAGGTATAAATCATCATAAGGTCCGATAGGGGATAGAAATATACCGCTATGCTTTATGTGAATCTCTAAGTGTTTACAAAACGTCATGCATTCTTTTATATTGCATTTGTCATAGAAATATAGTCAAATGGTATATTAGAATAGGTTCAATTCTACTCGAAAGAGATTATTGAATAAGTTAGAAACATTGATTCTTCAACCAATTCCTCGTGTTGTCAAATTGTGAAATAGGAGTTACAAAGTGAACTTGCTTGGTGATTCGGGATCCTAGTACGCTTTTTCATACATTAATTTCATCATACTTTTGCATTTAACCATCACTCTTGCTCATCATTTTAGTTTGATTCACGTAGTAGTCGTAGCTTCATCAAAATCACAAAAACAATCATCTTGAGTTTAATAGATTCGGTTAAGGTCGAGATAATAACAATCACGTTAAATCAATCCTCGTGGGAACGATACTCGAAATTCTAGGATTTCCACTTTATTACTTGTCAACGAACCGTGCACTTGCGGTGATTTAGATTCGAAACATATTTTCGTGAACAAGTTTTTGGCGCCGTTGCCGGGGATTGAGTATTAATTTGATTTTTGTTATTTAGACACTAATTCGAACTTTTTTTTATTTTATTATTGTTTTTATTTTTTTGGCTAACCCCGTACTATTAATCTATCTCGTGTTTGCACTATTCCCTATACTTTTTCAGATGATTGCATGATTCTAACTTGGTAAGGCAATGAAATTTTTGCAATGGATAATCTCTGTATACATTATGAAGATATGTTTGGAGGATACCCGAGTTGTTATAATTGCTACGAGATGCATTGTACTGGACAATGTTTGCGATGGCACCCTTGTTTCAACACGCCGAAACTTATGATATTTAGAGAATATTTAAAGTGTCGGAAGCGAGCAATTGACGAAAACCATGAAGGGCACATGCTGATCGTTTATGATTTTATACCTGACAATTGGGATGAGGACTTCAAACTGGTAGGAGATGGTCCTCCTCTATTTCATGAAAATGTAATTGCAAAGTATTTTGAAAAATTGGTCAAGTTGGATGAATGCGATATGCTTTTGAGAGATTGCACATATTGGGAAGAATTTCATTATTGGGGGTACAATCCACGTGAAAGGGTCGTAAGGACCGACTTTTCATTGCCTATGGATTTAGATTGCGGACCAATCATTCCACCCGATGGGAGTTTATCAATTGAAGAAGAGCAAAAAACGAGTGAAAAGTTAATCACAGTGGAGCTCAACGAGGATGAGGCGATCAATAAAGAGGAAATCAACTCATATTTTTTCGACTTTATTGATTGTCCAAAACTTGATTTTGTGATTAAGCCCGACGAGGAAATACAGATCTACATAGTTGAAGTTGAGTCAGATGGAATAGATAAGTCCTATTATGTTGAAAATGGCAAGGAAGATGTGTGGAGATCAAATGAAAAGTGGACCAAAGCCAAAAGAAGAAAGATGGACAAAACATCAAAAGCTTTCTTTAGGTGCCCGTGATTAGCTGTCATACAGTCGAGCTATAGACTATAAACAAGCGCTGGTTGAGAGGCAACCCAACAATTCTTCCCTTTTATTTATTTCGCTTTATGCATTAGATTAAGAATTTCTTTTTCAAGTTTTTTATAATTTTTAATAAGATTACTTTTTCATCGTCTCTATAGGTAATAAAAGAGCCTATGCATGGTCCACATTATTTTTCCTCCACCATCTTCACATTCGCATCTCTATCGATCAGGGGAGTATTCATCATCATTTATTCTTTATCTCCTATGAATTTGTCCTTAATTTTATGCACTGCTAAGTTTGCATTCTAATACTCTTTAAACATTGAGGACAATGTTCTATATACGTTTGGGGGTGGGATAATGTTCTATATACGTTTGTATGATTGTGTGAAAAAAAAAATTTTCATTTGTTATTTGTTCTAAGTTTTACTGTTGCATTGTTAGTAGTAGTTTACAATTTTGTGTGCTTGTGTGGGTTTAACAACTCTGCTGACTATGATGTTAGATATTGGATTATGTACGGGCCATGAATAATGAAAATCGTGCATTATTAGCTTGATCGATACATGTTAATGTGAAACTTGATTTATTTTGCGCACGACACTCATGCTTGCATACTGGGCTACTGATTTGACTCATTGGTTAGAGATAGTTGACCATAGAAATTATACCCAAAAACCCTCTTTTGTGCTAAACCATGACCAACTTTTTAGAAGAGTTTAGATGTGATTGAACTGTTGCAAGGGAACATTGAGACGAGTAGGGGCTCCGTGCATGATGTTATGTGTGGATTGTCTTAAACCATTGAGATGAAAACAAAGTGAAAGTTTCAAGTTAGGTTGTAGTTTTTGAAATTGGGTGTCTAAAAAATAAGGGGTATTGCACTAATCATTGAGTAAACAACGACATTTGTTCGAGCCTATATAACTCGAGTGATTAAGCCTGTAAGGGTTTAAAACCTGGTGCCCTATGGTCATCTGACTTGGGAGTTATCGGCCTAAAGCTCGCTACAGAGGTTATATAGAAAGCAAAGGAAAAATGGAATATAAAAGAAAAGAGAAAAATGGTATTTATCTATTGATAAATTATATACATACTCTTGTGTATGAAATGCATTGATTAGCCCCAGACACTCGGTTGACAAAACTATACCCCTAATGCGAGGCAACTAACTCAGTTTAATCTACAAGGTTGAAGAAATCAAAAAAATAGGAGAGCCCTTACTTATTGAAGTGTGAACTTGCAAGAGTAAGATTTATCTAAGCTAAGAGAGGGGAAGGAATAGATGTGAATAGACTCAACCTTAGAACACACCTCGGGATACTTAAGTGAAAATTATAAGTTTGGGGGTATGTGTATCTCTCGAGCGAAAAGAAAAAAAAATTGGACTACATTGGGTCGGGTATGAGTCAAACATGATCCTAACATGTTGGTATGAATTCACACACACTTCGAGTTTTGCATATAACATGTGGAGATTGATTTGATTATTCGTGGTTGAAATTGTTCATGTGCCCTTACTAAGTTCCAATCCTGAGATACAACAAAGTTGTTGAACCATGTGCTACTTGGAAGTAAGTTATGAATTTGTTTGAGGACAAACAATGAAGCAAGTTTGGGGGAGTTGATAAGGGCATTTTTTATACGTTTATTTTGGTTCACAAACATGAATATTTGTCGATAAACATTCGGAATAGAGCTTAATTTGTGTGAATTGTGTTTGTAGGGCAACAATGAAGATTATGGTGGAAATTAGAAGAAAAGTAGAGAAAATGGGCCAAAACGAAGGAAAACAAAAGTTCAGGGACCAAAATGCAAATAATCAAAAGATGACCCGATACCAACTCAAGAGTGGACATAAGCTTAATCATACATTGAGGAATGCATGGGATGATTGGAGGACAAGAATGAACAAAAGAGGTCAAAACAAGAGAATAATGAAGTTGGAGGACCAAAATGAAGATATGTGATAGTTGTTTGTTCCATGCGGCCGCAAGGTGTAATCTTCCATGCGGCCGCAAGCAAGGATGCAGGGAAATTTTTTGGAAAAAAAGTTGTTCCTTGCGGGTGCAAGGAATTTGTCCTTGCGGCCGTAAGGAAGAAATCCGGCGCGAATTTTCTGGTTTCTTTATCCGACTCCAAAACGTATGGTAATGATTCTAGGGCAACTATAAAAGCTAAAATACGTCCAGAAACTAGGGTCATGCCTTCCTGGAGAGAAAAACAACCTTTTTGGAGCGAGAACGAAGGCAAGGACGAAGGATTTCACTCCAAGATCGAAGATTTCAAGCTTTACATTCAAGAATTGGGTGATGTCTTCTCCTAAATATTTTCTTTGTTATTTTAATTTATTCATGCTAGGCTAGGTTTTTAATTGTATTAGGTGAACGATGAACCTCGTATTGTGAACTTTTAATTTCTATTTTGCAATTTGATATTTAAACACGTTTGATGGATGTTGAATGATTTATATACGCTTTCTTGCCTCTACAATTATATGCGCAATAGTTGTATGAGTTTGGGTGATTTATTTTATGCATTCGAAAGAAGGGAAATAGATCCTATAAGGTATAAATCATCATAAGGTCCGATAGGGGATAGAAATATACCGCTATGCTTTATGTGAATCTCTAAGTGTTTACAAAACGTCATGCATTCTTTTATATTGCATTTGTCATAGAAATATAGTCAAATGGTATATTAGAATAGGTTCAATTCTACTCGAAAGAGATTATTGAATAAGTTAGAAACATTGATTCTTCAACCAATTCCTCGTGTTGTCAAATTGTGAAATAGGAGTTACAAAGTGAACTTGCTTGATGATTCGGGATCCTAGTACGCTTTTTCATACATTAATTTCATCATACTTTTGCATTTAACCATCACTCTTGCTCATCATTTTAGTTT
The DNA here is from genome assembly GCA_019097785.1 of Fraxinus excelsior. Classification (NCBI taxonomy): domain Eukaryota; kingdom Viridiplantae; phylum Streptophyta; class Magnoliopsida; order Lamiales; family Oleaceae; genus Fraxinus; species Fraxinus excelsior. Next base: position 16,859,298 of record CM032640.1, read on the forward strand.
GATTCACGTAGTAGTCGTAGCTTCATCAAAATCACAAAAACAATCATCTTGAGTTTAATAGATTCGGTTAAGGTCGAGATAATAACAATCACGTTAAATCAATCCTCGTGGGAACGATACTCGAAATTCTAGGATTTCCACTTTATTACTTGTCAACGAACCGTGCACTTGCGGTGATTTAGATTCGAAACATATTTTCGTGAACACCCTCTAACCTTTCATTTGGTGCAAAATCCTCTAGTCACCCAAATGTTGCGAAATATGTTGAAAAATACGGGTCGTGGATCGTTAATGTAGGGTAACTCAACCCTCAAGATATCAAAATGGTTGAAGGGAATTGTTTGAATTTGGAATTCAAAAATATCTCCCCATAACCTTCCTTAATTCCCATACAATCTCCAATTATTGTTTGGGCAAAGGGAGTAAAGAGGTGGTGAAATTCTTATGGAAAATACCACCAAATTTGAAAAGTGCCTAGAACCAATGTGATCGGGATTGGAACCATTGAAGTGTAATAAAATGCGGAATTTAGTGCTTGGAAAGACACATGATTCAACCATACAAAAGGACCTTTAAATTCTTCTTTCAAGTTAGAATCTTGATCCGTAATTTATGTTAAAGAATGTTGTAAATTCATTTATTAGTATCAAAGCCTTAAATGTCGTTTTCTATCATATTTACGTGATGAAAATGAATATTATAATGAAAAATGCATGTATGGTATTTTTGTTAAAGTTTGAAGCATCATTAACTGCATGTCATGAATTATACAACATAACTTCACGAAATTTTTGCAACATATTTATTTTATGATTTAGATCATATTTGTAAATTTTCAAAGTTTTTGGTTTTATATTTTTTGAGAAAAATGAAACCTTAGTTAAAATTGCAGAAAGTTTAAAAATTTATTGCATTGATTTTCATGCACTAATATTGGTATGGTTATAAAGTTATTTTTGGACTTAAAAACAAAGAAGTTTTGAAGTATGGATCGAAATCTGAAAATTCAAGAAAAATGAAGATGAGAATAGATTTTTCAACCCTCCACTCTCCGTACATTGAGTTTGTGCCCAAACAAGTTGTTAAGAATTTATAAATTCTGACCATACAGAAAAATAAATAAATAAAACGAATGGGATCCGGAAGGCGGCGCAGTTTCCACAATATAAATAAAAAACTAAATATCCCCCGGCTAGTGAGGGCGCATGGGGGGTATTTCGTAATTTTGAAAATTGTCTTTTGATAACCTATATGATTCTGAATTTACTGCTATAAATATATTTTATTTTTGGATTGTTAAAGTATTTTTGATGTATTTGAAGTTTAAAATACATATTTTAGATACAAAAACAAATTATTTTCTGGTTTAATTAAAATCTGAAAATTTTATATTAAATTCAGAATATTTATTTGGGAATACTATTACCTAGTGGGAGGTAATTATTATTTTTTAAATACTTCCAATCTTTTGACATTAAAAATTACTTTAAAAGTATTTTTGATTCGTCCGTGTGTAAATAATTTTAAAAATTATATTGAACACGTGAATATTATTTTGTGATAAACAAAATATGAGAATTTTGATGTCACATTTCCTTTTTGGGGACTATGTAACAACATAGTTTCAATTGAGGTTGAGAATTTATACAATTAAACTTAAATGATGTGAGTTTTATTCTTCGACTATGTATGGAATTATTTTAGAAAGAATTAATTTGTGATACAATGATACATGTCATAATTTGATATAAACATGCATATTTATGCTTTGATTGCGCATTATAAATTATCTTATTGAATTACATTATATCTGTTGATTCATGAATTATTATAAACGATACTTAAATGTATTGATTGCTAATTGAGTGATAGTTCGGTGATTGGGAAATTTAGAAAAAAATTCACTTATAACTATTTGATTCACCAACTAAGTGGGAGTTATAAAGTTGGAAGAATTAATATAATTTTCTCTTAGAAGTTGTGAAATTTCACGTTATGAAATTAAGTTTATAATAATGAAACAATATGATTGCGGATGATGATTGGAAACATAGTGAACTTTCAACTATGTGCCTAATGTTGGACTGCTATACACGTTAATTTGTATTAATGCAAAACGGTATATGTGCATAAATAGACATAGATTAAGAATAATTGTCTCTAAAATATGAGATCAATGATAGTTATACAACTATCTATATTGAAAATTTCAAATATCATGATAGAACTGAACACTCAATTATATTTCAGTAAGAGATATTAGCAAAAAGAAAAAGCGTCTTTGTGATACATCTACGTACATGATGATTTGTAATCATCATACTTTGAGAATATTTAGAGATATATTAATTGGTAATGTCGAATCTCTAAAATTGCATAAAATATGATACTATAACAAAAAACTTTTGATTGAATTTTGTTTGCCTATAGATGAACAATCTTGAGTTCAAGTGTAATTTATTGTCGTGATTACGAGATAATTATTTGCATGCACATATAAAATATGTCGAACAGGTTGTTATTGACTTACTCACACAAGCAATCGTCTTAGATAAATCTGGGATGTACTAAGATTAAACAAAGTGATCGTGCTATGTATATGATCCGATTGTCTAGATGAAATATCAGGATAAGATTATTGGAAGTAATGAAAATGATTTTTTTTTTTTTTTTTTTTTTTTGTGTCCATTAAACCTGCTTAATAGTCAAATCGAGTTCTTAGTTTGAGATTGTTTGGGAGAATAAACATGAGGAGAACTTAAACTTGGTATCAAGGAACACATGAACTAGGATATGTATAGTGTTATTTATTTTTAAAGAATATGACTTGCACCTCAAGAGATGGGAACACACTGTAGCACATGTTTTATTCCACTTATGTTTTTATGACCAATATTGGGTAAATGAGTGAATGACAATTCCTTCTTTCTCATTGTGTAAGACCTTGAGGTTTATATAACCTCATATATACTCTAATGACTTTTGACTATTTCTCGAGATTTTATTTTAGTATGGTATCAATAACTATGATTGATTTGGTTTAAAAGGACATGTCTAGAAAAATAGCTGATTTAAAGTTGAAGGATTTGAATATGAATTGAAAACTATTTGACCAACATTTATGTTTGTATTCACCAGCTGGACAATTATGTTAACCATTTAAAATATAGAACATAATTGTGAATACAATAATAAAATGTGGACTTCAAGTATGTTTCATAAATATTTGAGGGATCGACAATGATTGAATTAATGTTGAAAAATGAGTTTGGGTTATAGCGAGATGTAATGTTTTTCTAATAGAGCTACTATATATCCCCCATACGTTTATAGTATTATGAGCTCTAATATGTATTCGCCGGTCGCTTGATCAATTTGTCGTATGAATTTTTGTGAGATTGATCTAATGGGTTATATTCATTGTCACTTGTGGCCCGAGTCAAACCCATTATGTATGAGCGGGAGACGTTGAAAACTATGGGTCGTGAGTTATCCATGTGGGATGACCCGACCATAAGATATCAGAAAGGTTGAAGGGAATGGTTTGAATTTGAAATTCAAACTTATAACTCTCTATAATCTCTCTTAACTCTTATACAACCTCCAATTATTGTTAAGGGTAAAAGGGAGTAAAAATGTGGTGAAATTCGTATGGAAAATATTGCAAAATTTGAAAAGTACCTAAAACCACATATTTGGCATAAAAATTTACAAAATTAGGAACTTAAGTTGTGGATAATAATCTCCTTCCATTATGATCGAGATTGGAATCATTGAAGTGCAACAAAATACATAATTTGGTACTTGGAAAGCAATGTGATTCAACCATAAAAAAAGATTATGGAATTCTTCTTTCATGTAAGAATCTTGACCCATAATTTGTGTTAAAGAATGATGTGAATTCCTTCAACCCCCTACCATCAAAATTCATTAGTTTAGATGTTAAAACTAGTAAAGAGATCCAAAACCAATAAAACCTCAAACGGTAACTCCGTGCACAAGGTGACAAATAATTGCACAAGGTGTGAGCTAATTTGACAACTGCATACAATTCACGAGATTTCTGCCGCAAAATGAGAAGGGATAACTCAAGACTACAATAGATTGAAACTCAATGAAGATAAATCCATAAAACCTTTTTTCCCTAAATCTATTGAAAGCCAAAAATTGAGGGGAAGAGAAAGAAAGTTTGGTCTTTATGATTTCAAAGCTCGACTCAATGTTAGTGATGATGCACATCAGTTCGGAGTTTGGATTAGTGGTTGTTTTCAAGTTACTACGGTTGGTTTCTTCTCCTTTGTTTTTCTTCAAACCGTGTCTTGAGGAGTTAAATGACGTGAATAAATGGATTTTTCCTTTGAGGTTTATTGGTTTTGGCCCTCTTTGCTAGTTTTAACGCCTAAACTAACGGATTTAGATGATAGGGAGTATTCCGCAATGTTTGGGCAATCTAGGGAAGTTTTGCGTCAAAATGAAACATTTGGAGTTATACCACAAAATAGGCCAACAGTAGGGGGGAAATGTGTAAATGAAAAATAAATAAATTAATATCAGCTATTTGTGTGATTCCGCAAGTGTTTAGATCGTGACAAATAATAACAATGGATGTTTAAGTCCGAATATCATTCTCACATAAACTAAGTATTTACTATCAATTTTTATTCTAATCTGAATTCAATCCAAATTAATGTGGTAATTTGTACGAAATAAATAAAACTATATAACTAAATTAAGTCTCAAATGAATTAAATACATCTCACTTTTATAGTTATAGGAGAAGCAATTATCTTACTACTACTTAGCAATGCTTGCAAGTATCATTAATAGTTATATTTGGTGATATCGATTTTTGGCACTTGACAATAATAATTTTGAATATATGTATCATAATATATATATTCAAAATTATTTATTTTTCATTAATTCAGAGTTAGAAATAGTAAATCAAAGGTTAAATAATAGTCTCTAAGGGAAACGATCATCCAAACTCATGAATTCATTGTAATACTTGTTTACGATATTGTACATTTACAACAGAAATCATGTAACAACAAGCATTTATTTTAGCCTTGTTTGGTATTGTTAAAAAAATCGATTAAAATTTATGTCAAAGTTAACAATTAATTTTAATCACACATTTTGTATGATCCACAACTTTTCAACCACACATTACATCTACTTTTATCAAAATCTGTTAAGCCCTTGTTTGACAACCATTATTTCAAAAAAAAATAAAAATTCCCATACACACTTTCAATAACATATTTTGGGTTCCATTATAATTTTAATGTATTTTTCTCTTTCTTCTTTAAACCACATATTTCTCAATAAAATAATATTACACGTAAGCCCAAAATTCTTTCTTTTTAACCGCATATTTTTCAAAAAATAATTATTCTAAAATATATTTTTTCCAATAACTCGTTAAAATGGAGCACAAACAAGGACTAAAATATTTTGCACGTAAACTCAGAATTTTCCCTATTTTTAACCACGTATTCTCCAAAAATCACTATTCAAAACTTCATTTCACAAAATAATGACCGCTTAGTAGACGTTGAACCTAATATTTTGAAAAATAGACCAACAACGAGTTGCATTTGCAATCATTCCCAGAATTCACTTTAATTATCCAATTTATTAAGACACAAGTCAATTAAGAAAATCACTCTTGATTTAATTGGAGTTAAATGTAATTGAAAGATACATCAGAATTGAATGTTTCTTAAATGTCAAAATCCAGAAGAAGATACATACCAGGCATGGACTTCATGGACAGTCATTGCCCCCACCATCTCTAGCCAAGTGACCCAACATTTTACTTGCGGGAACTAAAATTTCAGGTTCACGCTTTGCCTCAAAAGAAATTCGCATGTAATTTGCAATTTTTGCAATCGATACAGCATTTTCTCCCACTTTAACATCTATTAGCTCAGCAATAGCCCTAAAAGACTAGTAATGCCATCATACAGCTGATCTATACAACAGGAAAATCCTTCACCACTGAGATGGAGAGAACGTTCCTCTACGCTATATCTGCAGGTATTCACTCTTTTTTATTTCTGCATTTGATTAAATTTCGTTGAACACTAGTTTGTTAACTCACGTTCGTCATAACTGAGTGTGAAACTGCATGTAAGAATTTCCGACTAACCGGCGAAATCTGTTTGAAACGAATAATTGAGACAAATTGTTAAATTAACTAGATTTTAGTATTTACAACTTGAATTAAAACTCTTAATTTTAATTTCCATCAAGGGGCTAAACAATTTGAGCCACTGATTTGATCCCTTTCCCCAGATTTTTCCTCCTTATTTCTTATCAACTTCCAAGTCAAGTTGTCATCAAAGTCTTTTTCGATAAAATTTGAATTATTCAACTGTTGAACAATCATAAATTTGGTTTACCCAGTAAAATTATTCATACCTGCAAATACTAGCTAGAACAAGTAAATCGAGCAAACATGTGAATCCGTCTTATAAAAGGAAGGTTCCTTCTCGCCCAAGGTTATAAGCAAGAAATTTCTATTTTATGTAGAAAATAAAAATTCAATACTCACATAAAAAAAATTCTCTTTTTTTTTTTTTTTAACAAAACACCCACACTTTATTGATTACCTCACTTATAATGGAGGAATACATAAGTGACAAAATATAAAAACGATCGATACAAGTAGAGCCAAAACATTAGCAACTATTCAAACCATCATCTACCACATCTTACTTTCTCACATAAGCCACCCCCATCATATCCAAAAGAAGTAATCCTCGAGCAATCCTTGGCAATTCTGTTCACGTGGTATATCGTTTCGACAAACCTTTAGCTCCCATCCCAGCTAAATAATCAGCCACTTTTAGTGCGTGTTTGTGTGTGTTTTATTGAGAAAGAAATGGCCGAAAAGAGGCTCTACGATGCAGCAGTGAAAGGAGACGTAAAATCTTTGCTCGATTTACTCAAAGAAGATCCATTGATTCTTGATAGAGTTTCGTTTACGTGTTCCAACAAGACTCCTTTACACATAGCAACAATATGCCAACACCCGGCCTTTGTCCAAGAAATTGTCCAAAGGAATCCTCTACTTGCTGCAGAACTAGACTCCCATCAATTATCATCTCTTCACATAGCATCAGCTAAAGGCTATGCCGATATTGTAAAAGCAATAGTATCTGTTGCACCTGATATGTGCTTAGCCCGTGATTGCTATGGCAGAAATCCACTGCATCTCGTGGCCACTAATGGTCAAGTCATGGTCTTCAATGAGTTGATCAAGACGAGTTCACTTGCCATCCGGGAGAAGGCAGACCGGGGCCAGATTGTTACACCCCATTCTACAATTCAAAGTCAAGATTTTATTTAGTCAACAGTCATATGGTTGTATGGTCTAAGTCAAGGTCAATTAGGACTTAATTTGAATAAATTATTTTCTTGAGACTTATTTTGCAATGGATTAAATATTCGGGGGTTTAAATGGATGCAATTTTAAGTTGGGAGTTCACTTTTCAAGTTTTTAAATATAAGGATTTAAGATTTATGAGAATTTTAAATGGAAGACTTACTTATTCACTATTGGTAGTTAAGGGGCTTCTTATGCAATAACCCCAATATCTAGACATTTCTACACCATTTCCTCCTCATTTACACACTATACACGCAGAGAAAGAAACCGAGACTGTAAGAGACCGAGAAAAGAGAAGAAGAAAGGGAAAAATAAGGGAAGAAAGAAAGGAAAGAGAGGAGGAAATGGTAAATTCGATTTTCTCGTTATCCTCGTTATTTTCTTTAAGGGTAGAGGTATATAATGTTCAATTTCTAAGATTTAATTTGTGATTAAATTTTCAGATTTTTTGGGATATGAGATTAAATTGGAGCTCGAGATTTTTGATTCTTTAGTCTCCATTTATATTAAGGTAAGAAATGTTATTTTTAGCAAACCCTAGAATTTTTATTTGGGTTCTTGAATCAATACTATTTGGTGGTAATGATTGTAATGTTGAAATACTTATTTGGAAGTGTAGAAAGTAGATTTGATGTTTTATTATTATGGACTAAACTATGTTAATTGAATGGTGTTGGAGGTGAGAATAGGCCATCTAGATTAGAATATGTGGGAATGGAGAAGAGTAGATGCACATATCAAACTGACTAGATAATTATGTGTATATGTGCGTGGATTAGCATAAATGCCAATGGAAATTGAATTAGTTGAACATGGCTCAAATGGAAGTCCTTACTTGAAATAATGATTTTATGGAATAAGATGTAAATTAATTGGTTGCTAGTTTTCACTAGATTGACATGGGATAATTATTCTTATGCTTGAGATGAATGGTATGTTGATGAATTCGTTATTAGTTAGGGGCTAGAATGTAAAATTAGCTCCAATTGATTAAATGTATAATTTGGGAATTTCGTCAAGTATCGAGAAAGTAAGTTCAAGTATTATAGCATTAGACATTAAATTGGATATTTATGTCTTATTTCAGGTGGCGATGAGCAGATTGAGAACATTTATCAGCCAGTCTAGTTTATAGCTTGTACTCTGTGAGTGGAGAAACTTATTTTAAAAGAAATAGTTATTTACTAAATTCATTTTATATCAGCAAGTTAATGATTTCATATACTTGATTTAACATCATGATTTTCAGAATCAAACGAATTTTATAGTTAGTTCTTTTAAAGTTAAATTCCGTTCATTGAAATCATTCATCTAGCATGTTTTATTCATATTACGTATTTCAGTATATTTAAAGTTATTTTAAAAACCACCAGAAAGTATCCTGGTGATTTTATCCCGCTCTGCACTGATGTGAATGTGTTTCCATAGTGTATGACCAGATTATCAGAGGTCTTTGGGACCCACTCTCGTACACATATAGGCTTTGGGCCGTGTACTAGGGTGTTTAGCCTTTGGGGCAGCTCTACGTACGTATGACCAGATTATCAGTTTATCAAATTATCAGATTTGAATGGCTTTGCCTTGTACATCGAGATTACTCTGTACATGTGCAAGGCTATTCATTGGATACTTCTTGGTGTGACTCTTTAGTATATCATATTATGTTTATTCAGTTGTAGATTCACAGATTTTCAAATATCAGATAACAGTTCATTTCAGATTATAGAATTCAGGTTATTCAGAACAGAAATACGATTTTAACTTACAGAAATGACAGATTTACACAGATTTTGTTGATACCAAATTACTTATACCTAATCTATTTTACAGTTGGTTATTCGGAGTAAAGAGTAAGAATTTTATGATTCTATCATGTTTCAGTTCTAAAGAGAAATTATCAGGATTTAGAATTTCTTAAAGTTGTAAGAAAATAAATTAGATTTTCAGTAAATATCTATAAATGGAAAAGTATATGTATTTGCGAACTATCCACTCACTGAGTTACAAGCTCATATATTTTATTCCATTTTTCCTTATCAGATAATAGCTGAGTTGAGCAGCATTGGAGACTGTTGATCCATCGAGTTAAGCTACGCATTGACATTAGCTGTATGACTCATGTTAGTCTATTTAACTCGTATTTCTTTTGGGATACCCGTATGTTTTATCAAAGAAATTGTATTGTGTATCCAAATCATGGGCTCGCTGCCTATTGGGTAATTTTGAGTATATTTGAAGACTTTGATGATAAATAATTGTAAATGTTGATTTGCCAGTATTGTATTTGGAGTAATTTGAGTTTGAGTGGCTGGTGTATCATGTTTTAAGTTATATGTGCAGTTTGAGGTAATTGATTATATTTCAGGTGGGTTTTAGTCCGTATTACAAGGAAGACTTTGTCAAAAATTTTATAAATATGTCACAGTCAGAACTAGTCAAGTTTCTTTGGTGGTGGGTCCGATACTTAGTTGGGATCTACCATCGGCGCACGACACGTGTCGGGTCCATTAGGATGATTCGGGACGGGTCGTGACACAGACTGTTCTGCATTTTTGTGTGAAACACAAGGAGTTGCAGGTTATGGAGATCATATTGTGGGTTATAAATGATTATGAGTTTGTCAATGCAAAGAATGATGATGGGGATACAATACTGCATCTGGCTGTGAGGACTAAACAATTTGAGGTAAGACAGTCTTTTTAACTTTCTAGGAATCACCGAGTCATTCATTATATTGGGAAATTGCAATATAGGTCCCTAACCTATGGTGTCTGTAGTAAGTTTGTCCTAAGACTTTACTTGAGATCTTCAAAACTACACCTTTTCACTTCTGTTGCTCTTTTAACAGTCCAATTTGCCGTATAGTTGGCACGTCCAAGTTATGTAGAGTATTGTTGCGACCATACAATAGGATTTGCAAACAATTTTCATAAGAAATAAAAAGAGAAGGCGAAGGGAAAAAGAAAGAAAATATTTGCATTCCCTACCATAATCCCTCACTAGCCCATCCTTGACTTTCAACCCCTCTGGTTTTTTTCCATTTTTATTCTTCTACTTTGCTTTGTTCTGTTTCCTTCTCTATTTATTTATTTTATTTTTTGTTCTAATTAAAGTAAGAGTATAATTGTCTTTTCAACCTAAAAATGACATTTTAACTAATAATTGGATAAAAACCATCCACCGTGACTACTAGTGCCAAATAAAGGAGTTGAGGATCTAAATGTAACTGAAACATTATAGAGCAACTTGTTACACAGGTCATAGGTTGGAGACCTCTGCTGCAATTTTTACCTTTCTATAATAATATAAGGAGGAGTTTTAAATTAATTGACTTATCTCCTGTGACTTTTACCCTAAGCTTATATACAAATATACATAAGCATTTTTATGTATGCAGACAGTCCAGTATTTAATGGGAAGTACTGGCATGGATGTGAATGCAAAAAATGCAAATAGCTACACAACATTGGACATTTTGGAACTAACTCCTACATATTTGAGGGACACTAATAATTATTTGTCCATTAAGAACTGTCTTGAGCCTAAAGCCAGCTACTCCATCAATTCTCAAACTCAGCCAATAAAATGGTTAACCAAGAAGCGCGATGCCATAATGGTGGTGGCAGTTCTGATCGCTACAATGGCTTTCCAAGCCGCGGTGACCCCTCCGGGTGGTGTCTGGCAAAACAATGCAACAGATAATTCTTACAAAGCTGGAGAAGCTGTGATGGCGAATATTCATCCTGATATGTATAAGGGTTTCATTCGTACAAATACAATAGCCTTCGTTTCATCTCTTAGTACGATCCTGCTCTTAATAAGTGGCTTGCCTTTTCGGCACAGGCTGTTTATGTGGAGTTTAATGGTGATTATGTGGTTAACAGTAACTTCAACTGCACTTACTTATGCGCTATCCATTGTTGTGGTTACACCATAAAAGGATAGGAAATCATCACTGGGCTATGTTAATATTGAACTCGTGAAGAATGAATCCAAAAGAAAGGAGCAAGAGGCGGGAAACAATTGTCTTCCAATTGATTAATTGAAAATTACACAGAAATGGAAAGGAAACGAGCCCTACTTATAGAAACAATTCCTACTGATTAGTAAATGAAAAGACATAAATACCCTTAGTCTATTTACATTTCAACACTCCCCCTCAAGATGGCAAGTGTATATTTAACACTCCCATCTTGCCAAGTAGTGTAGTAAAACGATTTCCAGCCAATGGTTTAGTAAGCAAATCAGTAACCTGTTGTTGGGAAGTGGTGTGTAGCATTTTCACCTCATTGACTTGAACTCTATCCCTTACCAAATGACAGTCAATTTCCATATGTTTGGTCCTTTCGTGAAAGACGGGATTGCTTGCAATATGTATGGCAGCCTGATTGTCGCAAAACAGCAAAGCAGGCCTTGAATGGACCACGCCTAGATCGTTCAAAATGTTTTTCAGCCAGACAAATTCACACACTGCAGCCGCCATTGATCTATACTCAGCTTCTGCCGAAGATCTGGAAACAGTATGCTGCTTTTTCGACTTCCATGACACTAAGGAATCTCCCAAGAAAATGTAATAACCGGTAATCGATCTTCTTGTATCAGAGCATGCTGCCCAGTCAGCATCACAGAACCCCTTAAGCTGAAGATCAAACATTCTGGGGAAGAATAGACCCTGCCTTGGTGTGTTCTTCAGGTATCTTAAAACGTGATGTGCTGCCTCTAGATGTGGTTGTCTAGGTGACTGAAGAAACTGGCTCAGAACTTGAACAACATAAGACAAATCTGGCCTAATTATAGTGAGATATAGAATTTTCCCAATCAGCCTTCTGTAAACGCTTGGATCAACTATGACATTTCCCTCATCTTTCTTTAACTTCAAATTGCAAGGCATATGACTATTTGAAGGCCTTGCCCCAAGGTAGCCAGCATCTGCCAAGACATCCAAAGTATACTTTCTTTGGCAAATACTTATTCCTGTTGAGCTTTGTGCAACTTCAAGTCCCAGGAAATATTTCAGAATTCCTAGATCCTTTAGCTTGAACTTCTGATTCAGTTCATCCTTAAATTGTTTGATGTGGGATAAGTCATTTTCCCCAATTATTATATCATCCACGTATACCAGAAGAACTGTAAATGAGTAGCCATTGACCCTGCTAAACAAAGAGTGATCAGACCTTGATTGCCTGAATCCTTGTGACAGAATGTGAGAAGTAAGTTTCATGTTCTATTGTCTTGAAGCTTGCTTCAAACCATAAATTGATTTGTTTAGCTTGCAAACCAACTGTTTTCCTTGCTTCCCCTGCTGCTCATAACCTGGGGGCATACGCAGCCACTGCCAAAAAGATTTTCACAGTTACGAGCTTGGCAACTGGTGAGAAGGTCTCTTCATAGTCCAACCCAGCCTGTTGGGTAAAGCCTTTGGCAACCAAACGCGCCTTCTTCCTATCTTCAGTACCATCAGATTTCATTTTAACCTTGAAAACCCACTTGCAGTCCACAGGGGTTTTATGATCAGGAAGCTCAGTGACATCCCAGGTATTATTGGAAATTAAGGCATTATATTCATCATCCATTGCTTCAATCCAAGCTGGATATTGTGAAGCCTCACTGTAGGTCCTAGGCTCAAAAGTAGTAGATAAAGCCAAGGCAAAATTCCTATGAGTAGAAGACAGCTTATCATATCCCAAATAAGCCTCAATGGGATACTTCGTATTTGATTCAAAACCTTTCTTCATGGAGTCTAGATTAGAGATGGGTACCTGAGGAATGAGATTACAATGATAGTCTCTTAAGTATGAGGGAGCACATTTAGGCCTAGCAGATTTTCCGTGAATGACCAGTTGAGGTGAAGTATGATTCTCAGGTGTATTGTTGGGAAAAATCAGAGGTAATGATGGTTGGATGGAATCATCAGGAGAATGAACGTCAAGAGTGGAAGAATGCTGGAGAGGAGAATCTTGATGTGCTGATGTATTGATGGTAGTGAAAGTAGAGTTGAAAGGAAGATCATCAACATGTGGCTGAGAGCAGGCAGGAAACAAAGGAAAAAGAGTGGAAATGGTAGAATTTGATTTGGATAAAGAAGTAAGAAAGGTAGGATGATGGAAGTGAAAGATATTTTCAAAGAATGAGACGTCTCTTGAGACAAAAACAACATTGGTGTGAAGGTTGAGGAGTTTATAGGCTTTCATGCCAAATGGATAGCCAAGAAAAATGCAAGGAACAGCTCTCGGATCGAACTTGGTCCTGTTCCTTTTCAGAGTAGAAGCATATCATAGTGACCCAAAAACCTTAAAATGGTTATAAGAGGGGGCAACCTGAAACATCATTTCATATGGGGATTTATTCTGAAGCCTCTTAGGAGGTGTTTTGTTGATGATGTGTGTGGCTGTGAGAACACAATCTCCCCAGAATTGGTTTGGTAAGTTGGCTTGGAATCTGAGGGCTCGAGCTATGTTGAGCAAGTGTTGATGTTTTCATTTAACCACCCCATTTTGTTGGGGTGTTTCGACACAGGTAAGTTGAAGAATAATACCTTTAGAGAGGTAGAATTCAGGGATTTTAAATTCCAGACCATTATCAGATCTGATGGTCCCTATATTGCACTGAAAATGGTTTTGAACAAGGTGATAGAAGGCTTGAATAAGAGTTTTAACCTGAGATTTGTTTCTCATAAGGTAAGTCCAGGTCATTCTACTATAGTCATCAACTATAGTTAAGAAGTATTTAGATCCATCCAAGGAGGGAACCGAATAAGGCCCCCAAATGTCGCAATGTATGATTTCAAACTTTTGTGAGGTTTTTGTTTCACTGTTGGGAAAAGGTAAACGGTGATGTTTGGCTAAAGGGCACACAGTGCAGTGTATTTCTTTATTAACATCAATTTGAGGTATAGATTTGTGCAAAAAGACAAGTTTGGAGACAGGTAAGTGTCCTAATCAACAATGCTAGACATCAATGTTCGTTTTGATATTAGAACCATCAAAGGTATTACAAACAGAAGCAGATTTATTACAATCAAAGGAAAAATTGGAATTGAAAGCAGCATTAGGAATGTCAGGATCAGAATTGAGTTGATGATGAAATGATGGCTGAACTTTGGTTGGAGACTTGGATTGATGGAAATGGTATAGTCCACCCTCAAGGTTGCCCACTCCAATCATCTTCCATGTTGAAAGTTCCTGAATAAAACAAGAATCACGAAAAAACGTTAGGCAGCATTTATGTTCCAGTGTTAATTTGCTAACAGATATTAGGTTGAATTTGAAAGAAGGCACAACAAGCACGTTGCTGAGGCACAATGTGGGAGACAACACCACGCTTCCAATATGAGTGACAGCTACACTGTCACCATTGGGCAGCCTAATAGAGGTACCAATCACACCAGTCACAGCAGCCAATTGTTCTACAGAGGACACCATATGTTCTGAAGCACCAGTGTCTAAAATCCATTTATCTGCTACTGATGAATTTTTATTCTGATTACCTGAGCAAGCATACGCATTGAGATCAGTAGGTGAGGATTCATTCATGTCCCGAGGCTGTTGATTTTGAACAATTTGACTTTGTAACTGAGGCATCAGCATGGATAAGATTCTCTGGCATTGATCAGGAGTGATGGTAAGCTGTGAAATAGAATTCACAATTCCTGATATTTCATCGGTGGATGTTTGACCACGATGAACCTGTCCTACAGCATTAACCACTGGAGATCTTTCCCTACCAGATCTGTAATTAGGGGAATAACTACTCCTGTGATTAGGAGGATACCCAATCAATTTATAGCATTTGCCTTTGATGTGTCCAAGTAATCCACAGTGACTGCACACAGGTTTCTCCCTTCTCTGATTAATGAAATTTTGCATTTGATTAAATGATTTCTGAACCACCTTGCCAATGAATGCATCAGCATCCTGTGTAGTTTGCCTACCAGCAGCAATTTCCTTTTGTTTCTCATCTTGTAAGACAAGAGAAAACACTTTATTTAATGAGGGTAAAGGATCCATTATCAGGATCTGACCTCTAACGCCAACAAAATGTTCATCTAAACCCATGAGGAATTGCATAATTTGATCCTCACGCTTATAATCAGTATTTTCACCATTCGGCCTATAATTCTCCAATTCTTCCCATAATCCTTTCAGCCTATTGAAATAAGAACTCACTGAGTTATTTGTCTGAGAAATCGAAGCTATTTGCTTCTTCAATTCATAGATCCGTAGTCCATTGCCCTGACTATATCTATCACGCAATTCAATCCAAATGTCTCTTGCCGAATCCTTGTGCATCACACTAGGATAAAGTTTCTTAGGTATAAAATTAATAATCTAGGAAGAGACAACGTGATTGCATCTTCTCCACGCAGCAAACAGGGGATCAACATCCGAAGGTTTAACAATAGTTCCATCAACAAAACCTTCCTTATTTTTGACACTGAGTGCCATAGTTGCTGCTCGACTCCATGTTGCATAGTTTTCCTTAGTAAGAGTAACAGAAATCAGCTGCATTCCAGTATTATCTCCAAAGTGGAGATAGAATGGGCTGCTATGATCGCTCATCAATCGATTAACCATAGTAATCACGTCTCCTCTAGCTGCCTCTTCTACTGATGATTCAGAAGACGCATTCGCTTGATCATACTTACTCTGAACTTCCGCCTCAACACTAGGATCATTCGCCATTAACAGATCTGATTGAAACAAGGATAATCAAATCAGAGTTGGAACGACGAAATCCAGAAACTCCAGGACCTAATTGACGAGCACCGTAAGCTCTGATACCATATTGAACTCGTGAAGAATGAATCCAAAAGAAAGGAGCAAGAGGCGGGAAACAATTGTCTTCCAATTGATTAACTGAAAATTACACAGAAATGGAAAGGAAACGAGCCCTACTTATAGAAACAATTCCAACTGATTAGTAAATGAAAAGATATAAATACCCTTAGTCTATTTACATTTCAACATTAATGTGATTTCAATCGTAGTATGGTTTAGCGCGATGGCCATTCTGCTTGTTGGGAACACTGTTAGGTTGGTCGACCGGGGGCTGCAGAAACGAGGAATAACCGTGTGGAGGCCAAGAACATTTAGAGATTTGGTTGAAGTACATAACCCAAATGTTAACCAAGAAGGTGTTTGAGTGAATTTGACATGAATTTTGGTTTCTTTAGAGATATCATGGGACTTACATGCAGCATGTGAAATTCTATTTATGTCAAGACGTAATATGAGTTGTACATGTCAAATGAAAATTGGAACAGAATGTCCACTTCAGTTCTATGGATATTCTAATGTCAGAATGAGTATTCTGTTTTGTTGGGCTAAACTGGGATATCTCATTCAGCCATGATCATTGAATTGGCTTTATTAATAGAAATCAAAATGAAAACACTTATTTAAGAACACTTGAGACCCTGCCATGACTCATAACTCCTGAACCAGGAAACCTTTGTTTCAGCCTCAATGATTTTATTAACATTTTTATAATCTTTAATTATCAACCGAATCGTGTGTCCGAGGAGGAGGAGAGCCATGAGACCAGCCTAGATAATGGCTATACAAGAAATAAGTGATTTACCCTCGTGTCAACATTTAATTAAAAATACGAATTCAACATTTAAATATGATAGTACTAAGTTCGTGTCACCACAATTCGTTATCTCGAATCATCTTGCCTTCATCATCTAAAAAAAGGGAGGGATAACGTGGGATGAGCTAATGCTCAATAAGCAAACATCATGCATATGGTGCGTGCTTATGATATGTATATGAATTACTTTAAAATAAAAAAGTGTTTTTCAATGATATATCCCTTTTTCTTTCATTTATTTAAAGACTTAACATTAACGTATCGCCTAACCAATCAGAATGTAGTGGGCAATTATTATCGCCTAACATTAACGTTAACATTGAACATTGGTCAGGTGCGTTAGTCTCTCACGCCCCATTTTCCACTCACACTTTTTATGACACAGACATATACTTTGTGATAAAAAGGCATTCGAGGTAGATATATTTTTAAATTATTAATTGACTCATTGACATTTGAAATGTCATGTAGCATATGGACGCGTTGACGTGCATGATTATATCAAGAGAAGTATTAATGACATAAAAATATAATAATCAAATATCATGTTCATATAAGGCTAATTTAGGTAATACAATAACAAATTAGGGTAACGTATTTAATAATGTAAAGTATGCATGAAGATGAGGAGATGTTTACTTGCTTGAAATACTAGCAAATTTACTTTTAGAATTGCAAGTAAAGATGTCCCTAACCGTCCACGAAATCAATGAGTAAAAATCCTAAATTATTACCATTCATTAAAAAAGACTTATACATAGTCGTTATTTATTATTGCTACATTAAATGACCACACTTATAAATGGTCATCAGCAGTAGACATTAACCTAAGATGAACTTAAATAGTAAATAACATTTAACCAATTATTAATACTCGACGACGAATCAATTATAGAATGTATTAATTAATTGTGAAGGGGGACAATATTAGCAGTAGACGTTAACCTATGATAAAAGTAATTTAAATAATTATGGTAAAACTTACTTGATCATATATGACTGACTAAAGTCATAAAATCAGTAGAATTTTTTTCTTGTTCAAATCGAACTAAAGTAGAATATGAACTACTAAAGTAAATATTTCAAGTACTATGAACATGAATTATATAAGCATCAAGACCTATATTCATTTTATATAAACGACTCATGATATATGTATACAAATATTTACATATTGACGGCATTATAAAAGTATATAATCAAACAATTCAAAGAAACTAACCTCGCTATTTTTTTTCCTTGCACGACTCTTGTTCCTTAAATTCGTTTTCGGCTTGGTGTTGGAATGATGATTAGAAATATAATACAGTCATTAGTGATGGCAACGGGGTGGGTTCGGGGCGGGGCACCCTCGCCCCGCCCAGCCAATCCTCGCGCCCGCCCCGCCCCGCCTTTGACGGGGCGGGGACGGGGGCGGAGCGGGGCGGGGGGAATTTTTGCCCCGTTTAATGCCCCATTTAGTTTTTTTTTTTTTTTTAAACCAAAAATTTCCAATTAAATACAATTCAAGATTTTATAATCCAAAGCAAATAATACTTAAAATAATTACATCAATATCCAAACCAAACAATGAAAACAAACAATGTCCAAAATTAAACAAACAACGTTAAAAAAAAAAAAAAAAATTTTTTTTTTTTAACGGGGCGGGGCGGGCGCCCCGCCCCGCGACCCGAGGCGGGGCGGCAATCCCCGCCCCGCCCCGCCAACCCGTCGGGGCGGGTTTTTTTCGCCCCATTCGGGACGGGGCGGGGCGGGGCGGGTTTTTTTGCCATCTCTAACAGTCATAGATGTGATTTTGCATGATGACTGAAAACAATACAACAGTAAATGGTGACAAACGTTAAAATGCCTTCTGCATTGGATATCTCAAAAGGTTAAGTTGTCTAAATTAGAAAAAGTCAAATTCCCATTTGGAGCCTTCATTTACGTCAATTATATAAAAGAATATAGGAAATTGACTATGTATAAAAGGAAATGACAACTAAATTGAATCATAACATAAAATCAATTCATTAAATTATAATTTACTCCAAATTTTAATAAAATTATGTGCATATAATAATTAAATTTAATATGTATTTCGACTGCGTCATGGTACATTCCTCTATAAAATATAATCATCCACATGAATAATAAATTTATTAATTAAGAAATAAATGTAACATGAATACATAATCTAAATAGTTATGAATTATGATAATTACAAGAAACAAGCACGCGAGGTCACACAAACCTCTCGAATGTTTGGTGTACAGACCGTAATTCTTTAATTTCCCTTTCATTCATTATAAAATATATAAATCTTCGTGTTGTTCAATATCAATTTCATTACAATTCAGTTTCCATAACAAAAATTACAACCATTTATAAATCTGCAACTCGAATGGGATCTTATCACGAACAGAGGTAGGTTGGTCGACCGGTGGCTAATAAATAGTGGAATAACCGTATGGTGACCTAAAAGACTTAGAGAGTGTTTTAAGCACGCAACCCAAGTGCATCTCTGTAGTGGTGTAAAATTGAGTGTAAATTAGATTGACAATTTTTATGTAAAACAAAGTCAAACGAATATGGTAATTTTTTCTAATTGTTTAATTTTTTTTATTTTTTTTACTTTTTAGTAATTAGATCAAATTTTAGACGTATTGGTAGAAAAATTATCACTTTAATGGACAATTTTTATAAAAAACGAAGTTAAACGGACACCAAACTTTCAACATTTTCCAGGTAGAAAATTATACCAATCAAACACAATTAATTACAATTCCCAGCAAAACAAATTCTAGGCAATTCAATTCCAAGTAAAATATTTTATTTCCACCAATTTTCCACCTTTGCAATCAAACGGACCCTTAGTATCTTCAAAACTTTTTTTGCATCCTCATTTACGTCCCAATGGATCTAATTCTAATTTCTACTTCAACGAGAAGATCTAAATCCACTTTTTGGAGATGCTCTAACCTTAATTATTACACCCCCATGAAAAAGAATACATCAAATCCCAACAGAACAACACCAAAGCAAATTAACATCTCAAAAATTAATAAATACACAATTATTGAATTAAGAAGAGGTGATCTAAAGCCTCGTCAGAAGAGGCATAACAGCACCAAAGCACAGAAACCAGACAAGGCTGGATCTTCAGCACCAATTCTTTCTTGCATCACTGAGCGTAATTCTGTTACAAGTTAGTGGCTTAGACAAATGGATTGGTGACGATTTGGATTACTATAAACTTTAAAGTATTTTATCAGTGTCTTTAATATGACACCGGATCATGTTACCGCGGGTACTGTCTATCATGTGATTAAGGTTTCCGGTACTGTCTATTACGTGATTAAGGTTTCCGTTTTGGAATAGCTATCACTTATAGGCATTTTTTAAACATCACATATTCATATTAAGTGAAAAGATATCAATACAGTTCTTAACATCTCGATACATTACTCCCAGAGAACAAAAGGAGACATGGGCTAACCAACGTGTTAAGCATTCCTAAGCCCAAGCCCAAGTCCGTGAAAAGCATAGCTCGAAACTTTCCTAAGCCCAAGCTCGTTCGAGACATGGGCTAACCAACGTGTCATGGCTTGCCTAATATTATACCCAATATTCGGAGGGAAACAATACTTATATAACGTGGTTCCAAAATACAATTTCAAAATAAAAAAGAAAATAGTTTTAGTATTTCAAAAATCAGGTCATAATTAGATTATGTTAATTAATTAAATATATTGAAGTCACAGTTTATAGTTACAGTTACATACTAGTCACAATCGCAAATCACAAATTTTATAGGTCACAATTTATTTATCATTCACAAATTACCAAACTAATAGATCACGAATTATTTCTCGATCACAAATCACAAATTTCATAGGTTGCGATTTATTTATAAGTCATAACTTATCAAGTTATTAAGTCAAATATTATTTCACGGTAAAAAATTATCAAATTAATTGGTTACAAGTTTTCTCAACCACAAATTATCAAATTAATTGATCACGACTTAACATATTGTGAGTGACAATTATAAATTTAGTCGCATTCTCACATTTTTTTAGGTCACATATTATTTATTAATCACAAATTAAACAATTTATTGTTCATAATCATTCAAATAATTGATCACGAATATTTTTCACGCACCCTACCATCGACGCAAACCGAACGCCACGCCACGCCACCCCACCTCACAAATTAAAATTTATTGAGATGTCTATATTGCATAATCAGAAATCATTAGATGAAAAATATTAATCTTCGACCATATGTCAACGATAGTGTGGAGAACTTTAATGTTGGCATAATGCTATAAGTTATGCTACATATAAAATATTGTTTCTTAGATAGAAATGGGGATCACTTTGTTCTCGATAGTAACGCTTTAAAAATTGATTTGAGGCACTGTACAATCAATTATGTTAAATCATTTGTCGTCGTTCTAACTAACGTTTATCAGAAGTTTGGAATGTAAACTCATTAGCATTGATAAGATATATTGTCTTGATGATATAATTTAAAAATTATGCTCATAAATTAAAATTTGAACAAGTAATCTCACAAACTTCAAGTAGTAAATATTGTTGGAAATTTACTTATTTATGTATAGCGAAATTTAAAGTATTTTTCAATTCATTTCAAGAATTGTCTTTGTATTTAGATAGAAATTGTGATTAAAATTATACATTTAGCAAGTTCTTCAAACTTTTTTTTAGAATCTTGATCATGAACAATCACGATATTTATTCCTTGTAAATCTTGATCTACCAAGAACTTTCCACACTCTTATGAATCTCGATTTTTCACAGCTTTGTGAATCACGATCTTTCGACACCGTCTTCTGCGTGTATGTGCTGAAAAAATGAGAAAAAGAGAAGGAAAAGGAGAAGAAGGTAAAGTGGGTGTTTTGAACTCGATTTTTTCTTGTTTTCCTCGTTATATTTTTAGGAATAGAGGTATATTACGGTAAATTTCTAAGGTTTAAATTGTGGTTAAATCTTCAGATTTATGAGATATGAGTACTATTGGAGCTTGAGATTACTGATTTTTTTAGTCTCCATTGATATTAAGGTAAGAAATGAAATTTTTGGGCAAACCCTCGATTTTTAGTTAAATGTTTGTATAAGTTTTGTTAATGGAAAGTATTGTATTGATGAAATGCTTACTAGAAAACATGAGATTATGGAACGATATGCATGTTAAATTGGTTGTTGTGTTGGTTACTAGTTTCACTAGATTGAAGTGAATAAATTGTCTTTATTCTTGGATTGGAGGTTATGTTGGTGTAGTGGTTATTAATAAATGGATTAGAAAATGTAATTGGTCCCACTTGATTAAAGGAATAATTTGAGACATTTATTCAAGTATCGAGAAACTTAGTTATGACACTATAGCATTTTATATTAGAGGTTTCTTGACTTGATCATGATTGTATTAGTTATCTTGTATGATATTTCAAGTGGTGACGAGGAAATTGGAAAAACCTACCGACCTTCTTAGACAGTAGCTTGTTTTGAGTGAGTGGAAGTTTATTTTCCAAAAAATAAATATTTATTGAATTTATATATCATATGAGAAAGCTAATTATTTCATATACTTGGTTTGATAGCATGACTTTCATAATTAAATGGATTTTATAGTCAGTTGTTTATTTAGTTAAATGCAGTTAATTGAAATCATCTTTTTAGCATGTTATACTCATATTATATAGTTCAGTATATTTTAAAGTTATTTTAAAAACCACCAGAAAGTACCCATGTGATTTTACCCCAGTCCGCACTGCTGTGAATGTGTTTCCACAGTGTATAATTTTATATGGTTATTTTATCTAATCTGCACTGGAGTGAATGTGTTTCCACAGTGTATGATCAGTTATGGTGATTTTACCCGCTCCGTACTATTGTGAATGTGTTTCCATAGTGTATGACCAGATTATAGATCTGCGCGCGTATGACCAGAATTACAGGATTAAAGAATTTCAGAATAGAATAGCTTTGCCATGTATATCGGTATTCATCGATACATGAGTAAGGATATTCAGGGTACCTTTTTGGGGTGATATTTCTATATTTTTATAGCTTATTGAATTGATGATCATAGAATCCAGAATATTCAGTTTTTAGTATAACGTTTTCAGCTTACAGCATTGAACAACAAAAAAATATTTAAGATATTTTCGTATATATGAGATTAACTTTATTCATTATACTTTACAGTTATTTATTTAGAAGGAAGAACGAAAGATTTTATGATGATATCAAATTTCAGTTTTTTTTAAGATTATTATCAGATTTTTAACTTTCTCAAAGTTTCAAAAGAGTAAGCATTTTCA
Organism: Fraxinus excelsior; assembly: GCA_019097785.1. NCBI lineage: Eukaryota > Viridiplantae > Streptophyta > Magnoliopsida > Lamiales > Oleaceae > Fraxinus > Fraxinus excelsior. The sequence goes on from CM032640.1 coordinate 16,882,616, forward strand.
GAATATGTGTAGAAAAGAAAGAAAAATATTCTTATTTATATACTATCCACTCACTGAGTTAAAATCTCACATATTTTGTTAACTCTTTTCTTATCAGATAGTAGATGAGTTGAGCAGCATCAGAGCCTAGTGATCAACCGTGTAGAGCCACATTTTGTCTATTTACGTATGACTCCTTTTGTCAAATTTACTCAGTACATACTTCTTTTGGGGATACATGCATTTGTTGTCAGGAAGTTAAAGTTGTAATTCATGTATCCATGTCATGGGCTCATTCCATATTGAGTATTTTGAGTACATTTGGGACATATATTTGTAAAGTATTTGTAAGTGTCGACCTTCAAGTATTGTATTGTAAATAGTTTAAGATATGGGGGGCTGGCGTGCTACTGAACTATTCCAATTACATTATTTTTTCTTTTTTTTGTACAATCTCTATGGTAATCCATACACGAACAAGAATAAGTGATTGGTGTTTTTCTTTCATGTGTTAGCAAGATTAAGATATTGGGTTGTGAGTTTTGTGTAGGAATTGTAATCTCTATTGCTATTATAACAGCCGTGAAAAACTTAGATTCTATATGTTTATTTATAGATATTTAATCCATCCACTAAACATAAGTCGGTCCATTAGTTAATTAATCCAGTTAATTAAACTTGATCCATGAAGCCCCATTCATAAAATAATGCAACTAATTCATTCTACGAATGTCTTAATTAACTTGTCAATTATTTAACTCTTAATATCATTTGTGTAGTTCTCTCTTAGATGTATGACCCAATAGGTATCCAATCACGATGTCGGGTGACTTAGATTATTATTTTGATCTAATCAAAATAAGGTGATTGCACGAAAGTATAGTCAGAACACTACTCATACGGGTTTAATTGCTAGGTTATATGCATTATTTGGGAGTTTTGATTATGATTTTTCAGCTTGAACTTTAATTCCATAGTGCTCAAATTTTAATTAGTTTCCAAAGATCTTATGATGTGATCCAAGGTGCCATTACAACGAGGACAAGCTCGGGGAAAGATCCATTGAGCGTTGAAGAAGGGCCTGTAGACATAATAAATAAATAAGTAATGGGTTGGGTTGGGTCAATTTAAATAATTAGCTCAATTAAACTAAAACCTTCTAAGGCCCACAACTTTAAAGGCCCATTCTACTATTTTTAAGATAAATCCACAATTATTCACTTATAATCAATTTAATTGAATTAATTGAGTGATTACCAAAATTGACCATGAATTTTCCTATAAATAAGATCAAAGGTTCATTGCAAAAGGGGGAGGAAAAGTGCAAGAGAAAACCACGAAGTGCTGAATGAATTCTCTCAACTCTATGTCCGACAAACCCGAAGAAGATCAAAGTCTTCTTCAAATCAAACAAGTCCAAGAAGATCAAAGTTTTCTTCAAATCAAATCAAGATCAAGTCCAAACTTTTGAAGTGCAAATCCAAACTCCGAAATTGAAGTGTCTCGACAAATTAAATCAAATTCTCAACAAATCCCGAAGTCTAGCATTCAAGCCACGTGGCTCCTCGTCTTCAAACATTCAGATCATTAATCAGAGGGTTTTTGCAATTTGTGTAATTGCAAGAAGATTTCTATCTATTTGTATTTTTTTTCAAAAATACAATTTTAACGATTTCTGTATTTTAATATACGCGAAATTCGTCGTACAAATTTATTGGCACGCCCAGTGTGACCTTCTTGTCCTCTCATTTTTTGATCTCAGAATCTTCAACTTTCAACCACTACATCAACAATGGCAAACGAACAAGTGAAGAAAACCATGACTCATCTCGAAGAGACAATTGCTGAACTTTTTGGGGCGACCACAGCCCAAACAAAAAGTGGGAAAACTCAATTAGTTCCACCACTAAAGAAGTTCTCCAACAAAGGTAGAATGAAGATTGCTTTCACAAATCCAAACTCTCGTGCAACAGAAAAGGCCAAGAGTTCGGTGAAAAAAAAAATTCTCGTTCGGGCTCTGTCTCCAATGGCAGATCCTTGTCTGAATCCTCTCGTACCACTTCTTTGCAAAGGTGGGGAGATTATAGTTCGTCTGAACAATCACTTGAGCCAGTGATGGTCGCAGAAGCGACATCGGGGTCAGATGATCGAATCCAACAAATGGCTTTAGCTATTGAAAAACTTACCAAGTCCCTAGAAGAGAAAGACGCACAGGTTGCTGCACTCATGCACAAGCTAGAGCTGCAAAATCAGGCGAAAGAAGATCAAGAAAATTCAAGATCTTACAAAACTAAAGATCTGGAAGTCCAAGAACGCCAACAAAAACAAGATATGCATGATCACACAGTTGTTCAAAACGTTCTGCCTGATACTACTCAACTCTCTGTTGGCTCTCTATCTGTCCACCAACTTCAACATATGATTGCGAACACCATTCGCACCAAGTATGGTGGCTCAATGCAATCTTCATTGGTGTATGCCAAGCCTTATAGCCGTCGAATCGACGAGATAAAGACCACTCTATGTTAGTGGTCATATTCGAGAATGCAAGATAAATCGCATAATGATCGATTGTGGATATGCTGTGAACATCATGCCAGTCAAAACGATGAAGAAGGTTTGAATTAATGTTGGTGACATGTCCAAGAGCAAGATCATGATTCAAGGATTCAACCAGAAAGGTCAGTGAGCCATTGGCATGATTCGTTTGAAGCTACAAATAGGAGAGTTAATTTCTTCGGCTCTCTTCCATGTCATTGATGATAAAACATCGTACGAGTTACTCTTTGGACGTGTTTGGATGCATGAAACTAGAGTAGTACCTTTGACTTGGCACCAATACTTCAAATATAGTCGAGACAGAGAAGTCAAGTGTGTAGTAGTTGAGTCCAAACCCTTCCTCGAAGAAGAATCTCATTTCGCTGATGCCGAATTTTACGTAGAAGATGAAGAGAGTAATTTTACAGGGTTGACTATGTCCGAATTTAAAATTAAGGAAAATGCAGATGACGATGATACATCTAGTGCTGCTCAATCTCATCAGCTTACAAAAAGTAAATCAAAATTTACACCTGAAGGATTCTCTAAAGGTAAAAAACCCCAAACAGAATCGGCTGATGTTGAAGTATTGAGAAGAGAGTTAACTCTTCCAATACCTAGTATTCCAAAATTGTTTCTGTCCCATCAACTCATGGGAGTCCCGGGAGAACGTAAATCATCATTGGAAGCGTCGAAATCTGTTCCAGACATATCAAAGCTCAATATTTCTAGCTCGTACGAACAAGACAAGCCAGAAGCCGATGGACCAAAACAAATTTTCAAAGGGTGTTATAATCCTCAAGTCAAAAAGCTGTTTGAGAATGCCGGACTTGGAAAAGGAGAGCCTCGCAAATTAGGTGATTTCGATGTTGTCCTTTCGGGTGGACGTATCCCTTCTCATTTCGAGGAACCCTCATGTCGCAACCTAGGTATAGTTTGGGATATGATCCAAATCCACCGAGAAAGATTAAGGTCAAGAAGGTTTCCTCAAACCCAATCATGATTCAAATTTATGAAGTTGTAAAAGAGAAACATGAACAGGCGAAACCTTCAGTATTCGATCGAATTGAAAATGAGAATGCCAGAGTTTCGGTGTTTAAAAGGTTAAAACAGGAATCCTCCCTAATGGTTGATGTAAAAGGTAAAACTTTCGTCTTTCAAAGGTAAAGTGAAGTTCCTTCTTCTTCTACCCAAATTGGCGTTGACACACAAGCTCCTCTGAAGTCATTTCAAAGGCAATCTACTTTTTCTCGACTTGGAACTAAAACTTCTGATTCGAGTCCAATGCCTCAACGATCAAGGAGAAGACGAAAACATCAAAAAGTCTGTCATTCTCTAAGCAATAATGAGGATGAAGAAGAAGTCTATGTTAATCACATAGCTTTTGAAGAAGCTCCCGAACATGAGTTTGAAAACTCTACCACAACAGATGAACCTGAGTCGGCCCCACCTACATTTGAAGAAGTGGGACAAGCTACGGTAGATTACTTGAAGTAATTGAACTTGGGGACTGAAGAAGACCCAAGACCAGTGTTTGTAAGTGCCCTCCTCAGTCAAAAAGAGGAATCAGAATACATCCACTTGCTTCAGGAACACAAAGACATATTTGCGTGGTCTTACAAAGAAATTTCGGGGTTCGATCCGAAGGTTGCAATACATCACCTTGTAGTAAGGCATGGAATTCGACCGATCAAGCAACTTCAAAGGAGATTTCGACCAGAACTGATTCCTCAAATTGAAATGAAAGTCAACAAACTTATTGAAGCTGGATTTGTACGTGAAGTTAAATACCCAACTTGGATTGCGAATATTGTCCCTGTCAAGAAGAAAAATGGACAATTACGAGTCTGTGTTGACTTTCGTGATCTAAATCAAGCATGTCCCAAATATGACTTTTCACTTCCAATATAGAGTTGATGGTGGATGCATCTACCGGGTATGAAATCTTATATTTCATGGACGGATTTTTCGGATACAACCAAATACGTATGAATCCGAAAGATGAAGAACTTACAGCATTCTGTACCCCTAATGGCATATATTGTTATAAAGTTATGCCGTTTGGACTGAAAAATGTGGGAGCAATCTACCAATGGGCAATGCAAAGGATCTTCGATGACATACTGCATAAGAACGTAGAATGCTATGTAGACGACCTTGTTGTTAAATCAAAGAAATGGGATGATCATCTACAAAATCTACGGGATGTTTTTGAAAGGCTTCGACGACATCAATTGAAGATTAATCCGCTGAAGTGTACATTGGTGTCACATCTGGGAAATTCCTCGACTTCATTGTCCGACACAGGGACATCGAAATAGATCAATCAAAAATCGAAGCCATAATCGACATGTCAGAACCAAGAAATGTACATGAGTTGAAAAGCCTTCAAGGAAAACTCACATACATTCGGAGATTTATCTCTAACCTTGTTGGACGTTGCCATCCTTTCAACAAATTGGTGAAGAAAGATATACCATTTGAACGGGATGATGCTTGCCGAAGTGCTTTCCAAAGTATTAAGCAATATTTGTCTCATCCACCAGTACTTGCAGCTCCGGTCCCAGGGAAACCACTGACCTTTTATGTTGTAGCACAAGAATATTCTCTAAGAACACTTCTTGTCCAAGCAAATGATGAAGGAAAGGAGAATGTGCTCTACTACTTGAGCCAGACACTGGTAGGCACCGAGATGAAGTATTCCCCTATTGAAAAAATATGCCTTGAATTAATCTTCGCAGCTAAAAAATTGAGACATTATATGCTATCGCATACGATCAGTCTTGTTTCAAAGGTTGATCATTTGAAGTACATAATGTTTAGACCAATTATTTCTGGAAGGATTGGAAAATGGACGTTGTTATTATCCGAGTTCGACATCAAATTCGTTCCTCAAAAAGCCATCAAAGGACAAGCTTTGGCATATTTCCTTCCCAACCATCCAATTCCAGCAGAATGGGAACTACAGGAAGACCTCCCGGATGAAGAAGTTCTATTTACTGAAATCATACCATCATGGTGGCTATACTTCGATGGGGAAGCCCAAAGTTATGGTACATGAGCAGGAGTTATCTTTATCACTCCCCATGATCTTGTCATGCCGTACTCTTTTGCCTTAACAGAGAAATGTTCAAACAACGTGGCGGAATATCAAGCCCTTATCACTGGCTTAGAGATAGCTATAGATATGGAGATTCATCAGCTAGAAGTCTTTGGAGATCTAAATTGATAGTCAACCAACTCTTAGCTGAGTACGAAGTCCGTAATCCAAATTGAAGCCATATCATGAATATGCATCAACGCTTACGAAATGATTTATTCGTTAAAAATCAAATTCGTACCTCAGACTGAAAATAGGGAGGTTGATGCCTTAGCTAATTTGGCCGCTATTCTAGTCAGGTCAGATGAAGATTTTTCCCACTCTATATAAATTGCTCAAAGATGGGTGCTTTTGTCATTATTACCCAGTGATATGAAAGAAAACAATAGTGTTGAAGTAACCGAAAATGAGGAAAAAGAAGATTGGAGATAGTCAATAATTGATTTCCTTCAACGTCAAAAGCTACCAGACAATCTACGGTGAAAAACCAAAATCAAGAGGCGTTCATCCCGCTTTGTCTTTTATAAGGGAACACTTTATCGACGATCATTCGATGGAGTTTTCCTTCGATGCCTAAGTAATGATAAAACAACAAATGTCGTGGAAGAAGCCCACTCAGGAATCTATGGTGCTCATCAGTCTGGACCCAAACTCTATTTCCGAATAAAGAGAATGGGGTACTACTGGCCGACTATGATGCAAGACTCCATGGATTATGCAAAGAAATGTAAAGCTTGCCAAGTTCATGCGAACTTCATCCATCAACTTCCGGAACCATTACATCGACAGTAGTTTCATGGCAATTCGATGCATGGGGTCTCGATGTAGTTGGACCCATAACTCCAAAGTCTTCAGCTGGACACTCATACATCCTTGTTGGAACTGACTACTTATCTAAGTGGGCTGAAGCCATACCATTGAAAGAAGTAAAGAAAATATGGTAGATTTCATCCGTATCCAAATCATTTATCGATACGGGGTCTCACGATACATCATCACTAACAATGGAAAGCCTTTCCACAATGGCCACATAATCAATTTATGTTCGAAATTTGGATTCAAACAGTACAACTCATCCATGTACAATGTAGCGGCTAATGGGTTAGTAGAAGCATTCAACAAAACTCTATGCAGTCTACTGAAAAATGTTGTCTCCAAATCGAAAAGAGACTGACATGAAAGAATTGGTGAAGTCTTATGGGCTTATAAAGCCATCTGTCGAACTCCAACACAAGCCACTCCTTATGCCTTAGTGTATGGAGTGGAAGCCGTACTTCCTTTGGAGTGTCAAATTTCGTCACTTCGAATTGCTGTCCAAGAAGGTTTGACGACAGAGGAAAATGTCCTTCTTCGATTGGAGGAGCTATAAGCTTTGGATGAGAAGAGATTAGAGGCACAAATGCTCCTGGAATGTTATCAAGCTCGGATAGCGAAGTCCTTCAACAAGAAGGTGCGACCAAGATCATTTCAAGTCGGAGATTTGGTACTTTGCATACGCAAACCAATCATAATCACAAGAAAAACAGGGGGCAAGTTCCAACCTAAATGGAATGGTCCATTTGTTGTTATTCGTGCATTCACTAATAGAGCATACAAAATCGTCGACAAGGATGGATTACAAGTTGGACCTATCAATGGAAAGTTTCTAAAGCGTTTTTACGCTTGAAGTTCTTTTTTTATAATTTTTTCATTGTAATACTCAATGCCCCCAAATAAAAAAAATGTTCTTGTAACGAACTACATTCGACTTGATCCCGCTTGGATACGTAGGCAACTTAAATAAATTATAAATTCAAGTTTAGTCACAACTAATAAATTCATTCAATTTGTTTACCATTTTCTGCAGTAAAGAAAAATATGCAAGAAACAAGAAAAAGAAAAGTTCATTATAAAAAGATAAAGAACGATGAAAAATCAAAATTCATATGGTCTTAAAAGAAGATCAGAAAATCCTAACTTTATCAAGATCACTCGCCATTGGTCACTTGCAGAAAACTATCTTCAAGGGTCTTCCTTATCTGGTCAATGGATGCTACGCTAGAAACATCTCTAGTCTTTGATTCTTCTAAAGCAGCCTTTGCAGTTCCAAGCGTACTCTTTTGTTCTTGATGAGTTTGAAGTTCATCACTGAGTCTGTCTAGCTCGAAAGTTAGCTGACTAATTTTATCTTCCAATAAAGAAAAAGTAGAATCCTTTACTTCCAACTGAATTTTCAAAAGCTTCAGCTTCTCAGCCTTCTTTTCGGTAGTTGGAAGCTCTAAGTGCTGCTTCCTTTCAGATAAATAGATGTCAACTTCCCTAAAAAACACGTCAATGCGTTCCATCAAAGGTACTGGATTTGTGCGAAATGAGCTGGTAATCACATTTTGAAGGATTAAATTATTCTCATCCCACCAAGATCGGATGTTGGAAAATCCATGCTTCAAGACATCCCTAAAACACTTATGAAGATAATTGGTCATCACTTCTTGCAAAGCAGGCTTCAAGTAAGGAGACTCTAGAGTTATCCCAAGCGGGGGACCAGCCATGAAAGAACAAATTGGAGCTGCCCGACGATTATTTGTTTCCAAAGGTAGAATGTTAACCAAAGCCAACGAAGGTGGAGCAGCTGGAACTCCTTGATTGACCTCTGAAATGTTAGCTCTCGCAGTCTCATAATTTACTTCATCTTCATCTTGGAATACATCTATGTTGAACCCCGAAATGCCTTCATTCATAGTATTTAGGTGTTTACAAGGTGGATCGTGGAAATCATGAGTACCATCTATTCCTTGAAGCGCACCAATTCTCCCATCATTCTCACCAATCTGATTTTGCAAAGAGTCCGGATTCATGGATAAATTTAATCCTTCGGGAATGCTTGGAAAACCTACAAAAAAAATAGTAGCGATAAAAAAAGAAAAGAAAAGAAGGAGAAATAAAAAAAGTAGGCATACCCGCGTTCCATGTTCTAGGAGACATATCTAAAAATTCGTCATCTTATGGTGTATTCAGGAGGCTGAAGCGACATTGGTTTTACCGGTCATGTTAATGTGAGAGACTCCGATGTCGCCTTTTGAAGAATTCATAACAGCTTGAAGCGACATTGGTTTTACCGGTCATTTAATTTTATATATTCAGGAGAGTGGGGCCTGAAATTGAAGTTTGTCGCATGAAACCAAATACAAGTTATGTAAAAAAATACTTGATCTCTAGAACTTTCGTCTCCTAGAGTTAGAGTCTCTCCTTGTGTGTGGGATGCTCGATCTCCAGGACTACTGCGGTCTGGAATCAAAACTACTTCATGCATCTTCTCGACAAGCTCTTAGGTGGAAGGAAACTTTGTCGAGGGAACTTTAAATTTAATCTTCCTAATGACTCTATCATTTCGAAGATCCAATTTCCTCTTTCGAGAAATCTCTTCAGGAATGATATGTGGAGGATTTGCCCCTTTGGCTACAACCTTGTTCGGAACTGGATTAAGAACAAAGTTACGACTCTCACTATAAGACAAAGCTTGCACTGGAACTTTGGTCAGGATTGGCAACACTCAATTATTCCACCATGTTCAATACTATGAGTCAACATTTTGATGTGTATCCTTCACGTACTCTGGAATAGGAAATGTAGATCCACTCATCGTTCGAGTCAAAGACGACCAGACGCGATACATATCGCCTGCATTGAGGGCGATATCCAACTTTCTTGGTGAACCGGGAAGTTTTTGTCTAAAGCCAAGTTGCCTCGCAAACCTGTGAGGATTATACGCCTCGAGAATAAAAGGAGAGTTTCCCCGACAATAGGAAACAAATACAGATCGAATGCTTATCATAAACTCTGAGGTGTCTACAGACCTTGGTTGGTCATCCACTCGTGCATCGGGGTGAGACAATGGGGGAAACGGCTTCTAGCAAAAGTCATAGCATCCACCATTCCACGGATAAGGTCCCGACAATCAACAACATTTTTCTCCCAAGACTGGAAAGCATTTAAGGTGCCAGCGTATTTGCGGATTACAGGACGAGTGTAACTCTTGTCCACATTAGCATAAATACCTCGGACAAAATAAGTTGCAGCCCAAGCATAAAGAAAATGTCCAGGAAATGAATGTGAAATCGAGCCAAGGTCCGGGTTTGACTGATGGTTCGATATCCGTGTGAGTCCTCTATAAATACTCGCTAATACGGAAGGAACTAGACTGTAAATGTACCTACCTGCCATTTTAGAAGACGTTTTAAAAGGCCCAACTCTTATATACTTATCCCCAGATGGAAGGACGAAACGACAAAGCCACAAGGAAAGATAAGCTGCTATCTCCAATTCATCTTCTTCTTCCATAAACAAAGATATTGGCAAATCACCCCAACGACTCTGATCTCAGCGTGCAAATTCTCTTAGCTTGTCTACAGGCACATGCCTCCATATTTCCTTTGAAGCTTTTGGATGACGTCTCTTGAAAGAATTTAGACTCATAACACTCTTGTAATTTTTTTGTTGTCGAGGATTCTGGGCACAACCATTCTCGCGAAACCAAAAATTAATCCATTCTTCGTGACTAACACAATCAGATTTATTCGCATCCGCAATTAGTGCGAAAACATTGAAGAGGTACATGCAGGACTTGGAAAGTTGATCTGTTAGCTCTGAAAGGCTTAGGACTACTTCCTCATAGTAATTACCTATGATCAAAAGTCCACTTATCTCGCGGATATCCCAAAGAGAAATATCAATTTCACCACAAGTAGTCACAAAAGTGTTGGTCTCCGGGGACCAAACCTCGCAAAGAGCTCTGTAGATAGAATTTGGGCGATGATAATCCCTTACAGCAGAGCGGACTACGTAAGGTAACTGGCGAAGATTCCTTTTGAGAAGAAGTTTCTAGACCCATGAAGACCACTCTCAAACCTTGGAAGAAAAAAAATCTCTCCACGACTGACAAGTGCGCTTCCCCATCGTATTCTTTGTTGTTAATCCTTTCACAAATTACGGCCATTGGAATATACTCCAGGCTCTGAGAATGACGAGGCGGGAGACACAAAGAAGGAAATGACTGTTGAAGCAGTTGGACATGACGCTTCTGAATTCTCGTGACATTCACTGATAATAGGTAGATGTAACTCTGACAAAGGCTCCAAGAGTTCAGGAGAATGATCCGTAGTTGGCTTATGAATGCTAAGTTTAAGTTCACCTCGTATGCTGGGCTGAGCATGGTACTTCACATCAGTATCTTTGAAACGAAGGTAACTCTTGCTTTGGCTTTTAAGCTCGATGATTTCGTGTATATCTGAATACGTTCTGTTATTAGAGCTCATCCCAGCCATTCCTAAAAAAGGGGAAGAAAGAAGAGAAAACCAGTACAAAAAAAGGAAGAAGAATAAAGGGGATTTACAGGCAGTGATTCTTTTAAATTCCTTGTTATCTAAATCATGAGTCTCCCAAGTATATGGATGATCTCAAACACAAAGTGCCTCGGACTGTCGAAGGAACGGTCCTTGGTCCCAAACACAAAGTGCCTTGGACGATCGAATGAACGGTCCTTGGTCCCAAACACTCTTGGTCCTAAACACAAAGTGCCTCGGACGGTCGAATGAAGGTCCTTGGTCCCAAACACAAAGTGCCTTGGACGGCCGAAGGAACAGTCATTGGTCCTAAACCCAAAGTGTCTCGGACGGTCGAAGGAAGGTCATTGGTCCCGAACACAATGTGCTATGAACGGTCGAATGAATGATCCTTGGTCCCAAACACAAAGTGCCTCGGACGGTCGAAGGAACAGTCCTTGGTACCAAACACAAAGTGTCTTGGACGGTCGAAGGAAGGTCTTTGGTCCCAAACACAAAGTGTCTTGGACGGTCGAAGGAATGGTCCCTGGTCCCAAACACAATGTGCCTTGAATGGTGAAAGGTAGCAGTCCTTGGTCATCAACGTGCATGAAAATGTTGGCAAATTTGGATATTTTTCTGAACCTGTAAAATAATTACAGTAAAAAATTCTACTCTCCACCAAGAAAATCTCGAACCTCAAAATATTTGACTTGTTCCAAAGATTGAATTCCTGAAAAAAAAATAAAATAAAGAATATTAGCTCCAATTTTTTATAACAACCAACACAAAAAAAAAAAAAAGGTGGAAAAAAAAAATTGTTCACGTGAACAGTGTTCACGCTATTTTTTATTTAATAAAAAAAAAAAGACGTTAAAACCAAGACAGAAACAAAGGTTTTTGCCAAACCAAGAAAGTTGAATTGGAATAAAAATAAAAACAAAAAATGTAAAAGGCCTGCAAATTCCAAAAAAAAAAAAAAATCAATTGGTTTTTTTTATAAAACCAATCACTTGGTTTCTTAAAGAAACCAATTGGTTTTGGCAGAAACCAATTAACCAATTAAACAACCAATTGGTTTCTGCCGTCGACAGGAACCAAGAAAAAAAAAAAGTGGCGTGAATCAAGAAATCAATAAAAAAATTTACCTTTTGTTTACAAGATTTAACCTATTGCTTTCTAAATAACATGATTTGTTCACATATATATACATTGTGACAATCGAGTTATTCTTTGGACGTAATCATTGGTATATCCGTAATAACAATAAACAAGTCTTTTTCCTTTCGACATGGGATTCATTTCCATATATTAGACACTTAAAATAAGTTTATCAACTTATGGACCTATATTGAAAGCTTTTCCAATTCACTTAAATTAATTACAATGGCTCACATCATTAAATATCATATTTAATGATTTAACCCAATAAAATCAATTAATTCCAACAAAAATGCATGTAAGAAGTTCCGACTAACGGGTGAAATCTGTTTGAAACGAATAATTGAGAAAAATTGTTAGATTAACTAGATTTTAGTATTTACAACTTGAATTAAAAATCTTAATTTTAATTTCTAGGCTAAACAATTTTTCCCCAGATTTTTCCTCATTTCTTATCAACTTCCTAGTCGTCGTCAAAGTCAACTCTTTTTCGATAAAATTTGAATTATTTAACTGTTGAACAATCATAAATTTGGTTTACCCAGTCAAATTATACATACCTGCAAATACTAGCTAGAATCTTATACAAGGAAGGTCCCTTCTCGCCCAAGGTTATAACCAAGAAATTTCTATTTTATGTAGAAAATAAAAATTCAATAGACTCACATAAATAGAACTCAGGCAAGAAGCTGTATGTATGTGTACTTTTATTGCGTGTTTGTGTGTGTTTTATTGAGAAAGAAATGGCTGAAAAGAGGCTCTACGATGCAGCAGTGAAAGGAGACGTAAAATCTTTGCTCGATTTACTCAAAGAAGATCCATTGATTCTTGATAGAGTTTCGTTTACTTGTTCCAACAAGACTCCTTTACACATAGCAACAATATGCCAACACACGGCCTTTGTCCAAGAAATTGTCCAAAGGAATCCTCTACTTGCTGCAGAACTAGACTCCCATCAATTATCATCTCTTCACATAGCATCAGCTAAAGGCTATGCCGAAATTGTAAAAGCAATAGTATCTGCTGCACCTGATATGTGCTTAGCCCGTGATTGCTATGGCAGAAATCCACTGCATCTCGCGGCCATTAATGGTCAAGTCATGGTATTCAATGAGTTGATCAAGACGAGTTCACTTGCCGTCCGGGAGAAGGCGGACCGGGGACAGACCGTTCTGCATTTGTGTGTAAAACACAAGCAGTTGCAGGTTTTGGAGATCATATTGCGGGTTATAAATGATTATGAGTTTGTCAATGCAAAGAATGAAGATGGGGATACAATATTGCATCTGGCTGTTAGGACTAAACATTTTGAGGTAAGACAGTCTTGTGTAAAATTTTAGGAACTGAGACATTCATTATATTAGAAAAATTGCAATATAGGTCCCTAATCTATGGTGTCTGCTGTAAGTTTGTCCTAAGATTTCACTTGAGATCTTCAAAACTTCGCCTTTTCACTTCTGTTACACTTTTAGCACTCCAATTTGCCGTATAGTTGGCACGTCCAAGTTATGTGGAGTATTGTTGCAACCATACAATAGGTAAATGCAAACAATTTTCATAAGAAATAAAAAGAAAAGGCGAAGGGAAAAAGAAAGAAAGTATTTGCATTCCCTACCATAATATCTCACCAGCCCTACCTTGAATTTCGACCCCTCTGGTTTTTTTTTCTTTTTGTATTCTTTTACTTTGTTTGGTTCCGTTTCCTTCTCTATTCATTCATTTTACTTTTTGTTCTAAATAAAGTAAGAGTATAATTGTCTTTTCAACCAAAAAATGACATTTTAACTAATAATTGGATAAAAACCATCCACCGTGACTACTAGTGCCAAAAAAGGAGTTGAGGATCTAAATGTAACTTAAACATTATGGACCAACTTGTTACACAGGTCATAGGTTGGAGAACTCTGCTGCAATTTTTACCTTAGTATAATAATATAAGGAGTAGTTATTAATTAATTGACTTATCTCCTGTAACTTTTACCCTAGGCTTATATGCAAAATATACATAAGCATTTTTATCTATGCAGATGACTCAGTATTTAATGGGAAGTACTGGCATAGATGTGAATGCAAAAAATGCAAATGGCTACACAGCATTGGACATTTTGGAACTAACTCCTACATATTTGAGGGATGCTAATAATTATTTGTCCATTAAGAACTGTCTTCAGCCTAAAGCCTGCAACTCCATCAATCCTCAAACTCAGCCAATAAAATGGTTAACCAAGAAGCGTGATGCCATAATGGTGGTGGCAATTCTGATTGCTACAATGGCTTTCCAAGCCGGGGTGACCCCTCCGGGTGGTGTCTGGCAAGACAGTGCAACAGATAATTCCTACAAAGCTGGAGAAGCTGTAATGGCGAATATTCATCCTAAAGCGTATAAGAGTTTCATTCGTACAAATACAATAGCCTTTGTTTCATCTCTTAGTACGATCCTGCTCTTAATCAGTGGCTTGCCTTTTCGGCGCAGGCTGTTTATGTGGAGTTTGATGGTGATTATGTGGTTAACAATAACTTCAACTGCAGCTACTTATGCAGTATCCATTGTTGTGGTTACACCAGAAAAGGATAGGAAATCACTGGGCTATGTTATTGAGATTGGACTCATAGTATGGTGTAGCGTGATGGCAATTCTGCTTGTTGGGAACACTGTTAGGTTGGTCGACCGGTGGCTGCAGAAACGAGGAATAACCGTGTGGAGGCCAAGAAGATTTAGAGATTTGGTTGAAGTACATGACCGAAATGTTAACCAAGAAGGTGTTTGATATGAATTGGTTTCTTTAGAGATATCATGGGACTTATATGCAGTGTGTGAAATTCTATTTATTTCAAAACATATTATGACTTATACATGCCAAATGAAAATCGGACCAGAATGTCCACTTCAGCCCCTGTTTGGCACCCATTATCATTCTCATTTTTTTCTATTTCTTCATTTCAACCATACATTTTCCCAATAAAATAATATTACACAATAATCTAAAATTTTTCATAACTTTTTCACTACACATTCTCCCATCAATCACTATTCCAAAAATTCTATTATCCAAAAAATGGGTGTCGAACACCCTCTCAGTTTCATGGATATTCTAATGTCAAAATGAGTAGTCTGTTTTGTTGGGCTAAACTGGGATATCTCATTCAGCCATGATCATTGAATTGGCTTTATTAATAGAAATCAAAATGAAAACACTTATTTAAGAACACTTGAGACCCTGCCATGACTCATAACTCCTGAACCAGGAAACCTTTGTTTCAGCCTCAATGATTTTATTAACATTTTTATAATCTTTAATTATCAACCGAATCGTGTGTCCGAGGAGGAGGAGAGCCATGAGACCAGCCTAGATAATGGCTATACAAGAAATAAGTGATTTACGCTCTAGTCCAGGATTTCCCCGTGCTATTGCTGTTAATGAAAAAATATGAGTGCAATTGCAGTCATTGTAATCCATATATTGACACGCCCCACTCCTAATAGAGTTAGTGGACCCAGAGTGTGACAAGCGTCGATTATAGATACTAACTAAAAGTTGGACCCATCATCAAGGCTACTACAATATGCAACTTTTATAAATTATTTTTAATAAAATTTCGATATTATCTCCCCTATAATTTGAACTAACCAACTTGTAACCACTAATATATACAACTCCCAACAACAATATAATATCAGTGCTAATTCATTATTCCCCTTTAATACC
Source organism: Fraxinus excelsior (assembly GCA_019097785.1). Lineage (NCBI taxonomy): Eukaryota > Viridiplantae > Streptophyta > Magnoliopsida > Lamiales > Oleaceae > Fraxinus > Fraxinus excelsior. The sequence goes on from CM032640.1 coordinate 16,898,398, forward strand.
CACAAAAGTACAACACGATATAGAGATAATCCGAATTTTCAAGCTTTTACTATGAAAATAACAACTATACATATGAATACAAAATACATATTGAGCCCATTTAACTTTATACAAGTGATGCTAAATGACGTCCAAAAATGAACACGTGTCCCAAAATAGTGACTTCATGCTCTATAAAATGAGGCATTCTAGTTAACTTTGTTGGTGGCTCTGACTCCAAAATCAAGGCTCAACTCCAAAAGTTGCCCAGAATCTCAACTGCTACCTGATAAGAAAAATCGTGGAAGATATATGAGTTGATAGGGAAAATTTTGAAAATCATTGTATTTCTCATTTATACCTTTTTATCAAAAATCCAACTGAATTCATTTCATAGTTCACAATGTAACAATATATAATAATAATCAAAACGTGAGACACTTTGAAAAACATATCACCTTATAGTCCTGCTATAATTATCATCTCAAATCCACATCATCATCTCATCACATCACAAGTAAACAACCAAAAATGTACCATATGACTGAAATTTATAATCCGCCCCTCATGCTACACACTTTCGCCATAGACCTTTAGTCCCTCCATGAACAAAAGCTGTCTCAAAAATCTGTAATCCGCTCATCGGGTTAAATACTTTTGCCATGGGCCTTTGGCCCCTCCGTAAACGAAAGTTGTCTCAAAAATCTGTAATTCGCCTCTCCGGCTAAATATTTTCACCACCCTTCCCTCCGTGAACGAAAGCTATCTCAAAAATATGTAATTCGCCCCTCGGGCTAAATACTTTCGCCACGGACCTTTGGCCCCTCCGTGAACGAAAGCTGTCTCAAAAACTGTAATTCAACCAATTTAACTTTACATTCTAACTTATAAATCATTCTTCCAAATGAGTATTCTATCGACATAATTATTTATCCAACAATCTATACCAAAGAACCCAATTAAAATTCTAGGGTTTTCCAAAAATGGTATAGCTTACCTTAATGTAAATGGAAGGTAATCAATCAAGAAACTTGAACTACCAATGGTACTCTTTTCTTTTCGGTTTCTGCCTCTCGCCGTTCTCTGCTTCTGTGTGTGCGCGCGCGCGCGGAGGTGAGTAAAATGAAAATGGGTCTAATTGCCAAGTTAGTGGACCAATGGAACTCTTTTCTTTTCGGTTGCTGCCTCTCGCCGTTCTCTGCTTCTGTGTGTGTGTGGAGGTGAGTAAAATGAAAATGGGTCTCATTGCCGAGTTGGAGCACTAACTCAATTTTGCGAAGGAGTCCCTCATCTTCCAATTAATGTAATATTTGCTCATCTGACTACCAATGATAAATAAGTACACACCGAACTTTAAATTTTAACCATCTTAAACCCTCATATATTATCAATTGTAAAATAAATCTTAAGAAAATAATTTATTCCGATTAAGTCCCTATTTGAGTTTGACTTTGACTAATCAAATCTTTGACTTGTATGGAACGGAGTGTAACATTTATACTACACCTCAACAACAAATCACTCATAAGCAATAACATGATATTCAGTGATGAAATGAACCACATTTGTATTGAGTGGTGGTTTACAGTAACTTCGACTACAGTTACTTATGCAGTGTCCCTTGTTGTGGTTACTTCAAAAATGGACAAAAAATTACTAAGCCGTGTAAATGAGATTGGACTTAGTGTGATGAAAATTCTTGTTATTGGATAGAATTCACATCAACTTGTTCAGTTCTATTATTTCAAATAGCCAAGTTTGGTGCGGAAATGGGTAGAGTGGGGAATTCTGTTATTGCGGATTGCTGACAAAAATAAAGGGCGAAGACAATCTCATTCAGGGAGAGAATCAAACTGTAACGCCCCCAACCCCATTTTCGACTCACACCTTTTATGACAGACATATACCTCGTGATAATAAAGCATTAGAGATAGATATCTTTTTAAAATATTCATTGACTCATTGACATTTTAAACTTTTTTTTTTTTGAAGAAGAAGCTTATGGATACATTGACGTGCATGATTATGAAAAGAAAAATATTAATGACATAAAATATAATAATCAAATATCATGTTCATATAAGGGAAACTTAGGTAACACAATCACAAATTTGGATAACACATTTAATGATGTAAAGTATACATGAAAATGAAGAGAGGTTTACTCGCTTGAAATATTAGCAAATTTACTTTTACATAATGTCCTTAGCCTTCCACGAAATCAATGTGCCAAAATCCTAGATTATTACCATTGATTAAAAAGACTTATACATAATGACGACATTTATAAATGGTCATCAGCAGCCAGTTAACCTTAAATAGTAAATAAAATTTATAACCAATTATTAATACTCGACGACGAACAATTAAAGAATGGATGGGCAGATCACATCAATTACGTATATTCGTGGAACCTATAGGATGTATTAATTAATTGTGAAGGGGGACAATATTAGCAGTAGACATTAACCTATGATAACAGTAATTTAAATAATTAAGGTTAAACTTACTTGATCACAACTGGCTAAAGTCACAAAATGAGTAAGAAACAAATAACTAATTATTTTGTTAGGTAACTTCATCTTTACTCTCAGTTATGATTTACTAATTATATTATAAAGGGACTATTAGTTTGAGCAACGCTATGAGCCAATTTATATTTTTTTTTAATAACCGTGGATGTCCGGGCCAGCTTGCGCGCACCTCGATTAATCCCACGGGGCCCTAAAGTTTACGGCCGGATAAACACCTCAGTGACCCTAAGGGAACTCGAACTGGTGACTATTGAGGAGCAAACTCAAGGCCTGACCAATTGAGCAATCCCTCATGATTAGATTATGAGCCAAATATTGAATCCTTTATTCGAGGTCAAGATAAATGTTAACATAGAAAGAATTGAAATAATGAAAACATATAAAACATGTCTCTTGCTAGTTGTTATAAGCACATTGCATGATCAAACATTGAACAGCTTAAAATATTTTTCTTGTTCAAATCGAACTAAAGTAGAATATGAACACTAAATTAAATATTTCAAGTACTGTGAACATGAATTATATAAGCATCAAGACCTATATTCATTTTATGTAAACTACTCATGATATATGTATATGTATATTGACATATTGACTGTTGGAAAAATTGGTTTTAATTAGTTGGTTTGATCAAGTTTTGACCAATTATTTTAGTGAGTCTCATTAGTTGAATAAAAGATTTCTTTGGCCTATTGTATTCTACTTCATGAATAGATTAATGTAATGTATTTATTTTCTCAAAACCAATTTAGGGTAAATGAAGAATTAAGACCAAAAGATGGCCACTTGATGTTGAAATAAATTGGGAATAAAAATTAATGGAAATTGGAAAATGACAATCCCACATAGGAAACTAGAAGAATAGAAATCACTTTATATTGATCAAGTTTGGGACTTGGTTTGAGTCTCAAGGGGTACCAATAGTCTTTGAAATGGAGATAACATACATGCTAGTAGGTTGAGCCAAAATCCACACGAGAGCACTGCCGCCAACACAACTTTTCGACGTTGTGTCTTCTGAACCCTGGATTTTATTCATTCGAAAATCAATTCTAATTTTTCTCTCTTACAAATTATATTCCTTCATTCCTGCATTATTCCATATTTTGCATTTCAGTCTCGAATATTATTTTTATGCATTTTAGTCCTCCAGTTTTAGAGAGATAAAAACTTTTGTAGGGTCGCCGAGTCTTGTAATTTGGAATGCTATTATACAAGTCGAAGTCATTGTATCTTAATAGACAAGTGGCGAAACATCGTCGCACCCGTGCAGAACATTGTCATCTTAAGGAGAACGAGTCAAATTCTTACATCAACCATTATTATTTTATTCCGTTCATTTTGAAAGCCGATATTCTGTCCAGCCGTTTATTCACTGCAAATATTATTTTAAATTATAGCACGGTAAAATCATTATTTTCTAACAATTTTAAGACGATAATGACAAGTAATACTACATCTACAATACCTCCCAACAATGCTCACGGGGAGAAATCAAAAAAATTCACGGGAGTGGATTTTAAGAAATAGCAAGAGAAAATGTTATTTTATTTCTCAACTCTGAATATGGCAAAATTCTTGAGTGAAGATACTTCAATTGTTGAGGAGGAAGAAATCGATCCTCAAAAACGAGTAGCATTCGATGCATGGAGTCATAGTGACTTCTTCTGCATGAACTACATCCGCAATTGCCTTGACAACACACTATACAATGTATACAGTTCAGTCAAAATAGCTAAATTACTATGGGAATCATTGGAAATGAAGTACAAAATGGAAGACGCTGAATTGAAGAAATTCGTTGTAGGCAAATTCCTGGACTTTAAAATGGTAGATTCTAAAAAGTGATGAATCAAGTCCAAGAGCTACAAATCATTTGTTAAGTAAAAATGGGTTTATACTAGTATTTGAGTCTAACAAGTTTGTGCTCACCAAAAATAGCATGTCTGTTGGCAAGGGCTGCTTAGCCAATGGACTATTCAAAATGAATGTAATGTTTGTACTTCATAATTTTGATACTAATAAAAATAAATCTTCTACTTAATTGATTAAGTCTTCTAACTTATGACATGATAGGTAGGACATGTTAATGTTAATACTTCACGTGAATTAGTAAGTTTAGATTTATTGTCTTCTATTTCATTTGATCAAAATTATCGATGCGAAACATGTGTAGATGCTAAATTAGCCAAACACCATTTCATTCAGTAGAAAGAAACTCGAATCCTCTACAACTAATTCACAGTGATATTTGTGACTTAAAGTTTGTGCAAACTAAAATAGGTAAAAAGTATTGTATTACTTTTATATATGATTGCACAAAGTACTGTTATATTTATTTGTTAAGGAGCAAAGATGAGACTTTAGAAATATTTAAACAGTACAACAATGAGGTTAAGAATCAACTAAGAAAACGAATAAAAGTTGTTTGTAGTAACAGAGGTGAGTGTTGACCTATGGTTGACTTCTCGTTTTGATTATCACAAACAAAATAGGTTTATTACTAACAAATTGATTTCAAGTGTCAATAGTGATCATTGTAAAATTGATGACACGAAGTTCGAGGCCAAGTAAATTTGCATGAGATCACTCAAATTGAAGAATGATATGGCAAACACGTGAAAATGATATCTCAACGCAAATTAAGACACAAGTCGAAGTACCAAATCAAGCCATGCATGACAAATCATTCAAACTAAGTACTTAGACATTTTACGACTACATGTAAGGTAAAACATTTTAATACTTGGCAAATACATCGTGACAAGATCAAAGTTTTGATTTTACAATCAAAAATTCACGACAAAATGTTTTACTTGAAAATATGTTTTTCAAACGTAAAAAATTCGAAAAATATATTTTTAAATATGAAAAACACTTTGAAAAACTTTTTAGAAATGTCCATCTAACACTTACATTTGACAAAATATAAAACGAGGACGTTTCGGGCCAAAAAGGTCATACGGACGTCCGGTATGTTCAATTTTTTGCCACAATGGTCATGTTTCAACAGTCCAATTTTCTGATAAAAAATAACGGATAATTGACCGTCCGGTATTTTACCGAACGTCCGTACGACCGTCCAGTAAGACAGAGCTTTTGACAGTTTTGAGTGCTATAAATACCTCACTATTTCTACACGTGTATAACCAATTCTTGAGCATTAAAGTGAGGCTTTTATTGATCTCAACTACCTTATTCTCCATCTTTAAGAAGATCTAAAGCATTATATTGTTGAAAAACTTTTGAGTGATTATAATTTGTGAAAATCTTTTGTTCATCAAAAAGTTTTTCATATCAACACTTTGAGCTAAATTCATTGCCATCTATTGAAGTGTTTGCCTCTTCTCTTCTTGTTATCAATCTTGATTCTATCATTCATCAAGAAGAGAAGTTTTTCACTTGTAAAATTCATTTGAGTTGTGGGTCATATTGAGGTCCCGTAAAGTTCAACGTTGTAAAATGATCGGTGTTCCTTTGTTGTAAGTCACCAGAAGCGTTGTAAGTGTTGGATTGCACCACAAGTCAATCAACTTAGTGAAAAAGGTATTGCTCGTGACGGAGAGCTTGATAACGGGGGACGTAGATCATTGCGTTGGATCGAACCTCCATACTATATCGTTTGCACTCTCTAACTCTTTTACTTAACGTTTTCTACTTTGTGCAAACTTATCTCGATTATCTACGTGTCTATTTGTGTTTGATTTGATTCATTATCATTTGTATGATTATTAGTTTAATATCTTGTGTACTTAATGAAAAAGTTTTAAAAACCAATTCACCCCCCTCTTGGTTAGTCAATCTTGGGATGTCAATTGGTATCAGAGTTCGGTACTCACTCCTTTAAGATTTCACAATCTTAAGTTATGGCTAACATCGACTTTCAAAATCTTGAGGGTTATTCTACAAACCGACCTCCCTTCTTTTATGGCACACACTATAATTATTGGAAGGCTAGAATGATGATTTATGTTCAATCTATTGGTTATAATGTTTGGGAAATTATTGAATATGGACCTTTTGTGTCTACAAAGACTATTAAAATAGATGGTAAACCCGACCACAGTATTCCTAAATCAAGAGAAGAATATGATGAAGAAGATAAGAGAAAATTATCATTAAATGCTAAAACCAAGAACTTGATTTATTGTGATCTAGATAAAAATGAATTCAATAGAGTTAATGCATGTGATTCGGCTCATGAAATTTGGCATGCTCTTGAAGTAACTCATGTTGGAACAAACAAGGTTAAGGAAACAAAAATAAATATGTTGGTTAAAGAATTTGAAAACTTCTTTATGAAACAAAATGAGCCTATTGTTGATATGATTACACATTTTACCGATATTGTGAATGACCTAAAAGGCTTTGATCGAAAGTATACTAACCGTGAACTTGTGAGCAAAATGCTTAGGTCACTCTTGGAAGAATGGACTCCTATATATTCGCTCATAGAAAACACAAAGGATGTGAACTCATATCCTTTAGAAGAATTGTATGGAACATTAATGACATATGAGCTCAACAATGTCGAAATTAAAGAAAAGACGAGGAAGAGCAAAGAGGAATCAAAAGAAGCTCCCAAGAGACAAATTGCTTTAAAATCGGCAATTGATGAAGAACCATCAACTAGCAACATGAGCAATGAGGAGCTTGATGATCTAGTACTCTTTGTCAAAAAATGGAGAGACTTTCGAAACAACAAAAAGTTTCAAAGAATAGATGACAAAGGAGAAGAGAAAAATAAGAAAATCACTTGCTATGAATATGACAAACCCGATCACAAAAGAACCAAGTGCCCAAACAAAAAGAAAAGCTTCAAGAAAAAGGTATTTCAAGCTACTTGGGATGATAGTGACAATGAAGATCAAAATGAAAGTGATGATCAAGATGAAATTGCAAACATGTGTCTCATGGCCATCGAAGATAAGGTAAGTATAAAATAATTTTCTTATGATGAATTACTTAATTCTTATGACGAGTTGCTTGAAGATTTTGAAAAATTTGCTTTAAGTCATTCTATTCTCAAAAAGAAAAATTTTCTATTGAAAGATGAATTAAAGAAAACCTTGGAAAAATAATAAAAAAAATCTTGATTATGAGCTATTGACCAACGAAAATATTTCTCTAAAAGAAAATGTTGAAGATTTGACAAAAATAGTGTATAAATTCACCCAGGGAAAGAAAAACTTTGACTTGATACTTGAAAATCAAACATGTGTTTTTGACAAAGGGGAAATCGGATTCAGATCCTCTTTAAAACAAAAATCTCTTGAAAATATGTTTGTTAAGTACTTTTTGTAATAAAATTGGGCATATTTCTTTTAATTGCTTAGCTAAAAAGAAACTATACTTTGAAAACAAAAACAAGTGGATCAAGGAATCCCCAAAAACTAACTACCAAGGACCCAATCTTATATGGGTACCAAAAATCAAAAATTAAATTATTTTTGTAGGTACCAAGTAAAATCAAAAGCAAATGATTTTTGAATAGTGGGTGTTCAAAGCACATGACCGGAGATCGATCACTACTCTCAAATTTCAAAACAAATGATGGTGGTCATGTAACTTTTAGAGATAATGCAAAGGGGAAGATAATTGGAATCGGCAACATCGGTAATCATCTGTCCCCCTCTATTGAAAATGTTTTATTAGTCGATAACCTCAAACATAATTTCCTAAGTATTAGTCAATTGTGTGATAAAGGTTACAATATAAAATTCGATTATTCCAAATACTTAATTAAGGATGCTACATCGAAAGAGAAGATTTTCATAGGAAGCCGAAACAAAGATGTTTATATCATTAATATTGAGCATGATAATAATGAACATTGCTTACTTGGATTTAAAGACGAAACTTGACTTTGGCATAGAAGACTTGGTCATGTAAACATGGAACTTATTTCAAAGATTTCTAAAAATTGTTTCGTGAAAGGATTGCCAAACTTGAAATTTGAAAATGACAAAATATGTGATGCATGTCAACTTGAAAAACAAGTCGAGAGTTCTTTTAAACAAAAAAAATATTCTCTTCAACAACGAAACCATTATAACTTCTCCACATAGAACTTTTTGGACCATCTAGAACGACTAGTTTAGGTGGTAAACACTACGCTTTTGTTATTGTTGATGATTTTTCTAGATTTACATGGGTAATATTTTTAAGTGCAAAGAATGAAGCCTTAAAAACTTTCAAACATTTTTGCAAGAAAGTAGAAAATGAAAAAGGTCACACTATTACTACAATTAGAAGTGACCATGGTGGAGAATTTGATAATCTTACATTTGACGATTTTTGTAATGATAATGGATATGAACATAATTTTTTGGCTCCTAGAACTCCTCAACAAAATGGTGTAGTAGAAAGGAAGAATCACACATTACAAGAAATGGCTCAGACCATGCTAAATGAAAATAACTTACCTAAATATTTTTGGGCCGAAACCATTAATACCGCATGTTATATCATAAATAAAGTTTTGATTAGTTGCAAGAAAACTAAAACTCCATACGAGCTTTGGAAAAATAGAATTCCCAACATTAGTTATTTCAAAATTTTCGATTGCAAATGTTTTATCTTAAACACAAAAGATAATTTGGGAAAGTTTGATTCAAAGTCTGATATTGGAATTTTTCTTGGTTATTCATCAACTAGTAAAGCATATAGATTTTTCAACAAAAGAATTCTAGTCGTTGAAGAATCAATGCATGTCACTTTTGATTAAACTAACCCACTTGATCGAGAGAGAGGTAGTGATGATGATGTAGGTTTGGAAACTCCTTTTAAACAAATGGCTATCCAAAACAAAGGAGCACCAAACGAAGAACAAACAAAAGAATCTAATGATCAAGAAAGAGAAGAAACTCTAACCAAAGCTCAAGAAGAATCTACATTGCCAAAAGAATGGAAGTTCGTCTCATTTCACCCAAAGGAGTTAATCATCGGAGATCCATCAAAATGTATCACTACTAGAACCTCTCTTAGAAATCATCTAGGTAGTTGTGCATTCATATCACAAATAGAACCCAAAATTTTCAAAGAAGCGGAATTTGATGAATTTTGGATTGTATGGGACTTGGTTGCAAGACCAACAAATCAAACCGTTATTGGCACTAAATGGTTTTTCGAAATAAAAGAGATGAAAGTGGAATCATTGTGCGTAACAAGGCTAAATTAGTGGCCCAAGGTTACAATCAAGAAGAAGGAATTGACTATGAGGAAACATTTGCACCGGTAGCTCGATTAGAATCCATTCGCGTGCTTCTTGCATTTTCATGTCACAAAAACTTCACTCTTTATGAAATGATGTTAAAAGTGCATTTTTAAATGGATTTATCCAAGAAGAAGTCTACGTTGAGCAACCACCCAATTTTGCAAATCATAAATTTCCAAACCATGTGTTCAAACTTAGAAAAGCTCTTTACGGCCTCAAACAAGCTCATAGAGCTTGGTATGAACGTTTGAGCAAATTTTTACTTTCTAATGGTTTCTCTATTGGAAAAGTCGACACTACTCTTTTTATCAAAACTAAAAAACAAGACATGATCATTGTTCAAATTTATGTTGATGACATTATTTTTGGTACAACAAATATTCAACTTTGCGAAGAATTGTCTAAAAACATGAGCATGGAATTTGAAATGAGCATGATGGGTAAACTCAAATTCTTTCTTGGACTTCAAATCAAACAAACATGTGATGGCATATTCATAAATCAAAGTAAGTACATCTTAGACATGATAAAGAGGTTTGAGATGAATGATCTCAAACCAATGAATACCCCAATGACCACTTCCATAAAGCTTGACAAGGATGAGCAAGGCACCCCCGTCGACATCACAAAATATCGAGGTATGATCAGATCCCTTCTTTATTTAACCACAGTAGACCCGATATTATGTTCAGTGTATGCTTATGTGCTCGTTTTCAGTCTAATCCTAAGGAATCCCACCTCAAAGCTGTAAAAAGAATTTTTAGATATCTTAGTGGGACTCGAACCTTAGGACTTTGGTATCCAAAACAAACTTACTTTGATTTACTTAGTTACTCAGATGCCGATTGGGCCGATTGTCAAGTTGATCGAAAAAGCACTAGCGGCACTTGTCACTTTTTTGGTTTCGCTTTGGTTTCATGGTTTAACAAGAAACAAAACTCCGTAGCCTTATCTACGGCCGAGGCCGAATACATTTCCGTCACGAGTTGTTGTGCTCAAGTGCTTTAAACGAAACAAACTCTTAGCAACTATCATCTATCCTATGATCATATTCCTATCATGTGCGACAATACAAGTGCTATCAATTTATCCAAGAATCCCGTTTTACACTCTCGAACGAAGCATATTGAGATTCGACACCATTTTCTAAGAGACCACGTTCAAAACGGTGATATTTCACTTGAATTTGTTGATACCAAACACCAATTAGCCGATATTTTCATAAAACCCCTTGCGCTCGATCATTTTTCCACTATTAGACGTAGCTTAGGTCTTATCGAGCTAAAATGATTTTCAAATGGTATTTTCTAAATTCCTACTACATATTTTTTTTTTTAAATTGTATTTTCAACATTCATATATTTTACATCTCCTTCTGTTTTTAGAAAAAAAAATTATCGGACGTCCGATAAGGACTAGAATGTTTTCTGCCTTTGGAGTCAGTTTTACCAGACGTCCGGTATTTCAAAATTCCATATTTTAATCGCGATTTGCACCATTTTTTCTCCACTTCTCTTCTCTAAACCTCCTCGCCCATCTCTCCTCTCTCAAATTGCTCTCCTAATTAGATCAAAAACTCAAATTTTTCTCCTTCCAATTCTTTCCTCCATCAAGAATCAACCACGTAACCTAAAAAAATTATTTTGCTTTTCATGGTTTTTCACCAAAACCGAACCCTAGCTCTCTAAATCTCATTTCTCACCATTATTCTCATATCAATCCAACCATTAGCATCAAATTCACTACTTTCTAAAGTGATTCTCACATTATAGAAACCATTTTCAAAGAATTATTCCAACCAATTTCGAAATCTCGCCCAAAATGCCATACTACTCGAAAATCCCCAAATTTGAGCACAATGTCTACTTCACGTGGTAGATGGAAGCGGATTAAGCAAATGGTTAGGTGTTGTTCCCCATCTCCGTCATCCGAAGAAGAAACATGGATCTTGAACCCGAGCCGGCAGCGAATCTCTTTGTGAAATCACCCATTCTAACCGGTAAAAATGTTGATTTACCCACTTTTACTTTCGACGCCCCTGCATTTAGAATAGAGGAATTTATCATGAATATGGGTTGGACATCTGTATGCAATTTAGAAGAAAACAAATATCCATGGCTAATGCGTGAATTTTATCAAAACATGATTTTTCCCTTTCGGAATGCCGACATTACTTGTTTTATAAAAAATGTTCAAATCACGATTTCAAAACCTCTTATTCGTAGCATCCTTGAACTTGAACCATGTGATATTCAAACCTTCGTGCATAAAACTCATCCTTCTGTTAATGGTTATAGCCCCGTTGATACATGTCGTCGTGTTACGGGTAAAATTTTTGAAAACATCAAGAAAATCTCTACACATCAACTTACTCTCCCCTATAAAGTTTTGCAAAATATCATCGCTAATGTAATCTTACCTAGGAAGGGGCATCGAGATGAAGTGAATTGTTTCGATCTTTTTCTGCTTGATTCTTTTCTTGTCGGTAGGAAAGTTGATTTTCCGACCGTTGCCTTAGGTCTCATGCAGCTTATTAACTCCTCTCTCTTCGCTAAGGTACTCCTATATGGCATGCTCTTAACCAAAAATTTTCAATATTTTAATATCCCTTTTCACGATGAAACATTTGTCAAACCCCGTCCCTCCGACACCATTAATTCCTCTAAACTCAAACGCATGAAAATTGTTAAGAAAATTGGACAATGGGTGGTTGAAACAAAGGGGTTCGACCCGGCCTCAGGACCGTCTACTTTGCCATTCGAGGAAGAGCTAGAGGACGACAACGACGAGGAGGGCACACAGCACGCCATAGGGACTTCACACGATCCGCCTCCTGCCAGTCGAGGACTCTCTGAGGATCAGTTTGCACTATTGAGCAGACGGATCAACTCCCTCACCACGGCATTCGACAGGATGAGCGGCGAACTCCGTTACATACAAGACCAGCAGGACGCGATCATTGCACAACAGGCTACCATGCAAGAGCAGATGATCGCCTTTTTCGCTGACATGTTGACTCGATTTCCGCACCCTCCTCCTCCAGCTCCGTAGCTATTGTTTTTGCACTTTTAAAAATTTTTCTTGAAACTATGGTTGAATGTTTTGATTACGTACTCGAACTATGAAAATTTATGAAATGGTAATTAGACGTTCTATTGTTCAATTTCTATGCTTAATTCTTCATGATTGATTCCGTGCTTTTTGCTTATGCCAAAAGGGGGAAGGAATAGAGAGATTTGCATAATTATATTTAAATAGGGGGAATGTATGCTAAATAGATAGGGGGAATGTGTGTATGCGATTCTATCAATTTGTTTCAAATTACATTGCAAATCATTGTGTTTGTCATAATCAAAAAGGAGAAAATTGTTGACCTATGGTTGACTTCTCGTTTTGATTATCACAAACAAAATATTTTTATTACTAACAAATTGATTTCAAGTGTCAATAGTGATCATTGTAAAATTGATGATACGAAATTCGAGGACAAGTAAATTTGCATGAGATCACTCAAATTGAAGAATGATATGGCAAACACGTGAAAAAGACATATCAACGCAAATCGAGACACAATTCGAAGTACCAAATCAAGCCATGCACGACAAATCATTCAAACTAAGTACTTTGACGTTTTACGACTACATGTAAAGGTAAAATATTTTAATACTTTGCAATTGCATCGTGACAAGCTCAAAGTTTTAATTTTACCATCTAAAATTCACGACAAAATGTTTTACTTGAAAAATATGTTTTTCAAACATAAAAAAGTCGAAATATGTATTTTTATATATGACAAACACTTTGAAAAACTTCTTAAAAACGTCCCTCTAACACTTACATTTGACAAAATATAAAACGAGGACGTTTCGGACCAAAAGGTCGTACCGGACGTCCGATATGATCAATTTTTTGCCACAACGATCATTTTTCAACGGTCCAATTTTCTGACAAAAAATAATGGATAATTGACCGTCCGGTACGACCGTCCGATAAGACAGAACTTTTGACAGTTTTGAGTGCTATAAATACATCACTATTTCTCCACTTGTATAACCAATTCTTGAGCATTAAAGTGAGACTTTTATTGATCCCAACTACCTTATTCTCCATCTTTAAGAAAATCAAAAGCATTATATTTTTGAAAAACTTTTGAGTGATTATAATTTGTGAAAATCCTTTGTTCATCAAAAAAAAATTTATATCAACACTTTGAGCTAAATTCATTGCCATCTATTGAAGTGTTTGCCTCTTCTCTTCTTGTTATCAATCTTGATTCTATCATTCATCAAGAAAAAAAGTTTTTCACTTGTAAAATTCATTTGAATTGTGGGTCATATTGAGGTCCCGTAAAGCTCAATAGTGTGGGTCGTGTTGAGGTCTCGTAAAGCTCAACGTTGTAAAAGGATCGGTGCTCCTTGGTTGTAAGTTATCGAAAGCGTTAAAAGGACTGGATTTTACCACAAGTCAATCAACTTAGTGAAAAGGGCCTTGCTCGTGACGGAGAGCTTAGTAATGGGGGACGTAGATCATTGCGTTAGATCGAACCTCCATACTATATCGTTTGCACTCTCTAACTCTTTTACTTAACATTTTCTAGTTTGTGCAAACTTATCTCGATTATCTACGTGCCTATTTTTGTTTGATTTGATTCATTATCATTTGTGTGATTATTAGTTTAATATCTTGTGTACTTAACGAAAAAGTTTTAAAAACCAATTCACCCCCTCTTGATTAACCAATCTTGGCTTTTAGTGGGCAATATGGAGCATTGTTTGAAGACCTTTGTTTATATTCTAGGATTATTCATCAAACTACTGCTCTTTATTAACCTCAGTCGAACGGTATTGCCGAACGAAAAAATTCTACTCTGAAAGAAATGATGAACGCTATGTTGATTAGTTTTGGTTTGCCTCAAAATTTGTGGAGAGAGGGGGGTCTCAGCTGACTACATTCTAAATAAATTACCACACAAAAGTAGGAATGAAGCTCCTTATATGAAAATGTCATAAACATTCGTACAAATACTTAAAAATGTAGGGGTGTTTGGCTAAGGTATAAGTATCAAATCCTAAACAAGTTAAAATAGGGTTTAAAACCATCGATTGTATATACATTGGATATGTATTAGTGTTTATCGGTTTCTCTTACATAAGTTTGACATTCCAAATGTACAAGAAAATACTATCATTGAATCTAGGAATGTTGTACTTTCTAGGAACATTTTTCCTTGTAAGGATAGGAAAAAGATAAGTTCGTAAAAACAAACTTATAATACTACAATTGGTAATCATCAAAGTGAAAAAATAAGATGTAGCAAAAGGACCAAAACATCTATATCTTTTGGTCCAGATTTTTAACTTATCTACTAGAAAATGAACCTAGGACATTCAATGAAACAATGTTTAGTCTAGAAGCTCTATTTTGGAAAGAGGTTATCAATAGTGAAATTGATTCAATTATGCAGAATCATACGTGAGAGTTGGTAAATCATCTACCTGGTAACAAACCGTTAGGTTGTAAATAGATTTTCAAAAAAAAAAAAGTAAAGACTGATAGATCAATTGATAAATATAAAGTTAGATTGGTAGCTAAAGGATTCAAACAAAAAGAAGGTCTTGATTTTTTCGATACATACTCACATGTGATAATGATAATTTCTATTAGAGTATTAATTGTAATCGCAGTATTGCATAATTTGGAAATCCATCAGATGAACGTCAAAAATAGCTTTCTTAAATGGAGAGTTAGAAGAAGAAACTTACATGGAACAACTTGAAGGGGTCATTGTTCCTGGACAGAAGAAAAATGTGTATAGGCTCGTTAAATCGTTATACGGTCTAAAGTAAGCGCCAAAACAATGACATGCAAAATTTGACAAAACTATGTTGTCAAATGATTTTCAGATTAACGAGTATGATAAATGTGTTTATATTAAACCACACCTAATGCATATGTAATCTTATGTCTATATGTTGATGACATGTTAATTATAGGTAGTAATTATGATATCATAACAATTATCAAGAAAATGTTGACGAAATGTTTAGACATGAAAGATACGGGTATTGCAAATGTAACATTAGGAAATAAAATTCTTAAAACATCTAAGGGACTTGTTCTATCCTAATCTCACTATATTGAGACTATATTTAAGAAGTTTCATAGAAATGATGAAAGTCCACTTAAAACTCTAGTAGACTTAAGTCTACATTTGGCCAAACATAAAGGCGAACCTCAATAGAGTACTCTCGGATAATAGGCAGTCTAATGTGTATTACAAATTTCACTCGTCCGGTTATTGCGTATGCATTGAACAAGCTTAGTAGATTTACAAGTAACTCAAATAATAAAAATTGGAAGGCAACGGTAAGGGTTCTTAGATATCTGCAATGAACCTCAAATATTGGATTACATTATAATAGATATCCAGCTATGTTAGAAGGATACATTGATGCTATTTGGATATCAGATACGAAAGACTCAAATTCGCTAGTGGTTATGTTTTTACCATTGGTGGTACGTTCATATCTTCGAAATCTTTTAAACAAACATGTATAGCTTGATCCACAATGGAATATGAGTTCATACCTTTAGAAAAAGTTGAAGAGAAAGCAGAATGGCTTCATAATTTTTTAGTAGATACTTCATGTTGGCCTAAACATGTGCCTACAATTAGTATGTATTGTAATAGTCATCAACTATCAGTAGAGCGAAAAGTAGTATGTATAATGGTAAGTCCCGACATATACGTCGAAAACATAACATAACTAAACAATTGATCTCAAATGGTGTTATTTCCATAGATTATGAAAAATATAGAGAAAATCTCACAGATCTGCTACCAAAGGCTTACTAAGAGTTCAAGTATATTGCATATCAAGGGGAATGGGCTTAAAGCCTACTACGTAAGGATTTTTGTAAAGGCAACACAACTTTACTAACTGGAGATCTCGAAATCTTTATTCAATGGGACAACAAAGTTATAAAAATTCAAAGAAACACTTGGCTATCCGCAAAATTTTTTTTAGGTTAAGTTATATTTTGGATGATTCTTATGTCTTGGATTATCTAAGTGGGCCTTAATAGGAGATCACCTATACAAGTGTGAAGTGGGGCCGCTTCTATAAAGAATGTTTCAAAGACTTGAATTCTCTAAAGCTATTATAAAATTCAAGAATTGTTCAAGGTCAAAATGAACATTCAAGGCCAAAATGAACACAACAATAGAACTCGAAAATCTTAGGAAGGCTATTGTGTTGATACTATTGTCTTAGTTTACACCAACGACTGACAGTTCAAGACATCACACGTTCACTAATTAGCCAAATAAATTCGATAGTATTTTACTACAGAAGGTTCAAACCCATAAAGTACCTATCGGATGCAATAAAATTCCGCATGATCTCTCTATAAGGTATGCATAGTCTATTGCATTAATTTCCATTCATGAGGGGATTGTTGGAAAAATTGATTTTAGTTAGTTGGTTTGACCAATTATTAAACAATTATTTTAGTTGTCCCGTTAATTAGACAAAAGATTTCTTTGGTCAATTGTATTCTACTCCATGAATAGATTAATGTAATGTATTTATTTTCTCAAAACCAATTTAAGGTGAATGAGAAGTTAAGGCCAAAAGATGACCACATAGAAAATCTAGAAGAATAGAAAGTACTTTATATTTCTCAAGTTTAGGACTTGGGTTTGTGCCCCAAAGTGTACCAATATTCTTTGAAGGGAAATAACCTACAATTTAGTAGGTTGAATCAAAGCCCACATGTAACGACCCAAATATTATAATTTAAATCGCTACCAAATTTATTTATTTCAACAATATAAGTATATGAAATTAACTAGCACAAGTAAATTAATAGAGGAAATTCATAACCAAATAAAATGTATTCCAAATAAATAAATTAAAAGCCATGCATATTGTATTTCTTAGATAAATAATAAAATGTTAATTCTACTAATAAAGATTAACACAAATTTAAATTTATAACCCAATAAAACATGTCTTAAATTTCTAAATTAAAAAAGCTCTTATGAAATAAAATAAAAAATTGCTGAAATTAATAATGTCTTGTTACACCGGTTTATTTTATTGAGTCACATAAATCTTGGCACCAAGATTACACCTCATCACCCGTCAACCGTTTGTTCTAACCTATGAGGAGTTGGGAAAAATGTGAGTATGTGGGGATACTCAATGGGACACGAGAAAATGGTGCAATTCCGAATAAAAAATATTAAATTATGCGTCAAAAATATCATAACATCGTATCATATCTTTAAAAATCGGTATGAGCTCATAATATATCATATTTTTGGTACCGGATGGCCATTTCATATCATATCAAAACTTTTATTAGAATAATATTTATCAACATGAAGAAATAAGATTAAATGGGGCAATTCACTCGCACCTTGTAATCTTACCTTAATTGATAAAAAGAATTGTTGGAAGAAATGCAAGAAATTCACGTTCCCAAAATCTGTTGTTGCCATGTCTATGTGCGTGTTTCGCCCTGTAAAAAAAATATCATTTATTTTTTATTCCCAAATTGGAGCACTTGTTTAAGAAAGACAGTAATCATTCTCATGTAACCGTATATAATTCTTCTATTAAATATATTTTCCATATAATTGGTTTAAAATTACTCACACATGCTTGTTAAACATTTGAAATTAAAAGGCAACTTAATTAATTCTAATAAAAACAATGGACTCTTTTGGTGGCACAAATCATGAGGTGTCGTGTACTATACCAAGAAAGTGTCCAATATAATATATTACATCATTCAAACATTCTAAACATAAAAATAAAAAATAAACTTATCTTTCCATCAAAGTCAAATCATAACCAACAAAAAAATATTTCTCTATTTCAACTAGTACACGTGGCTAGATTGGAAGGATTTTAAATCCACATTAGTTTAATTAATAACAAATTAAGGTAATATCTTTCAACCTCAATAACGTGGGCATAACTTATTCGAAATAATTATTTCTGGAGTCCAAGATGCATTATTTAATACGAGCTATAAAATGAACCCAAAAATTGCATTCTAATTCTATCTCTATTAAAATTTAATTATTTGGCCCAACAAAATAAGAGTTCAAAACTTATTTCTCTATAGTCCTTCAACTAAAATTAAAATATAAAATATAGCATTGAAAACAATTAATTATATTTTAAAAAAATTATCGGGGCTTTACAATCTATCCTCCTTAAAATATTTTCGTCTTCGAAAATTACCTTGGTTAATCGAAGAGTTCTTAATACTTGGTTTTAAGCTCATATTCCTTCTCCCAAGTTGACTCATCAAATCCATTATTTCGCCGCTGGACCTTGACTATGAAACTTCTCTATTTTTGAGTTGATGAATTTTTCTATCCAAAATCATCGTCGAAGATTTCTTCATAAAATAAGTCTCTTTGTACCTCTAATGTCTGATAACCCACCACATGATTGGGATCATGATCATATTTTCTAAACATCAAAACATGGAACACGTTATGCACTGCTGGAAGTTCAGGTGACAAGACAAGTCGATAAGCAACCACACCAATCCTTTCAAGAATTTCGAAAGGTCCAATAAATCGTCGTCTCAACTTTTCTTTCTTATCAAATCTCAATACGCCCTTCATTGGTGCTACTTTCGGAAAAACTTTGTCACCCACTTGAAATTTTAAATCCTTTCTTTTACCATCATCATAACTTTTATGTTGGTCTTGTACTATCTTTATTCTTGTTCTAATCTTATCAACCGCCTCAACTGTTCATTTAATAATTTCAAGACCCAGAATTCTATTCTCTCCAAACTCATCCCAATAGATAGAGGATTTGAACTTCCTACCTTAAACAGCTTCATATGGTGCTATGTTTATAGTAGCCTGGAAACAAGCTCTACTAACGACAATGCATGTGTCTCTCAAATACCACCAAGATTTAAAACACATGCCCTCAAAATATCTTCAAGAGTTTGAATAGTTCTTTCTAATTGTTCATTCGTCTGTAGCCCCATATAAGTTTCTCTAAAACTTTGATGTGAACCTCGGGTCTCTATAAAAAATAATGTGGCTAGAATTCCATACAATCTGACTATCTCTCTGATGTGTAATTGTATGAGTTGTTCCACGTTGAAATTTTTGATTGACAGAAAATAAGCTGACTTTGATAAACGATCAATCACTACCTAAATAGCACCGTGACCTCTTGCTAACCTCGGAAAGCCTACCACAAAGTCCATCGCTATATGTTCCCATTTTCATTCTGGAATATCCAACGATTTCATTAGTCCTAATGGTCTTTGATATTCTGCCTTGAACTATTGACAAACAATACATTTCTCCTCGAACAGACCAATTATCTTTTCATGTTTCTCTACCCAAATGTATCTCGAAGATCTCGATATATTTTTATACTGCCTGGATGTCCAGCATACGGGATGCAACAAGCATCTTCCAATATCTCGTTTCTTATACTTTCATCTTTAGGTATACACAACCTTCCTCTAAAAGTCATCGTGTTATCTACAGATACTTCAAATCTCATACGTTTGTTTGAACCGCCCTTAGCTTTAATCTTCTGTAGAAATGGATCTTTATCATGTGCTTCTTTGAATCGATCCTCAAGAGTAGGTTGAATCATAAACGCTTTTATTCTCGCTATAGCCTGAGTTGGTGGCATGATGACTTCCAATCTCAATTTCTCAAAGTCATTTACCAATTGTTTCTACACCATGGGTAAGACGGCTAATTGTGATCTTGTCTTCCTACTTAAGGCATCGCGACTACGTTCGCCTTACCCGGATGGTAAAAAATTGTATAGTCGTAATCTTTCACTAATTCCAACAATCTTCTGTGTCTCATATTCAGTTCATTCTATGTAAAGAAATATTTGAGATTTTGTGGTCCTTATAGATTTCACACTTTCTTCCATACAAATAGTGACGTCATATCTTTAAGGCATGAACTACCGCTACAAGCTCCAAGTCGTGTGGTAGATAGCTCTGTTCATACTGCTTCAATTGTCTCGAGGCATAAGCAATCAGCTTTCTATGTTGCATCAGAACACAGCCTAAACCCTACATAGAGGCCGCACTATATATTACGAACCCATTTGATCCTTCAGCTGTCATCAATATAGGGGCCGAAACTAATCTCTACTTGAGTTCCTAAAAACATTTTTCACACGTTTCCATCCACTGAAACTTCACACCCTTTCTAGTTACCTGAGTCATCAGACCTTCTATTTTTAAAAATCCTCAATAAATCTTCGATAATAACCAGCCAACTCTAAAAAACTGCGAACTTCACCCACACTGGTCTAACTTACCAATTAGTTACTACTTCTACTTTAACTGGGTCTAGCTCAATTCTCTGGGCAGTAACCACGTGACCAAAGAAATCCACTTGATTGAGCTAAAATTCGCACTTCTTGAATTTGGTATATAATTTTCCTTCCTCAAAGTTTCAAGTACTACTCAGAGTTGTTCTTTATGCTACTTCTGATCTTTAGAGTACACAAGTATGTCGTCAATAAATACTATGACAAACTAGTCTAAGTACTGATGGAGCACTCAGTTCATGAGATCCATAAATACAGCTGGAGCATTGGTTAAACCAAAAAGGCACGACAGTGAGTTCATAATGTCTGTATCGAGTTTTGAATGCAATTTTCGGTATATCGATTGCCTTAACCTTCAACTGATGATACCATGACCTCAAATCAATCTTCGAAAACACCGATGTACTCCTTAACTGGTTGAATAAATCTTCTATTTTTGGTAGCGGGTATTTATTTTTGATAGTCAGATGGTTCAGTTCTCGATATTCAATGAACATCCTTATACTCACATCCTTCTTCTTCACAAAAAGTACTAGAGTGCCCACAAGGGATACTCGATCGAATGAAACCTTTTTCCGCCCTTTCAAATGTATCTTCAATTATTGAAATTCTTTCGGTGCCATTCAGTACGAGGCCTTAGATACTAGTGTTGCTCTGAGAATCAAGTCAATTGTAAATTCCACTTGCCTATCTTGTGGAATGCCATGTAGATCTTCTGGGAATACGTCTGCAAAATTTCGCACAATGTTAATAGCATTAACAATTATTTCTGTATACTTGAAACCGATGATATTAACTAAGAATCCCTGGTATGACTCATTTCTCAGCATTTTCTCCACTGAAGATATTTTGAAGATTGTTAGGAGAGAATTGGATTGAATTATAAGTCAAAAATGAATGGAATATGATCAAAATATTATCACAAATCAATTTTCAATCGCATTAATTATATTTCATATTTTTAGTTAAATATTGAGACTCATTTTTGGTATAGTAAATGTCCGAATTAGAAAAATTCTAATATTAAAGTTGTAGCCATTTGAGTTAACTTTCCAACTCACTTTGAATCACCTCAATCAGATATCGATACAGAAAGTTATGACCAAAATATTGACTTTTATACAGAGACAAGACATGCGAGCACGAAGACAAATTTTCTTATTAGATTGGTACTCTTTCGGAAACTAATTTGGACGTGATTTTCAACCCATTTTCGACCCCTACAAATACATAACGGTAGAATATATTAGAAACCTATCTCATATATCTCATACTACAATATTCCATCAATTTTCTTCATAAAAGAGGGGCAAAATCATATATTGTGAGAAGATTTTAAAGGCGAAGTTTAAGAACTCGCCAATTGGAGATTAAACATGGGATTTGTAGGGCAAATAAACAAAAGGGTTTTTGAGGATTTATCAAAATTTCTTTGAAGAAATTCAAGAACATCAAAATTTATCTTACTTCATTCATTAATTCACAATTCCAGGTAATGTTATACAAAATTATGATGTTTTCTTGTAATTTCTATATGTTATCCTATTTATTTAATTGCTATGATGATATGAACCCTTGTTACGATACTTTTGGTTTTAATAAATTAGTTTGACTTTAATTTTCTTTTAAATTCTTGGATTTTTATTATCGTTTTTCACGTTTTTCAATTGATTGGCCACTAGTTAAATTATTTGTAGATTTTGCTGTTATCGAGAGAGACAATATGATATGTATCACAAAATAATAAAATTTGTAAAGTCCGATAGGGGATAGAGATATGTATACCACTATACTTTACGTGATTTTTATAGGTGCTCTAGTATGTTTAATAGTTTTTTGCATGTTCTTATCTTTTGCGGAGATAAAGGACAGTCGCATGTAGGAATAAATTTAATCGTTATCGAGAGAGCCTTTTAATTAAAATAGGAATATCAATCAACAAAAAGATTTCGAATTGTCATTTTAAATTGTTGAACTAAAAATGGATTAACAAGAGGGATTCGATATTTTAACAATACTTCTCACATATTTGAAAACCAATTTTACTTACTTTCACTTAGTTAATAATTTACAAATTTGCATAGATAAACTCAAATCACTTTTGCTATTCGATTAAAGATATTATTAACTTTAACTAGATCAAAAGTGCAATCATTGTGAGTTCGTTACTCTATTCATCATTTTATTACTTGATTACAATACCATGCACTTGCAGGAAATCAAACGATCAAGTTTTTTGTATCGTTGTCGGTTACTATAGTATTTGATAAGTTTTAATTAATAATTGCTTTAATATGAATTTTACTACTTTTGTAGTTTAGTTTATTATATTTGAAAAACTTTATAGTGTTTTTCAAAGTTCGAAACATATTGATCTTGCTCAATTCGACTTGGAAATCAAACAAACACTCAAGCTTCAAAAAAGAGAAAGTTGGAAACACAACGAACACGGAAAGAGGACAACATGGTAAAGGATAATCTAAATAGCAAATACGAGGCAGAGCCTCCTAATATGGTTGTAGTCAATGAAAATGCAAGACTAATAGGTGAGCGCATGGTTTCAGCATTTGGTCAAACAAACTTCTAGATGAGGACAGATGTGATCAACATATTCCAAAATGAACTACAATTCTTTAGGAGAGCTACAGAGAATCACAACGCTCATATATCAAAAAATTTGGACATGTGTACAATTATTGAGTATCGAGAGATGTTTAGTGAAACAATCAAACTGAGGCTCTTCCCATACACATTAAAAGACTCAACAAGGAAATGTTTAGATACTTTCTCACCTCAAAGCATCATTTCTTGGAACAGCTTAAGTCAAAAGTTTCTAAGCAAATATTTCCTGCCGAAAAGGATTGCAAAGCTGAGGGATGAGATAAGCACATTCAAACAATTAGACTCGGAATGTTATTTAAAAGTTTGGGAACGAACAAGTATTTGCTCCACCAATGCCCACAACATGGATTACAAAAATGACTTTAGGAAATACTTCTACATTGGTCTGAATCCGATAAGCATGGCTAACATTGACTTTGTGTATAATGGTTCTATGAGAAAAGAACTGCGAATCAAGTCTCCTAAATTATGGAGGATTTGGTATTCACCAGTGTACTTTGGCCTACTGAAATGACGAGTGGAAAGAAAGTTACTGGGGTATTCAAAGTTGATTCTTTGACAATAGTATCAGCACAGTTAGCATCATTGACACAGACGGTAGAACAACTTAATGCCGTTCACACAGCTAGACCGAAATGTAAGCATTGTGGAGGAAATCATAAGAGTGTTGATTGCACTGAAGAAAACACTTTTGTTCAATTAGTGAAGGATGTCAATTATTCACGGAATTTTCAAAAACAACAATACAATCAAAATTCTAACACTTACTATCCAGGCTAGATGAATCACATAGGTTTCCAATAGAGCAAAATTGGAACAGGGAGTTCGTCACATGCCTATCGCCGAGCCATCGCTCGAGCGACAGGCTGTCGCCCGCTTCTCGCTCGAGCGAACGGTTTTGTTTCCTTTCTTCGATTTTATGCGATTTTTAACCTAGTTTCCATATTTTAGATTAATTCTAGAGTTTTGACATGTCTCCTATAAATAGTAGACTTTTCATTCAGTTTATGTTGTTGACAGCAGCAGAAGTTTATTTTCTCTCCATTGGTTGTCATTAATAAAATATTATGTTCATCTGCCAATTTCATCTTCTTGTTTGTTTTTCTTTGAAATCTTGTTCTTGTTTATTAGTTTGTACAATTTATATTTTATATCGCGTTATACCACATCCTCGAATTCCTAACAGCATGTGTAAATGGCTTTGTGCCCCTCCAATAACAAAATATAATTTGTCGTCCAAAAAGAAAACACAAAACAGAGATGCAAGACGAGTACATGCTAGCAAGTCATTTTGAACTAAAAAATTACTTGAAAATGAAACTAATTGAATAATATGCATTATAAGCATGTTTAGAATAATGGTTAAATAGTAAATCGTCCATAGTTTTGAGAAAAAAAAATATATTCATTTATGTGTCACACACATGCATGATTTTCAAGACCCAACAATAGCACGACTTTTTTGTAATTTCAATGGGAATGAACAACTTTTAGTATTGCGCTGCACGGCTGATCAAGATTGGAGTCAAACTTTCTATTTCCTGGTTATTTCCTAATACTATATGATATATTATTCATCTACCCTCAATTTTTAACTTGTCATCCATAATCATTTCGACCAATAAACGTGGTCCAAATCGAAAGTGAAATGACTGCTAAGTTTTTTTTCTTAAAATCAGCTGACTTTAAATCATATGCGCTCAAATAATGCTGCACAATATGGGTTTGTACTCGTCTCCAAGAGCTACCACTCGACTGTATAGTTTTATTTGAAAATCATTTTTTCCTAAATTTATTTTTAACAATATATTATTCTAATAAAATAATTTTACAAGTGAACTCAAATTTTTTTCTACTCTTTAACCTCATATTCTAAAAAAAAAAAATCATTTATTCAGCTTGTATGTGTATATAGACTTGTCTTCGACACCCGTCAGGAAGGGGCTGTTGACTCTAAGCGAGAGACTGTTAGTAGACTTCACACCCAAATCATAATCAGCAAAGTCTTGCACGAGACTCTTGTGATGTTACAGATTTACTGGGCCCTCCCAATAAGTGATTTAGCCACCACTGCTTAGCAATAAGCAGTAGCTACCTACGAAACTTCTTTCGACTTCCTAGGAAGTTTACTAGGAAAGAGGAAGCATCATCAGCTGATGATACATCATATATAAACAGCATGCAACTGCAAGTGAGTCGATAAGCATGGATAAGCATAACCTCCAGAATATAAACATTCCCGGCGCCACTTGTGGAGCTGGAGCGCTGGACACTCCCATGAGTGAGTACACAGTCACTGAGAGGAACTTCGAAGTTTCTGATTTCTTCGAGCTCGATGACTGGATTGATGAAGATCCAGCATTTGTTGTGTCGGGTTATCCTCAGAATCCAGGTTATGCATCAAATGAAGTTGTAAACTCCAGTGGTATCAGTAGTGGCTATCATGAAGGAGATAGTAGCCGTAAGCAAGTCTTGAATTTCGTTATTTTAAAATTTCGTGTATATTATTGTGTTATATGGATTGTGTTTGTGTTACTAGCAGGTGGAGGGAGTGGCAAGGAGAAGAAAAAATTTAAAGAGAAGGTTGCTTTCAAAACAAAGTCAGAGATCGAGATACTAGATGATGGCTTCAAGTGGAGGAAGTACGGAAAAAAGATGGTGAAAAACAGCCCTAATCCAAGGTATACAACTATCTGTTACTCGTTATGCATTAGAGATTTGTGAAAGAGAGCTCTAACTACCGTATCATGTAATCGAACAGAAACTATTACAAGTGTTCAGTTGAAGGTTGCCCAGTGAAAAAGAGAGTTGAAAGAGACAAAGAGGATCCGAAGTATGTAGTAACGACGTACGAGGGCGTCCACATCCACCAAGGTCCGCAGCCCTAATGGAGAATTCTGAAATAACATCACTATTTTACAATTATAGTTGTACAAGGAGTTCCAAGTTATTGTTAAATGAACTTAATCCGGACCCACCTTTTGCAGAGATCCTCCAAACTATCTTCTAATAGTTAAAAGAGTAAATGGGATGGTCAGAAAATATATCAAGGGCATTTGGCAATGTTAGATCACAGCACTGCAGCATTTTTCAGATGTAAGATAAACAGAGAGATTTTCAGTGCCTATATTCAGAAAATGTTAGATTTATCTGTTCAAGTCATTATATGGTACGAGCATGTTGGTCAAGCTGAAAAGTTCACTTGTACAAGTAAAGAAGTTTTTAATGAAATAATTACTTTTACCAATCAAAATACAAAACATGTTTAGAAACAACAGCTTAGCCAAACCTGGCCAAAACAAATCCGTCTAAACACGTATGGTCTCTCGTACTGTCTTTGCCACAAATTTACGACTATTAGCAGACAAATTGCAGAATTTATACATATCATGGATATAAACAAGAAATATTAACAATCACGGAGAATCGGATATAAAGCAAATCTGCGTCTTTCAGCCAAAAGGAAAGCTTCAATAGTCCACCAAAAGTTTTTCTACTCTATCGAGAACCTAACAAATTCATTTGGAAAAATAATATCAGGATTTCTCGCATAAATATTTAGTGCAACAGCTTCATCGCATGTAGCTGAGTCACCTTGAATGTTAGAGGCGATGCTCCACAATACATCTCCCAGGCACCCCTTCCTTGTTATCCGTGTTGATGATTTTACGATTGCATTTGAAATGGAGATTGAAAGCTCATTAGTAGAACTCATTCCGCTAGAGAACAACCATCGGGATCCAGATTGATTTTTGTCTTCTGGTTTCCCAAAGCTGTTTATCACCAAGCTCAACATTCAGACCAGTAAGATGGACATCCGATATTTTAAACTGAGGAACGTGGTTTTCATGGATTTCATTTTGTTTTTGTTCGAAATTGATCCCTTCTTGAATCAATTGCTCGTCGTGACCTGCTCCACTCTGTTCCCATTGCAGGCGGAAATAAAACCTCTCTACTTGAATCAGAGCAAGCATTGAGGAACCAACCACTTCATAGTTACGAAATGGATTCCTAAGCTGCACTTTTAGACCCATTGTGAAGTTTTTTGCCAAAAGCACCACAACTTTCATCATCCCTCCTTAATTGTCCATTACACAATTCTACGGATTTAGCTTGATGGGCTGCTAAGATTTTCACAATTCCTTCATTATTTTTGTCTCCAATATCAAAATCTCCAGTATCCAGTCTCAACCATTCTTCAAGTGACACGGAGTATTCAATTAATTCATCAACATCGAGAAAGTCTCCTCCAAGTAGGACACTCTTAATGCTTGAAGGCACTTCCTGATCTGGAATGTTGGACTGAATCTTCAGCCCTTCAATTAAAAGAGCTTCAATATTTGTTATCGACATGGGAACAAGATTTTCATAACATGCATAATCTGGCCAATCTCCTTGCAATTTGAGCATGAGAGCAGGGTATCAGAATTCTGAGAAACTGGCAATTTTTCATGCTGCAAAAGCCATCTGCGCATAGGAAATAAATGCTTTACAATCTGAAAACTACTAATAGAAGTTCTGGAGAATTTAACTTAATTTCTCAACGTCAATAAAGGAAAAGTACAGACCTCTGAAACCCGTCTGATCTTGATTCAGTTTCTGACACCACTTCTTGTATCATCTTCAATGTGATATCCTCCAGCAGGATCAATTCATTTGCCTGAGTAGACATCTTTTCAACTCCCTCGGATGCCCAGCATTGAAGTATCTCCATGAAACTGAATCCCATTGCTGCAGGTAACAAAACTGTAGCAGACACTTGCATGATTAGTCTGGAACCATTTTTGGAATTTCTGAAAAGCAATGGATTCATTGAACGTAAGAAGCCACCATCCTTTGTCCGAATAATTGGACCTGGCCTTCTTCAAGAGAAGTTAATTCGGTGGTTCTTCTGCCGGAATACAGACTGGACTTCCAAATCCACCAGAGCTAGTGCAAGGAGAATTCTGAAAAGCTTTTTCATTCAGACCCCATTCATGCATTAAAGCTTCAGTTTCCAAGTTTTCGAGCATTTTGGCATTTATTTTACACCACAATGACTGGTTCCCAGTACCATGCTTCCTTTCACCTTCTTGAAAAGCAAATAACAAATCAAATCTTCTGAACAGCCACTAGGAGCAAGACGTCTAGATTTCTGTTCTGCCATTATGCCAATATCAAATAAAGAGTTTTGCCAAGCCGAGGTGTTCTTTTCAAATTGTCCCAAAAGAAGATCTCTCGGAGATTCAGGCCCACTGTCAGAAACATCATCATCTGGATTCTGCTCAATGCTCATGTTGAGAAAATCTATGGATTCTACATTATCATACTAACTTCCCTCCTTTGTAACTAGATTTTGTCTTCCTGTAATTTTCTAGCTCGTCATACTTTCTAATATCTAGGAATGAATCAAGTTCTTCACCAGTTGGTTCTTTAGTGCACATGGCACTCCCTTTGTATTCATTGTCATCCTTGGCATTTTTGTTCTCATTATAACCACTTTCTTCGAGTTTTGAATTCCATGCCGCATTCTCATCAGAAATGACGCCATCTCCCTCCAAAATCTCAGTAACATCAATAATTTCAATTACAGAACTATCAAAACTTCGACAAGCATATTGTTCTTTTTTCTCCTGCTCCTTCACAATTACTTTCACACCCTGCTCAATTACAGTAAACTCTGTATCATCAAAAATATTTGCGGTACTTCCATCACCAGACTCAGAAGAGGGGCCAGACTTTGAGGTAAGGGACTCCAAATCTACATGGAAGAAATCAAACACCACCAAATTACCCATCTTTCCCTTATCCAGTGTCCAATGCAAAGGAGTAATAGATTGGAGAAGTTCCTGATTTGGGGAAATTTGGTCAAGAAATTGAAGATCTAAAGACTGGGACTGACAATGTGATCCTCAACTTGAATATCTTTGGACACTACCAAGCATATGTAGACGGTTGGTTCCATTAGTCCCATCAAAATCAGCAAGATGTTCTGCATCTATTGGTCTTCTTTCCCTCACTATATTTGGAACTCATAACATCCTGGTCCAAATGAATTATCCCCCAATATGGAAAACCCAAAACTAACATTCAGTGTGGCACCTTTAGCCCTGCCTGTGAGCTTAAAGCTTGTAGTTCACTTACCCGAGCACCTGTTGTCCTCGTCTAACTCCTCAAAAGTAAGAGGAAGCAAATTTGATAGATCAATCCAGTGCTCCCCAATGTCATGCGCCAGTGCCCCAATCACAGAGACATGAAGCGAGGAGAGCTTGGGCTCATACTCTGATGAATGTTTGGGGCCATTTCTATAAACTGTGCACATGTGCATTAGAGACTCTTCAAACTCAGCTATTCCTTCACAGACCCGAGCAGGGCGAGTTGTCAACAGATCCCCCTTGCGCATCCACGTTACGTACAACCTAAGTTCATCGAAATTCGAAGGTAACACTTCAATAACAATCACATGGAGAAAGAAGCAACAGTTAAATCTACGATTACCAATGCGGGTCAGAGCCTTCAAAGGCTTCCAATTCCATATTGATGATTTCTCCTATTGCAATGAATCCTGAGTCATGACTTCAAATTTTTGTTTTGGGAACCTAGTTTTAGCTGCCACATCAGGGCAATGATCGGGTGATGAATTTAATGCTTTAGGCAGAGTGTTGTGCAAGTAAAGTGCTTTGCTAAGTTCCTCAATATCACGTAATAAATGTCCGCTGCTAAAATCTTCACCCTAATTCTTCCAGGATTCGACTTAGATGACATCCTCTTTAATCCCAAAGCAAAGTCTTTAAGCAGCAATTATATAGAACAGTCAGAAGTTGGAAATGATCTGTACAATTAATTCTTAAATGGACAAACATGAAACCACCATAAGAAAATGAAAAATGAATTATTCTAATTTAGCAATGAAGTCCAGATAGCAGTTAAATTAGGCTTTTTGAATTCTTCTCTTTCTACTTTCTTTTGCTGGGGACCTTTTATCTCCAAATAACGGAGATTGTATAAATGATTTTTCAAAGAAAATCAGTAAATTTCTTAGTTTTTTTTTTCTTCCCAAGCCAAGTGATTTTTTTCGTCGATTCTCATGGTTACGGGAATTCAAAATTTAAGTCAAAATCCCTCAGTCATTGCTTCGTTACACGTTTTGTTTCATTTTTCTTTTTGTACCATAGACCAAAGAGTTCAATAACCACAAAGTCAATAAATCTTCACCCATTTTCTTGGATTAAAACCACACATGCAGAGGAATGCGCAAAACACGTAACAAGAGATATATAAAAGCACATATAACAAGTACCATTACAGAAACACGAAGAATTAATCAATCATGCAACTTTCTTGAAACTTACAAGAAATCTGCAGATCAATCAGCAAAGTCGAAGTTTGCTACGGCCGGTACGTTATCGAGATCGCGTTCTCGACACGGCTGAACCACCTCTGGATTGCAGACGAAAGGTTTTTCCATTCTTTTTTCCTTCTTCCTGGTCCCCATCTGCAAAGGGAAGAAATGATTTATTTGTCCTGTGTGTTAGCACGTGGGGACATTTCCCATTGGGAAATATACGAAAATAGCCTACGTTATTTCTTCATTTTGGCCTTTGACTATTCAAAGATAGCAAACTACTAAAAATACCCTCAAATATAAAATTTACAACTAAAATCATCATAGAATAAAGAAAATAACATTTAAGTCCTAAAATTTTTTATTATGACTAACAATTATAAAATGAAAAAACCTAGATCTAAAAGAGGTCCATATAAAATTAAAATAATTGTAAAAAATGAAAAAGAAATTGAATTTGAAAATGAAATTGATAAAATAGGATATCAAGAACAATTATATGCTGCTCAAGAAATATTAAAATGCTTTAAAGAAAATTTAATAGAAAATTTTGTCAGAGGAGTTGTGAGATCTATAATCGTAAAAGATATATAAGATATAATAGATAAATTAGAAAAAAGGAAAAAGAATATCTCAAAATATAATATACATTTTGAATCAAATATATATATAATAACAGATCTTGATATTATGAACTTTCAAACATTATTAAATTTTGAAGATTTAATCAAAAACATATAGATGAGGAAACCTATCACAAATAGATTACCACAAGAATATAAGAAATTAAGGTTTAATTTAACTTTAAGATTTTATATATCTATAACTAATAATAGATTAGATCTTGACAAATTAAAAGAATACATAAAATATACGACTATTTAAAAATTAATTAGATTTTAGATTTTAAGAATTATTTGATTTTTGTTCGCTCCAAGTAGCACTCCAACTTTTGGTATCAAAGTCAGGTTGATCATGAGCATTACAATTATAAAAATAGATTAGTATTACAAAATAGAAGCAAAAAAATTATCTCGAGAGATAAAAGAACAAATTATAGATAACCTTATATTAGGATCATTAAGAGATATATATATATATATATATATATATATGAAAATACTATTATAGAACTTGAAAAAGAAAAAATTATGTTATATTGCAAAAATTATGAGTAATAGAATTATAAAAATAGATAATTATTGTAAATTAGAAATAGAATAATGAGATTATATATTAGAACATATACCCAATAAATTAAAAATAATAACGTTAAGAGTAATTAGAAAATTATCTAGAGAAGTCAAAGCACAGATATTACATAAATTAATAATAGAATTAATAAAAGAAGGATATATATATATATATATATATATATATATATGAGAAAATAATAGAAACTTTTGAAAAATAAGAGATCGATTTATATTATTATAAAGAAAAATATGAATTACCCTAAAACGATTTATAAAACAAAACAATATTTAGATAAGTAATGGAATTAATAGAGATAAAAGAAATTTTAGATAAAAAACTAGAAAGAGTAAGAGAAATAAATCTACAAATACAAGATGAACTTTTAAAACCTGAAAAAATAACAAAATCACAACAAAAACAAATATTAAAATTAAAACAAGAAAGGTATAAAGAAATAGCAAACTATTGTGAAAAATCAAAAGAATTAACAGATAATAAATATATAAAACAAAAATGTGATAAGGTAATAAAAGATTGTAAAGATACTAAATGTAGAACATATTGCTTATGTCAATCAAAGATAAGATAATAAACCATTAAAAATGTCAATATGTGAGTATATAGAAGAATTAAAACCACTAATAAAAATATTAATAGATGATGTTCAAAACATAAATAATGAAATAAAAGAAGTAAGAAACGATATTAATATTCTAAAACTTGAAGTAAGAAAATTAAAAGAAAATAATAAAGGAAAAGAAAAGATAATAGACAAAAAACTTATAGAAAAATAAATGTCTAGAATAGAGAGAAAATATACTAAACAAGAAAATATAAGAATAGAAACAGGTAATATGGACGATGAATTTATAAAAAAGATTTTACCAAAAATAATAGAAGAAAAAAAGAAAATGGAAAAATCTAAAGAAAAGGTAATAGGAAAATTAGAGATTAAAGAAAATCAGGAAAACAAAGATGAATGAAGAATTATATTTACTTATAGAAAATTTTGATCAATTAGGTCTAGAAAATTTAGAAGAATATCAAGTCCTAATGAATACTGGAGGAGAACCACATAGAGCATAATCCTCTAATAAACAAGAAATACTAGACCCAAATGAGAGTTATGAACATATATACATTAAACCATGTAGACAATATTATGAAAACATAAGAGATAGACAACCATCAAGAGGAAACAAATACAATAATAAATTTGAACCAAATGATAATTATGATAAACCCGTCAATCATGGATGAGCAAAGTTAGATTTAAATTGTAAAATAGATACTAAAATAGCCTTATTAACTTGGGCAAATTCAATGATATTATTCTTTTTATATAATGAAGATGATACATGGGAAAGTATTGAAAGAATGATAGACTTCTTAATAGCCTCTTTTGAAGGAGATGTTAGAAACTGATAGGAATGAATAAATAATGATACAAAGACATTAATAAAAAGAAATGTACAAACAGAAATCAGAAATATTAGTAAACTATATTTCAGATGAATTTTTAGGAGAATATTTGATAATAAATTTTGATGGAGAAGCAATAAAAGAAAAAGAAAATGTTAGGATAAAATTAATAAACCTAACAATATGTGATATGTGTAAAATTAAAGAATATACGTGTGAATTCAAATAATATTACTATATCCAATTTTATAGTAATAAAAATCAAGATGTATATAAAGATATGTACTATAATAAGTTACCAGGATCATGGGGAATATATTTCAGAATGGAATTTGAGAAATATATTAAAGAAAATCCTGAAGCACCTAGATCTTTAGGATCAAGAATAAAATTTTTATTTGAAAAACTTGCATATATATGTCAACAAAGACAATTGATGAAAAAATCAGGAAAATTAACTAAAATATGTTGTGAAGATATAGAAAAACCTACACAATGGGGATGTAATCCTGAAAGGACAAATATTAAGAGAAAATTCAAAAATAAGAAATTAAAAAATTTAGAAATTTCAAGAAAAAATACATAAAGCCTAGAAGAAGATATTATAAAATGAAATATAATTCAAATAAACAACAGAAAAATAGATCTTATAAAACAGATAAAAGTCAATGCAAATGTTGAAATTGTGGAGAAATATGACATATAAGCCCTGATTGTAAAAAGAAAAAAGTTAAAATATTAAAAAAATATTTAGAGATAGAAAGTGAATTAAGTGAAATATCAGATATTGAACAATATTATAATCAAGAAATATATATAAGTGAAACATATTCAGAAGAAAATAATGAATCTGAATCTGAATAAAGAAATTGAAGAAATAGAGAAAAGATAAAATAGATAAACAAGAATATGAAGGAATAGAAGGTTATAGATTAAAAGTAACATTTGATAATAACAAATTCAAGAAAATGCGAAAATTATTTTTAGATTTAAAAATAGGAAAATGGGAAACCTTATATAGGATATGAAAAAGAGAAAGAATAGCAATAAATGAATATTATAAAATCGAAAAAGTTATAAACGTTAGAACAACTCAAGGAACACATAAATTAAATATTTTAACAAAAAAAAACAGTAGATGAATTATTAACAAAGATTAATAAAAAAACAAGGAGAAAAGATCAAATATGTTTATTTAGCAGAAATACAAATAATGTTTAAATCCTTATTTAGGGAATGAATAGATTCGTTTTTAACAATAAGTTTACATGATGGAAGAATAATAAATTTAAAAGATAGTTATTTAGGAACTATAGAAGGAAATTTAGCATACCAAAAATTAATATTTACTTGTTACCCAAAATATTGTGTCTCAATTACAGACAAATTTTTTAACGAAGTCTTAGGACTACATTTTTAGCTATATAAGAATGATATAATGGAACCAAGAGACAAAATTATGTCTATAGAATATAGAGTTTTGTACACATTTACTAACTTCAATTATGAAAATATATACTCTAAAAAACCATACATAGAAGTTCATAAGGAATGTAAGGATATTAGTAAAATAATAGAACCAAGCAAACAAATAAGTTTAATTCCTAAAGAATATGAATTTAGTATATAATCAAGGATAAACCTGAAATAACAGAAGATGATTATTTTGATAAAATAGTGTTTAGAGATGGAAGATTAATTAAAAGATTGACAAACCTTAGAGTACCTAGAAGACAGTTAGAAGGAACTAGTAATATAAAAGAAATTAAACTTCGTAGAAATGCTGGAAATATGAAGATAGAAGGAGAATAGTATAATGGAAGAGAACATATTGAAGGACCAAATATACTAATAGATGCAGGAGCAATTGAATGTCATATAGTTTCAATTAGAAATAAAGGATTAACGACTCATAAGGTTGAACCATATAGATAAGTAAATTTTGATGGACAAATGCATACTACAGAATTAGAAGTCAAAGTACCAATAAAAATAGGAGGAATTAAGATGGTAGTACCATGTTATATGGATAATAGTATGAATACAGATCCTCATATATTATTAGGAATAAGTTTTCTAAATGGATTAGAAGATTATAGTATAAAAAGAGAAGGATTATATATAACATATAATGACCAAACTATATTATGCGAGAAAAGATAAATAAATAACCAAATAAGTTTTCCATTAGCCGTATATATACAAGTTATTATAGTAGACATAAATATAACAACATGTGCCTTAATAGATATAGAAAGTGACATAACAATATTTAAAAACTTCTTAATAAAATGATGGAATGAAAATAGTAAAATAAAAATAACATGAGTAACAGGAGAAAGTACACAAATAATTAATAGTGCTGATAAAGTCAGTATAATACTTGAAAGTAAACAAGTTATAATAAACAAAATATATAGTTATAATAAATTAGAATGTGATATACTATTAGGAAATGATTTTATACAACAATTTCAATATTATAAACAAAATAATTATATGATAATGTTACAAAAACCATGTGCACACTTATTAAAAATTCCAAGAGAATTTAGACCTTATAGAGTTCAGCTAGCATATCGTAGTGATAAATGGGAGGAAAAACCAATTATAAATCAGGATATAAATACAAAAACCCTATACAGAAAAGTCTTGAAAGTAGAAATAGAAATAAGTATAGAAAAAATTATAGAACAATTAGAAAAGACATGTGGAGAAAATTCATTATTATTTTGGAAACCATATCATCCTAAAGTTAAAATAGAACTAACAGAGAATGTTATAATTAGAGTTAAACCTATGATGTATACTATACAAGATACACAAGAATTCAAAGTCCAAATAAAAGAACTACTAGAACAAAAATTTATTAGATCTAGTAATGGACCCCATAGTAGTCCAACTTTTATGGTTATGAAACATTCTGAGCAAGTTAGAGGAAAAGCCAGAATGGTAATCAATTATAAATAATTAAACAAATACACTAAATTTGATGGATACTTTTTACCAAATAAAGAAGTCTTAACAAACTTTGCAAAAGGAAAACAATATTATTCTAAGTTTGATTGTAAATCAGGCTTTTGGCAAGTTAAGATGGAAGAAGATAGTATACAATTTACTGCATTTAGTACACCTCAAGGTAAATATGAATGGTTAGTAATGCATTTTGGTTTAAAAAATGCACCATGAATATATCAAAGAAAAATGGATAATATATTTAGAAAATTTGATGAATTTTTAATTGTTTATGTTGATGATATATTAATATCTTCTAATACTAAAGAAGAATATAGAAACCATTTGATACAATTCTTAAATAAATGTAAAAATAAATGAATTGTTCTTTCAAAAAAGAAAGCTATGATAGAAAAATAAGAAATTGATTTTTTTGGATTATCAATAGATAACAAGGAATAAAATTGCAAACATATATGGAAAAGATAGAAAGTTTTCCAAATAAATTAGAATCAAAAGAACAAATACAAAAGTTCTTAGGATGTTTAAATTATGCAGAAAGATTTATTGAAAATCTTTTAAAAAAGAGACATAAAATACAAGTTTTACTTAGGAAAACAAATACTAAATGATGGAGTGAAGAACATACAGAGATAGTTAAATCATTAAAAGAAGAATGTAAAAATTTACCAAAATTAAAATTGCCGATGAAAATGATAATTTGGTTGTTAATACAGATGCTTCTAATAAGTATTGGGCAGTCATATTAAAAACAGATTTAAATGAAATTTGTAGATATTCGAGTGGAACTTTTAACCAAGTAGAAATAAATTATACTACTCATTAAAAAGAATTGTTAGCGATTATTAGAGAAATAAAAAAGTTTTCATTATTTTTATTATCTAAAAAGTTTATTGTTGAAACTGACAATTCTAATGTTACATGATTAATTAAGAATAAGTTACCAATGGAGCCTCAATATAGGAGATTGTACAGATGGCAAGCATATTTGTCATTCTATAATTTTGATATTATTCATATTAAAGGTATAAACAATTATCTTGCTGATTTTCTAAGCAGGAATATCGAGTTCGGAGATGGATAATATCAAATAGAAGATATCAGAAATAAAATCTGCGGCAGCATTTGCCAAAGATGAAGCCGATGATATAAAAATTAGAATGGAGACATTAGTTGAAACCTTAAGTTATAATATCAAATTATTACTTACTTGAGATCAGTGCGTCCCATAGCAAAGTTACCAATGAATTAAAAGACCAAATTTATGCTCTCGAAGCACAATTAGAGTCTACAAATACAAAATACAGGGATTGATACTTTAGCACAATCTCAAAATATCAAACAGGGAATACAAACAGGTACACCAAGCGGAAGCAACAGTGGACCAAGTCAAATAAAAAGAGATACAATCATGGAAAGTCCCCGAAAGGTGACAATAAAAAATGATGATAAGCATACAAAGGTGATCAAAATCAGAGCGGATGAAAATGATGAGATCTCTTTAATGCCAAAAGAAGAAAAATATAAAGCTTTTGCAAAAATTGTCTATGAATTACAAGATGATGAATATTTCATCTCTCCAGGAGAACATGTTTAGTCAAGAATGATTATTACAAACGATGGAGACCCTAACATGGTCAAGATGGCAGCAGACTATGGATTTTTGGACTTAATTTATCCAGAAAAAGATTTAAAAGAAATTGAGAAATTTGATGATATCTTCCGATGAGAAGTTTCAAAATTTGCCAAAGGAAGATCTATATATCTTAAATTTTACTCAATTAGTCCAGAAATTGATGGAAGGATATATTATCTTGCACAACATATTATTACAGTCGGATATGTAGGCCGAAATTTCCAGATTGAAGTAGGCCTAAATAGAAAGTCATTGCCAAATATTAACAGATCATGTATGAGATCCCAAAGAGTCCTAAGAATGAAAGTTTTCTACAATATGGCAAAAAATTTATATGATAAAAAATTCCAATGTTTATGCCAATATGAAGGATGGACAGTCATGACAAATAATAGAAAAGAAAAATATTCAATTTTAAAAGAATATATCCAAAAATTTGATATCCATCAAATTCATGGAAGTCCATCAACCATACAAGAATCATGCCAATTGAGGGAATGTCCCACATGCTATCCAAATGAAAAAAGGACAAAGATATAAAGAGATAAGATGTCTCGTCACTATGCCAGCATTATTGAAGAATCTTGATAACTCCATATAAAGACAATAAGAGGAAAAGAAGAAGTGAAAGAAAGGTGGACAACTGGAAGAAATAATAGAGCTACAATTATGTAGTGGAGATACTGTTGTAATAATAGAACTCCATTAGTGGAGTATGAGATAATGAATGATGTAAAAGGCCAATAATCGAGCATCATGTAGTTGTATAAATAGAAGCCTTTGGGATAAGATAGAGGCAAAATGAGTTATAAAAATACTTGAGCTTTCAAATTGTGAGAAAAAACACTTCTGTCTTTTTATATAATTTTTGTACCAATTTCATAATATCAATAATATTTCATTTCTTACATAGAAGAATGGGTTTCTAAATCTTCATTCTCATAGATTCTTGATAGATCTAAAAATAAACTTCTTTCTTATTTTAACAATAAAGACAGTTTTTCTTTAATATAAGTCTAGGAATTTGTCCTTGGAAACGATACAGTGAAGACAAAAAGTCGAAATAGCAAAGATCCCATTAAGGCAGAAGGCCGTTGAAGGGAACAATTTGCACATTCAGAGCCTGAAGGTCACTCGATTCTAAGAATAAAGATCCAGATTAAAATTAAGGTAGAACTACTATTTCTTGTTAAATTTTGAAAGAATTTCTTAAGATCTTAAAGAATTGCAGGGATTATAAATGTTTATGATTATTCATGATGTTTGGATAATTGTCTACCATAATGTTTATA
This sequence comes from Fraxinus excelsior, assembly GCA_019097785.1. Taxonomy (NCBI): domain Eukaryota; kingdom Viridiplantae; phylum Streptophyta; class Magnoliopsida; order Lamiales; family Oleaceae; genus Fraxinus; species Fraxinus excelsior. The sequence continues at coordinate 16,937,947 of CM032640.1, forward strand.
TCATTATTTTATAATGCTATTACAATCTTCATGATAATAATATTCAATCATGCCATGATATACAATTAAAGGATTAGACGATTTGTTAGAAATGATATTTGAAAAAATAGGAAATATTAGATCCCAACTAGAAAATATAGATAAAATGTTTGAGGAATATGATAAACTTATAAAAGAATATGAACAAAAGATAGGTGATTATGCTAATATATTAGATCAAAGAATGAATTTATGTTTTAAAATTCAGAACATAGGAAATATAGAACAGATCCGAAACTTACTTTAAAATAGAAGGACATGTCTTGCAATAAAGAAAATCATTTCATTAAGGGTAAAATAGACTTTTTTACGAAAATCTCAAATAGACTAAATCAACAGTCTAGTTTGAATAATCTCCCTTCTCATTGTGGCTGGAAAAGCTATTTGAAAAATGAAATTAAAAGAAAATTCGGGATAAATAAGTGCAAGCTGGAAAAGCCTAATTAAAATCTAAATTTTAATTTTAATCAAATTCAATAATTAATTTTAATCATATATTTCATGAATTGCACAATTTTTCAATCATATATTTCATTAAATTTTATTAAAATCTACTAAAAATCTAATTTGGTTCCCACCAAATAGTGGCAGATAATTTTTTATTGTGCTATATATACATTACAACTTAGAAATTTGTTTATCAACAAATGATGTAATGAGATTTAATCAACCAAATAAGAAAAAAACTCACACTTTCTTTTCAACACATTATCAATATGTAAAAAACTGCAAATTCTGATGTATAACTGAATTCTCTGTAGTATTTTTTTATTTGGTGAAAAGATTATTCAAAAAATTATTGAAATTCTCCAGCAATATATTAGATTCATCGTATTGAATTAATAGTTGGATACATGATAAAAATCTCTCTCTCTCTCAAAATTAGTTTGAGAAATGTTCCACTTATCAAGGTTTTTGACAAATAGATTGATAAAAAATATAAATCTTTAATTTAAATTAATCCAATTATTTAAATATTCTTATTAAAACCTTCCATACCATGAACTATAATTAGAAAAGGGCACATATTGAATTAGTTGGAAATGTTCGACATTGAGTTCCAGTAAAGTATTTTGAAACCTATCTTCTTTGATTAGCTTCTTATTTGTGTCAATGAATCAGGGGCGGTTCTGGTCAAAGATTTTTTAAAAGCTCCCTTATTAAATGTGCAAGATACACTTCTTACTAATATAAATTTTAATTTCAATTTTACTAGGCACATTTTTTTATTCTGAAAGTACATTTAGTATTTAAGGGAAAATAAGTAATTTTTAATAAAGAAATATAGCATAAATTAGCTTGGAATATTTCAAGACTAATTAACAGGCAGTTTAAGGAATTAAGAAATTTAGAAATTTCAAGAAAACTAATTAGTTACAATAAGATATTTTTTGTGTTGTTTTATATAGGGTTGGGCCCATAAACCGCAAACCGCAAACCTGACCTGACCCGACTTGACCTAACCGAATCGGGTCAAGTTGGGTCTATTTTCAATTTAAAACAAATTGGGTTGGGTCGGTTTTATTTTATAATTATGGTACTCGGACCGGTTTACATTACAAACCGACCTAACCCGATATGAAAAGTTGAAACTGTATTCCCTTTCCAAAAACCAATTTGCATCGTGAAGCCCTCGCTCTCAACTTCAAAACCTAGCCTCCCTTGCCTCCCTACAATCTCATCTCCCATGCTTCTTTCCTCAAAAGGCCCAGCAGTGTGTATATATGCTAACTACGCAAATAATTTGCAAAAAAAAAATCTCACTGATAGTGTGAGAAAATTCAAAAAATCATGGAATTGTTGCCCGTAGAATCGTCGTTGATCTTGAGTAAGAAGAAACATGGGTTCCGTTCATTGAAGTTGGTCAACATTGACCTAGACGACGTCTTGCCGGAGCCACCGTACGACATCGACTACGACCAACTTGATAATGGGCTAACTTATTATGTGCGTTGTAATTCCAAGCCCAAAATGCTAGCCTCTTTTGCCCTCACTGTTAAGGTTGGGTGCGTATGTACAGTTTATTGTTTGCGGTTTATAATGGATTTGTTACAATGGGGTTTAGATAATTGAACGTCAATTTAGATTATATGGGTCTTAATTTTGGTATGATGTGATTAAGCATGAACATTTGCTATGGCATTTCTGGGAATTTTTGTTGAGTGAATTCATATTTTTGCTAATTAAAGTTTAGTAAGCCAATTAAAGTTTGATTTGAATTTGAAAGATGGAAATATTTTTGTGCAAAAATAAAAAGAAAGAAAAAAGGAAATCGGCATGAGTCAACCCGAGCCGACCCGGTTCGGATTGGATCGGTTTTGGCCGCGCCCGATTCGGGTCGGTTTAAAAAATATGTTAAAACCGACATTTTCGGGCTGGGTTGGTTTTGGTCCAAAACCGAACCGAACCGACCCGGCCCGTTGCCCAGACCTAGTTTTATATAATATGTATTATATATGATATATACAATTTTTTTGTAGTATATCATAAAATATTTTAATTTAATGGGTAAATACGATTTTTCCTTCTTGAATATGAAAATTGATTGTCGAACGAATCAAATGATGAGTACCATAGGTCCAATGTTTCCCATCATGAAAAAATTATTTAATTCGACCACGTTTGATACTAATACGCTCGTAAAAAAATTATGTGTTGGGGCCTCATGATAATTTTTCGTCTAAGGCCTCAAAATTTTGAGGAATGACCCTGCAATGGCTCAATTATAAATCAAAATTCCGTTTGAAGAATTTGAAAATTCACGAATGTGTGGATCTATTTCAATTTCTATCTAGCGAACACGAAACACCATTAAACTTCAATAGTCAACTACCAAAATTTGTATTTCGAACTAGAACACCAAAAAGAAGAAAAAAGCGAAGCCACATTTAAAAGTTCTCAAATAAACGTTATAATAATTTTTTTTATTGAATTCAAGATTATGAATTCTCTGGCAAAATCTATTTTAGATGTTTTCATTGTATAATAAATGAAGAAGAGTATATAATTTTATAATTCTCTAATTTCGATAAAATTATATAGTTTCCTTTCATATTATATAAGTAGTGAAGTACGAGTTCAATATGTAAATGTTCATATATATACATATATGTAAAGAGAGAGGAAAGAGAAACTCAGAGGCATGGTAACAGAGTAGGCAAGATTTAAGTCCCCGTTTGTCCCTCATTATTTGAAACTTTAATGGTTAGAATTGTATTTTTTGAAAATGTGTAGTCAAAAAAGAAGAAATTTTTTTGAAATTATGTGTAATATTATTTTATTGAAAACTGTGTTATAAATAAGAAGAAAATAAATAGATTATAATTTTAACGAGGGTTTGGGCTAAGGCGAATGGGGAGTATTTACCTATTTAGTGTTGGATGGGACCCATTTCAAATTGTTTTAATGAAATAAAAGTGGTATGTTAGATCTGTGTAAATTAAGGATTGAGATTTTTTGTCAAATGTAATTGTCAAGAATTTGATACAAAGATCGCTCCCCATTACTTTTTGTTGTTAAAATCCAAGAGAACTTTGATTTCGGGCTCATAAATCAACCAAACGAACACCAACTTAACCAAGCTCAGACTATACCCTTTCTTCACTTTAGTTGCATCAAATTTCACTCCACAAAGGAGACTCTAATTGTGGTGGTATTTGCAAGAGTAGGAAGAAGAAGAAGCAACAATAGCGAAAGTCTCTCCCAATTCTCCCCCAAGCCGCGATCCTCTATCTCACTTTCTTGCACACTCTCGCGCGCACACACCAAACAAACGATTGCAAAGGAATGGATATATAATGACTGTTTAAGTCGCCTCCAATTGGGCCAAACATTCATCTCTTTGAATGGGCCAAAAACATTATTTGGACCACCAACTAAAGGCTCCAACTTACCATAACTTGGGTCCATCATTCAAAATCTAAATGGGCTAACTATCCAATTCCACTTGCTAACCACAACTTGGACCATCCAAAAGTGTTGGTTGTTTCCAAGTCGAACCAAGTATATGGTGTCAATAAATTATCCGATATCGATTTTCATCAACTCCCGAATTTATTGGGTATAAAAAACTCAACAAATCTTCACATTGATACACAATCAACCTGCAAGGAAAAGTTTATACTTGAATAATCAAGATAATCAAATAAAATTGGTATCATAGACCTTACCTTGTGTTTCGTACTGAAACACATATCATACATGCTCCATATACTCATCAAGGCTAAGGTAAAAAAATCAAAATAAAAGTAAATAATCACAATAATCAATTAAAATCAAATGAACATACGATGAAAATATAACATAGAGTAATATAGATCTTTTCAAAATACATTCATACAGAACAACATACTAACTCCAAGTTAGTCAACAAAATGGCCAGCACACGCAACAAATGCATAAATGACCCACAAAAAGATATCACTAAACTTATCTTAACATATTATGTGTTGTTCACACCTTGAGAACATATATTTCCTCTCATCGCCCACCATGTTTACTGGCTAATCACTAACCTCATATCTAACTGGTAAACCACAATAGATCCTAAATACATATAATAATCATCTATCACTACTTCACTTCTCTTAATCTAAGTGGATAATGGGTCTCCATCTTCTAGAAGTGATAGAAGTGTTACTCTCAGACTCCACCTATATAGGGTCTTCACAAATAAAGAATTACAACCATTTAATCACATATCCACTCGTGATCCGAATGTCACACTCCACTTCCATGTGCATATCACCAATACATCATTAAGCATCTATACTCCACATCATCAATAGATATCATCACACTTACTACTAATGCATCACAATCCCACTATGGTAAATCAACACCACTGGTCAAAAAAATTCACAAAGGATTTATCTTATAAAGGAAAGGGTGAAGGTAACACTTAAAAAGATAATAGAAGAAAAAGTTGGTTAGTACACCACTCACAAAAAAAAAAGCTCACAAAGAAAAAGAAGATAACACTCATATGGATGTCCTTTATTATCTCACAAACCACATATACTCACAAAGATAAAGGAGAAAATAACTACCTATCTTTATTCTCATTACCACGCTCTCTCACACCACTCACAGAGCAAAAGGAGTATGTCATAGATCTCAACCTACTATGAATGCAAATACATTACAAGAATAATCAGATTACATTAGTTCATGCTGATTGCACATAGATGCACATGACCAGATTTATTCTAAATTAACCTCTTGTCTCTTTCAACATGTCAAAAAAATAATGCCATTGAAAAACCTCTTTTCGCAATTGCTTTAGACCTATATTTGCCATCAACAGTTTTATAAAAGAACATTTTCGTTTTGCCAACTTTAAAAATCACAATTTTTTATTATAAAAAGCACAACTCAAAATGTATTATTATTTACACAAAAAATGCATAAAATATAAAATACAGTTAACAACGACCACAAGTAAAGTACAGACACAATTCACACAAAATAGTCAAACAAACTTTCCTAAGGTCAGGTGCAATTCTAATAATGAAGAAACAAACTCACAAAGAATTTAAAGCAAATATTTAACAAATAATTTCTAGGTCCAGCAACAAGCAATGGTTATCCCTTCACAGTAACCTCAATCATAATGATGACTTTTATTGCTAAAAGTAAATTGTTATCAGACATGATAACCATAACTGCAATAATAAAATGCAAAGAACACAATATCGAGCAAACTATATCTGTAAGTCTATAAATTAGGAGATATACAAATTAACTACTTTAGGGCTGCCACCATTTGCTCTAAAGCTTCCAGCAACCGCAGCAACAGAAAACAACACTCGGAACCAGAACATCGAAGAGCAAAATCGTCCAAATTTCACAGTATTGCTCGAAAATGAAATTCGACAACACCGTAGGGTTCGTCACATCGTTGGTGACATTTTATCTTTTGACATCATCACCAAAATCCACCCTACGTGCCATCATCCTGGCTGTGCATGGGCTTCATGCGCTGGCGATACGTGCTATTGCCCACCACCATGCGTGGCACCCCCAGCACCGTCTCGGTTTGCAGATCATGGCTGTGGCCGTGGTTCCTCCAACCGATGAGTGGTTTTGCCGAAAAACCTCAAAACAAATTCGGCCAGTAGAATGCCATTTATCTGAGATATGATTTGAATGTTAGGCAATTGATTTATAATCATGCTAGACATGATCAATTTCAGAACTTGTGTTCACATTGTTGTAATAAACATTAGGCAATGAATTTTTATGCTCATACTGTCTTAATAAAAAATAGACAAAGTTTGACTAATTTTTCTTTGTTTTTTAATAATTTATTGGCAGTCGAATCAATTCTTAAGTAACATAACTATTCTCCATTCTTATGAAGATTCCAAATAATGGGAAATCAGTTTATTTATTTTTGGAAGTGCAATTGTAATTTACACGACGATTCATGGCATACAATAGTGCAGTATGTGACGAAGAATATAGGATCTGCAACCCATTTCCCACTTGTCATTGGATATGTAATGTAGAGATCATAATGGGTCTGTGACGTAATTCTATCACATAATATAGGATTATAAGTTTATGTGACTTCATTGTATAATGTAATTTGTGGCTGTGACGTTAAATGGCATGAGTATACATGTATCCATGATCTCTTTTAAATGTTATCTCATACTATATATGCATGTGTCATGATTTTGTAAACAAAATTCAATATATGACATATTTGAAAATAATTCTGTGAATCATTTTACAATTCCGTCTACCATTGTGTGCATCTGTGACCTCTTTTATTTGCATATGTGACATGATATAAACACGTGCTACAAGTGTGGAAATTTATAATAGCACAACATAAATGATTTCCTGGAAAAATCACTACGTCTATAACAAAAGGTGTTATCATGAACTTGAAGAAATATTTGAGCGAAACCCAATGAAATATACTCATGGGAACATGCTTTGGCCATTTTTTGGAGTGTCATGAAATTATGTTACAACCACAATTGAGCATTACTTTCTACTCAGACAGATGTATACACCCAATGAAAATGAAATGTGGTTTTATATATTCGGTATATTTGTTAGGTTCTCTATGGTTGAGTTATGTTAAGTAATAGGACTGCGATGCATGAAAAACAGCGATGTACATACACTTGAAAACAGTCCTTCAAGTTTGAAGAACAAATATTTCAGTCAACTGAACGTTGTGACACATGAAGATGTGAGGGATGCAATCATATCAACTTGTCAACTTCCAACCAAGACGTTGTTGAAGTCCTTATAGATCAAGATGTCGCAATGCTTGGAGTTATGTATTTTATTACATCTTACATGTTCCCAAGAGATTACAAGAAGGTTGTTGATCATTATTTATTCGTACTTGTTGAAAATTTTTCTGCAATAGATATGTTTTCTTCGCGGAAGATCCTTTTTGATACTACTATGAATGCATTGAGAGATGGTTTGAGTAAGAGGACAAGCTATTACAAGCTAAGAGATCTATTATTAGCCTTTCAAGTGTGGATATACGAGAAGATTCCTAGTCTTGATGGAACTATTGTCACAAGGATGTTCAACACCCATCCTCAAATACTGAACTGGATGGCAGATGAGCACCCATCCACTGCTAAACTTGAAGGAATTAAATACTTCTCAAACCTTAATGTAATCATTTCAAATATATTGAATTAATAGTATAGTAAGTTGTTTATCGTTAACAATATTTTTTCTAATAATTTTATTGTATGACAGATTCAAATCTGTGACCTGGAGCCCTCAGATAATGAGATGAAAATGGGATGTAGTACATTAAACCAGTGCAACCAGATATTACATCCAATGGCCGGAGAAAAAAGAGAATGATGAAAAATTCAATTCATAGTGTGGGGACACGTGGAGGGCCAGGTTCACCTAGTGTAAAAAAGTCTACATCGGTTCTCATGATCACCGATGGTAGTACTAGTCATGCTATTGTTGATGAAGATGATGATGACTATGTTGATTTTCCACCGAAATGGCAGGAGACACCTGTTCATGTAAATTCTCCAGTAGATGAGGGTCCATCAGTTGAACCTCATGATGCACATGAACCTCATTCAGATGTCTCACCGCCAGATGACGTAAGTTTTTATTGAGGTTAATAACATCTAAGTACTAATTTAAATATGATCTCTATCACAGGTCATCATGTAAATTAACAGAAGTCACAGATATGTGTGCATAGGTCACATGTTCATTTATATAAGTCACAGATGATTCATTTTTTCAATAGTTATATATCACCATAATCAAGTCACATATATTAATAGACACAACACATTTTCACTTGCATTGGCAAAGTAATGTCTAACAACTATCACATTTTACAATTTCTATGTTACTGATTTATTTTACACACTTTAAAGGTGGTCGAGGATTTGAGAAAAGAATTGATGGTGCAAATATCTGAACTACTTTTGAAGAATGAAGTTTTGAATGTTCAGATGGTTGAGATGAAGCACATATGTCATCTATACAGGGTGAACATATATGAAAGATGAATGATATTATCCAAATGCAGAATGGAATTAGAAGTGACATGATAGACATTAGGACAAATAGTAGTTCCTATCTGAATCTGTATCTGCAATGATTTCTAGTATGATGGAAGAGATTTTGAAAAAAATTAGTGATAGATCCAAAGATGAAGAAGGTAATGTAGTTAAAGAGTCCGAGAAGCCTGATGAAGTAAGTATGACCTAGTTATGTCGTTTTTTAATGATATATAGTTTCATTGTAAATTTGATATTTGCTGTAATTTCAGGCTAAAGACGTGGGACCGAATTTGGATAGGAAAGGTAAAAGTAAGATGGTTCCTGATGATAATCCTGAGATCTAATTCAGTATTCAACCTCTTCGTTTGATTAGGGTCTCAGATTTGCACAACCTGATCTGCCTACTCCGTTTGAATAAAAAAAATTCAGCAATAGGTTGACTATGTCATAGCTGAATTTGTTCATGACATAAAAAGGACAAAGGGAGAGGTATACTATAATCCAGTGATGTACAAAAGTTTTGTACACTCCATGCAGGTCACGAATGTTAATTGCTATAAGGTCACAAATCACACACAGGTCACAAGTGTAAGAGTAGACAAATAATCTGTAATGTTAACCATTACAAGAATATGTGGGTATCCTTGATGCATGAACCAAGTTGAGGATTACCAATTAAGAGAGTTTCTAGACTAGCGAGGATACTACAATCTTTATTTGTTGCTGGTGGTGGAAAAGTATTTAAACGGTCAGACAATGTTTTGGTATTCAAACGTTATAATTGCCATGTTAAAGATGCTGACATTGCTTCATTTCAAAGTTGGTTCCATTAAGGCTACAAACTGAAAAATAAGTAAACTCAATTTTTTTTCCTGAAAGTTGTTTAATAACTTATTGTAAAACATTTCTTATGGTTCATATTACATTTGCATGAAAACGTTTAATGATTCCGATGATCATATTAGTCCCCCATTTCTATTTGGTTCATTCAAAGTTGGATATAAAAATGTGGTTTTATGAGCTTATGAATTCTGAGTCCTCATCGAGCAGCACTGTATGAATGTGTCTTCAAATCTTTACTTATAGAAACTGAAGCATTAGTCACATATGACTTACATTAGTCACAACATATTTACTTGAACTTCAGTTCAATTACATGAGGTCACGGATCATGTCAATAGGTCATAGGTCATTTTTCAATTTAAATTAAGTGTTGAATTTCGATCAAAGTTCTTTTAAATTGGTTACAACTACTATGTAATCTCGAATAGTTTGTTGATCTTGAATCATAGTTCAACAATTAAGGTTACAAATTATATTTTCATTGGACACATATATTCCTAAATAGTATTTCATAAATAATTTTTTTGTTTCTATTATTACAGCACATTGATGTGTATTTTTACTACATTCGCCAGTTAGCAAGACACTGGAAAATGTCAAATTGAAAGCAACAATGATAGAATCATGGTTCCAGATGAAGATAAAAAACAAATATTCTAAATTCAAGTAAGATCCGACTGTATTGCTTTCAAAGTCCAGTTTGATAGATATTGTTACAAATGGTAGTTTGCCTTTAGGCTTTCCTTGAGCCAGTGTGGAGTTTGTTTTTATGCTAATTATACCAATGAACAGGATACATTGGATGCTTCCAGTCATTGAATTCAGTACGTACACACTGTATGTGTTCAATTCTGCTATGAAGACCTACCATGACTTCCTGGTTTGTATTGGTATTGTTGAATCTATTTTCCTTCTTTCGAATGCATAAAATAAACCACCCAAATTCACATAATCACATGCATTTAATTATGGAGGCAAGAAAGTGAATATAAATCATTCAACAAAATCATTCGTGTTTGAACATCAAATTGCAAAATAGAGAATTAAATGTTCACAATGCGAGGTTCATCGTTCACCTAGTACATAAAAAGTTTAGCCTAACATGGATAAAATAAAAGAACAATAAAAGGAAAACATCACCAAGAACTTGGAATAAATCTTGAAATCTTGGAGCTTGAGGTGAAAAATCCTTGTTCTTAGTTTTCCAATGTATTTTTTTCTCTCAAAGAATGTGTAACCCTAGTTTTTGGATGAATTTGAGATTTTATAGTTGCCCTAGAATCATTACCATACGAGTTGAAGTCGGATAAGGAAACCAAAAATTTCGCGCCGAAAACCTTCCTTGTGGCGGCATGGTTATTTTCCATGCACCCCCAAGGAACAAAAAACTTTCTCATTTTTTTCCCTGCCACTATGCTTGCGGCCCCATGGTTAATTATACCTTGCGGCTGCATGGTATAGTTAACTATCAAAATTCTTCATTTTGGTCCTTCAACTTCATTTTTACCTTGTTTTGACCTCTTTTGTTCAATATTTTCCTCCAATCATCCCATGCATTCCTCAATTTATGATTAAGCTGGTGTCCGCTCTTGATTTGGCCTCGGGTCATCTTTTGGTTATTTGCATTTTGGTCCTTGAACTTTCGTTTTCCTCTTTTTAGCCCATTTTCTCTATTTTTCATCAAGTTTCCACCATGATCTTCATTGTTGTCTGACAAACACAATTTACACAAATTAAGCTATATTCCGAATTTTTATCGACAATTATTCATGTTTGTGAACCAAAATAAACGTATAAAAATGTCTTATCAACTCCCCCAAACTTGCATCATTGTTTGTCCTCAAACAAGTCCATAACTTACTTCCAAGTAACACATGGTTAACAATTTGTCGTATCTCAGGGTTGGAACTTAGTAAGAAACACATGAAAACTACAACCATGAATAATCAAATCAGTCTCCACATGTTATATGCACAACTCGACATGTGTGTGCGTGTGTGTAAATTCGTACCAACATCTTAGGATCATGTTTGACTCATACCCAACCCAATGTAGTTAGATTTTTCCTCTCATTGCTCGAAAGATACACATTTCCCCAAACTTATGTTTTTCACTCAATTATCTCGAAGTGTGTTCTAAGGTTGAGCATATTCATATCTATTCCTTCATCTCTCAGCTTATTTCTTCCTCTCTCTCAGTTTAGATAGATCTTACCATTACACGTTCACACTTCAACAAATAGAGGTTTTCCTATTTTTGATTTCTTCAACATTTGAGATTACTCTAAGCTAATCGCCTCGTATTAGAGATATAGTCTTATCAACCGAATGTCCGAGGGTAACCAATGTATTACATACATAAGAGTATGTATGTTATTCAATAGTAAGTAGATTTTTTTTCTTTTTTGTGTGGCATCTTTCATTTTCTTTATGTATAACCCCTATAACGAGCTTTATGCCGATGACTCCCAAGTCAGATGACCATAAGGTACTAGATTTTAAACCCTTGTAGACTTAATCGCTTGAGTTATACATGCTCGAACATATGTCTTTGCTTATTCAATGGTTAGTGTTATACCCCTTTTCTTTTAAACACTCATTTTCTAAAACTACACCCTAACATGAAACTTTCACTTAGTTTTCATCTCATTGGTTTTAGAAAATCCACACATAACATCATGCACGGAACCCCTACTCATCTCAGTATTCCCTTGCAACCATTAAATCTCATCTAAACTATTCTAAGAAGTGGTCATGGTTTAGTACAAAAGAGGTTTTCTGAGTATATAACCTATGTTTAGCTATTTCTAAGCAATTAGTCAAACAATCAGCCCAATATGCAAGCATGAATGTCATATGCAAAGTAAATCAAGTTCCACATTGACATATATCGATCAATCCAATAATGTATGGCTTTCATCATTCGCGGTCTGTATATAGTCCAATTTCTAACATCATAGTCAGCAGAATTGTCAAACCCACACAAGCACACAAAATTTTAAAGTAATGTGAGAAAATAATTTTCTTTCATTTTCTTTTTTTTTCACACAACCACACAAAAACTGCACAAACGTGATGAATGAAATATATCCACCCCCAAACTTATATAGAACATTGTCTTCAATGTTTAAAGAATGATAAAATGCAACTTAACAACACATAACGCTAAGGATAATTTCACAAAAGATAAAGAACAAGGGGTTGGGGATACTTTCCTGACCAATGTAGATGTGAATTTGAAGATGATGGAGTAGTAAAAGAAGTGTAGACCATGCATAGATTTATTGTGTCCTGTAAAGATGATAAATGACTAAGAACTATTGGAAATTATAAAAACTAGAAAAAGATTTTGGTGATTTTGTTGAAGGGATAGTTCATCTTCAGTGATACACCGACACTCGTCAAAGGCTGATGATTGTTTGGATAGATTATTTAATTTGAACACTTCTTGCTCCTCATCTACCCTCAAGATTAACTCTCCTTCCTCCATATCAATCAAAGTTCGACATGTTGTTAGGAATGGTCTCCCCAAGATTATTGGAATATTTATATCTTCTTCTATGTTTAGAATGAAGAAGTCTCATGGGAAGATGAATTTCTCCACTTTAATCAACACATCTTCTATAATCCTTCTTGGGTGGGTAAGTGGTCAATCAGAGAGTTGTAAAGTCACCGTTGTTGCTATAGCCTCTCCCAAATCGAGTTTCCTGAAAATAGAAAGTGGCATCAAGTTAATACTCGCTTCAGTATCACATAAAGCATTAAAAGTACTAGCTTTCCCAATTGAAATAGGTAGAGTGAAACTCCCTAGATCCTTGAGCTTGGGAGGCAATTTATTTTGTATTTTTGCACTACTTTCCTCTGTTAGTGCCACAGTTTCAAATTCTAGATGGGCCTTTTCTTCTTCGAAATCATATCCTTCAAGAACTTTGAATAAATTGGAATTTGTCGTATCGCATCTATGAATGGGATATTAATGTGTATCTTCCTTAGCACATCCAAAAATTTCTTAAATTGTTGGTCTAGCTGGTGTCTCTTCAACTTTTGTAGGAAGAGAATACAAGGTTCGTAAGGGTTGATATGAACGGTTGTCTTAAATCGTGGAGTATCTGAACTCTATTTTATAGATGTCTCTATCTTGAGCTCAGTCTATTCTACTTGCTCCTCATCTGAAGAAGGTATTGTTTCCTTACTCACACTCGGCCTCTTGATATATATTTTCGGTAGTTGCACTCCACCTCCAGTGGTGATTGCTTACACAGATGGACCATCAACTATTTTATTTTCCAAAACACTTATGGCCATTATCTGATCCTTGGGATTAGCTCAGTATTGCTGGTACCTGGTGCTCTGTTTGTCACAAAAAGAGCTAATTGTCACATTTGTGTCTCCAAATTCTTAATAGCAACACCCTGATTCTGGAAATTTATTTTATTCTTTCTCATGAATTGGTTAGTTGTTTCCATGTATTTATCCGTCTTTTCCATGAGTTTTGCAAATATCTTCTCCAACCGGGGTTTTTTCTCTTGCTGAAACTGACATTGAGCTTAGTTGTGATTTTGATTGTGATTTTGATTTCCACCCTAAGAGAAGTTTGGATGATTTCTCCAGCCCGGATTGTATGTTTCAGAATGAGAGTTGTTGTGCTGTCGTTGACCCCATTGAACATAATCCACATGTTCATTTCCTTAAGTAAGGATGGGACACTCAATTGTACCATGTTTTGGTCTATACTCTTCCCAGTTTAACTTCTTAACTTGTGCCGAGTTCACCATTTGTGTTATGCTCTCTATTTTGTGAAATAAAGAATCAATCTCTACATATAAAGCTGAATAGGTAGATTCCAACAGTTTTCTTTGGACCTCTTCAATCTGAAGACCACATAGTTGAAGTATTAGCCATTCTCTCAAATAATTCCCAAGCTCCATCAATTGTTCTGGTGGTTAGAGATCCATTTGATGACAAGTCCACCATGCTTCTGAAAGTTGAAAGTAGTCTTGTGTAGAAAAACCTGATTTGTGAAGGTTTGTCGAACTTATGTTGTGGACATTTTCGAAGCATATTCTTGAATCTGTTCTATGCCTCATCAAATGCTTCGGAATCATTCTAACTAAATATTGATATCTCGTGCCTCAATTTTGCAACCTTGGCTGGTGAGAAGAACTTCGTGCAGAATTTATGAGCCAAATCATTCCAAGTAGTGATGCAAGCCACCAGGAGTAAATCTAACAACTCAAGTGCTTTATCCCGTAGAGTGTGTGGAAACAACCTCAATCTAATCGCATCCTCTGATATCCCTTGATACTTGAAGTGTTGACACATATCCAATAAGCGGGATATATGTGTATGTGGGTTCTCGTTTGCCATCCCATAGAATTGATGCTCGTTCTGGAATAGTTGGATGACGTTTGTCTTTAGTTGAAAGTTTGGCTGTTCAAATGTAGGGTAGACGATGCTGGATTGGCTTTGAGCAACAAATGGTGACAAGAAATCCCCAAGCAAAGCATTCACATCATATTGTACTTCAGCATCGGCTGGACCTGCAGGTTCTACAATTGGTTCCAATTATTGAACAGCCATTTGTATGTGTTCTTGATTTTCCTGCTGTGCTGCTTTTGCTATCCTCTGTCTTCGATGAAAAGTTCGTTCAACTTCCAAATCAACTGAAAGTAGTTCACTGCCAACTGATCTTCACATGCAAGACCTGAAGAAGCGAAAAAAAATAGTAGCACTTAACTCAACCTAAATAATTGAACTTAATAAAAATAAAATAAAAACTAAAAGGAAAAAAAGTTTGAATTAGTGTCTAAATAACAAAAATCAAATTAATACTTAATCCTCGGCAGTGGCGCCAAAAACTTGTTCAAGAAAATATGTTTCAGATTTAAATCACCGCAAGTGTACTGTTCGTTGACAAGTAATAAAGTGAAAATCCTAAAATTTTGAGTATCGTTCCCATGATGATTGGTTTAACTTGATTTATATTATCGAGACCTTAACCGAATATATAAAACTCAAGATAATATTTGACGTAAATTTTAAAACTAAATTATGATTAACCTGCAATTTAAACTAAAATTCTGAAATGAAAGCAAAAATACGTCAAATGCAAAAGTTTGATGAAATTAATGAATGAAAAATGCACTAGGATTCTGAATCACCAAGCAAAGTCCCCTTTTAACCCCTATTTCACAATTGATAACACGATGAATGATTGACGAATCAATGGTTTTAGCTTATCCAATAATCTCTTTCGAGTAGAATTAAACATATTCAAGCATATCATTTAACAATATTTCTATGACAAATGCAATATACAAGAATGCATGACATTTTGTAAACACTTAGAGATTCACGTAAAGCATAGCGGTATATTTCTATCTCCTATCGGACCTTACAATGATTTATACATTGTTGAATCTATTTCCCTTCTTTAGAATGCATAAAATAGACCACTCAGACTCACATAATCACATGCATTTAATTATAGAGGCAAGAAAGTGAATATAAATTATTCAACAAAATCATTCGTGTTTGAACATCAAATTACAAAATAGAGAATTAAAAGTTTACAATGCAAGGTTCATCGTTCACCTAGTACATAAAAAACATAACTTAACATGAATGAAATAAAAGAACAATAAAAATAATAAAAGGAAAACATCACCAAGAACTTGGAATAAATCTTGAAATCTTGGAGTTTGAGGTGAAAAATCCTTATTCTTGCCTTCTTCTTAGCTTTCCAATGTGTTTTTTTCTCTCCAAGAATGTGTAACCCTAGTTTCTGGACGAATTTGAGCTTTTATAGTTGCCATAGAATCATTACCATACGAGTTGGAGTCGGATAAGGAAACTAGAAATTTCACGCCAAAAACCTTCCTTGTGGCCGTATGGTTATTTTTCATGCACCCGCAAGGAACAAAATTTTTTCTCATTTTTTTCCCTACCACCATGCTTGCAGCCGCATGGTTAATTATACCTTGCGGCTGCATGGTATAGTTAACTATCAAAATTCTTCATTTGGTCCTCCAACAATATTTTCCCTTGTTTTGACCTCTTTTGTTAATTCTTTTCCTCCAATCATCCCATGCATTCCTCAATTTATGATTAAGCTCGAGGCCGCTCTTGAGTTGGCCTCGGATAATCTTTTGGTTATTTGCATTTTGGTCCCTGAACTTTCATTTTCCTCATTTTTAGCCCACTTTCTCTATTTTTCATCAAATTTCCACCATGATCTTCATTATTGTCCTACAAACATAATTTACACAAATTAAGCTCTATTTTGAATGTTTATCGGCAATTATTCATGTTTGTGAACCAAAATAAACATATAAAAATGCCCTTATCAAAACCATTTGTCAAAATTATTCCTTACCTATTGAATTCAGTCGGACTTTGGAAAAAAACATATTGACTACTATAGAGAAGATTGTATGGACTTGGTTGACAGTAGCCTTCCTCAGCAGAAGAATGAGTAAGTCTATGACCACTTATCTCATTTCAAAATCATTTGATTAATTTTCATACCTAATACATTATGATATGTTATTGTTCGGGCATGATTGTAGCATCTTCACAATCAAATATGTTGAGTATTTGCTGCATGACGATAAGGATTTTATGCCGATGAAATTTGACGCATGGAGAACTAGGCTGGACATAGCGTCACGACTGTATAAACATTGGGGCATATACAAGCCTACGAAGATGAGGAAGCATAAAAATGGGAGGAGATTGTTATTGAGTGATGGCTAGAAATGTATTTTAAATTCAAAATTATGAATAGATTTTGTAAAGCTTTTGAATGTTGGCCTCTTTTTTATTTCTTATGCAGTAGTTTTTTGTGAATTGAACTAGTTTTACATTGAACATTGGATAATTGTTTACATAAGTATTTGATAACCTTTGGTGTTATTTTCATTTGAGTATGTTTGTGTTTGATGATCTAGCTTTGGTCACAGATTGTTGAGATTTCAAATGATTGTTGACAATGTTTAATTTGTTCAATAATTATATTTATATATAAAAGTCACAGATAACACAAATGACAGACAAGTCATGTAATGTTATATCAAGTGACAGATAAGGCAATAGTTCAATGATTGGGGTCATATGATCAATGTTTAAAATGCTATTCATGATTGTTATTAGGTCACTTATCATACTAGGTACGCACTGGCAGGTCATAGGGGATACTACAAGTCACATAATGTTATATTAGGTCACAGATAACACAAATACCTACAAAGGGTTCTGACACATTTGCATTCGTCTGCAAAAGTCACTGACTATAATTAAAAATTATTTAGGTCATTGGGTCACATTTTCACAAGTATTGGCCTAATTTTTTTATAATACAGTGAATAGTGCATATGTCACACAATCAATGTGCATAGGTCACAGTTAATTGTATATGTCACATATTGCAATTTGATGGTCACATTTGACATTACGCATAAATATCTCTCTACATCCCACATAATTTGAATGTATAATTGTTATTTCAATGAATACTTCATACACATTAAAATGATATGTCAATTGATACGTACAACCAATTCTTGAAATGTTAAAGAATATTTGTTATGACTATAGTCTAAGTGTGTTATCAACTAATTTGCTATTCGTGAGTTTTTGTCCTAGCTTGAGTTTAGCATAATGGAACCAAGACACTGCATCTTCTATGGTTGTAACCATGTCCTCCACAACGTCCACATTTCACAGTCAGTTTCCCTTTACTGGATGACCTTTTCCTTTTTTCAGCGGGTCTACAAAAACTCTTCTTTTGATAAGGAGCTAATACAATTGTGTGTTTCAATTCTACAAGTGTGGTCCATTCATCTATATCTCCAGCTGGAATCACGATGGCTTGATATGCATTCATGTATGCCTCTTTTGTGTAATAATAAGAACAGTAGATCCCTTTTGGTATGTGTAATCACAGCCAATGCATATGGACATAGAATCAGATCAACTTGAAACATCCTGCATGTGCAGGAACATTGATCTATATCTACAACAAAAGACGAGTATTCATCTTTGACTGAAAATAGGGAATGGCTCATAGGTAATACCTACAAGAAAGGTTAAAAATCATACATATATGAAGTCAAATAAATATATTTCAAGTCACAGAAAATTAGTTTGAGTCACATAACACAATTTTCATGTTACAGTTATATAATTCATTAATCAAAATAAAAAAAAGTTACCCTCAAGTTTCTTAAATCCGTGCTCATTTTCCTCATAACTTTTTCATAATTGGTTGTCAACCTCGTGAAGGTGCCAATTGCATCCTCGCTATATTTACAAAATCAGGTCTGTATAGTTTGTCTCAAAGATTCTAATAACGACACAATAAGATAATTATTGGTTGCTTTTGTGATTGCGTTGACTGATTCTACCATATTTGAGGTCATTGTAGAATATTGATTTGTTGGCATGTGAAATTGTGACCACTTTTCAAGTCCAACATCCTCATATGAACATCAACCATGTTTATGAATATCATATAAATTAGAGTTCTGGCCAATTTTTTAATGTGTGGATATTATAATTGAAAGTATTACATAACCGGGTAACGCCTAATCTTTTCGTTCATCATGTTAAGCTAGTACATGTTATATTCAAACTTTGCTAATGTATATGCATAAACAGCCAAATTGAAAGCTTGCGTTATATTGTGACCTGATTTACCGTAATATGATTTCAAATTTTGAAGAAAATGATACGAACAAATCCTATGACAAGTTTCCGGATAAACATGTTCTATAGCATTCTTAATACTAATATGGTGATTTGAAACAAAACACAATCCATGACTATAACCATAAGCCTTCTTCAGGTTCTCAAAAAATAATGTCCAAGATCTACCGTTCTCATTATCTCCAACTCCAAACACGAGAATAAAAATGTTATTATTTCCATACTGTGTACATGATGTGAAAAGAGTACCACCATAGTGTCCATTCAAGTAGGTTACATCCACCACATCACAGGTCTGCAATGCTTTCAACCTTGAATTGATACATCAAGGCCAATGAAACAATATTTGAACCTACTTGACTATCAATCTCCAATCATGTGACTGCTAGGATTTCTTCATTGAAGCGTATAAAAGTAGTTAGGTATCTGTCACACCCCATTCATACAATATACTAACCAATGTAGGAATACAATGATGACTTGACCTAGACATCTAAATTCACCCATGTCTTTTTTTGTGTTAATAAATGAAGGTATCTTTGAAAGTTTATCCAAAACCAAAGATCATAAAACTATAGCCCAACATATTTATCCTAAGGTTGTAAAAGTATTTACATGCCATTTCAAAAGTCATACATGATCCCCAAAATATAATACAACTAGAGTCCATAAAACAACCATACAGGTCATTATCCATGTACATCAAATTTTGAAATCCTTTAAGAGCTCCACAGCCAGCCGTGTCTCCTAGGAAGTTCCATGCTCACTTACAACAAGAACTACATAAGCCAATGCTCAGTAAGCAAAGTCATGCATGTTATGAGTATGAGTGATACTAGTATATGACACTATGTCATTTACTTTAAACATTATGCTAAAGATATATCATGCTCAGATATTCGTCAAATTCGACTCGAAATAATCACATTTGGAATCTTTCATTGGGCCCTTGACCCACCTACTGTGCACTGGATAGAGCTGCAAAATATCAATATCAATAATCAAATGGTCAATCGACATCGACACCGACGAGTGGACCATCCTCTTATGATCACTAGAGACATTCTCTAACTACCCCTATGATCACCCAAGAAGTATCCCACTTGGCAGCGCCAATAATCAGAGTATCACAAAGGCATAGTCAAGTGGTTCACCCTTTCGTATCACCAAAGGCCAATCCCATATCCACCTTTGCAATCAACCGGGAAGTATCACCTGTGGTGCCAAAACATATCACATAAGCATGCCTCACATGCCCCGGCTCCCTAGTAGTGGTCAATAAGATATTTTATGAGGAAAACTCAATTTTAAAATCATGTTGTGCACGCTAAATATTCAACTATGGACGTATGTCGTGCATGCACATAAAAATGCTCGTAAGTAACATACGCAATGATCATAACTATCAAATGATACACAATAAGTTCCTTATCAAAGTTATGTAAATATTCCAACGCTACTATATCACAAATATTATGTTCTTGCATCGTAGTTGCAATTGAATTTTCACTCACCTTTTTGCCCTTGTGTGTGCGTGCTTATACGAAGCGTAAATTAATTCTCTTTTCCACTTAAAGTCGGAAAATCATATGTATTACCATTTAATATTAAATATAATTCTCAATTTGATAATCTCGTGCTACGTCCATTCATGTCAAAATAATTTAGATGACATTAAACATTGGTTGCATTGCAAACTAGTCCCATAAATTACACTATTTTTCGAGTCCAATTATGAATGTTGACGTCATCCAATTATTGTTTAACCACCTAGCATACCTTAAAAATGTATTTTCCATACCTAACAGATAATTAATGGAGATCTAAAGTTTGAAACTATGCAAACTACCAAATTGGACAGAAGCTGTTTTTTTTTTTCCCATTTTAGTCGCTACCATGTCCCGTTTCATCCATATTTTTTCACCCTTAATAACATTAAATCCTTTCCAAAATTTACACACATTTGTTTTTTTTCCCCCATTTTAGTCGCTACCATGTCCCGTTTCATCCATATTTTTTCACCCTTAATAACATTAAATCATTTCCAAAATTTACACACATTTATGTAACATGTATGTGAAGATAACCATGTCATGCATTCACCACAAGTACATGTTCTCAGCCTCAAGTTGAGTCTTTTTTATATCACGATGAACCCGGTCGTTTCCGGTGATAATCTTAGGTTTTCATTACTTATTATGTCACCAATCAATTCCTAACCTATTAAGGATCGTTTATATACCTTACCACTCTTATATCCAAATGTTCCAAGTGACAAATATGTGTTCCATTCAAAATATCATATAACACCAAAGGCAAAACAAGTAAAATTCAGCAACTATGCAGTTTTTGTCCTTAGTTGTTTCACTTCATATATCTCCAACAATTTTCTTTCTTTTTACCATAATAACATCCCCAACACCAATCCCAACATAATATCAAGCAATTTCAAAGGTTCACAAGATTGTATCACCTTAAGAAAACAATGAAACAACCTTCAAAACTAAGAGCTAGACTTACCTATCCCGTATTTCACTTCCCAGCTCTTTGTTCCTGCTTCCCTTCATTTCTTTTCTTTTCCTTTCACTTGGGGATCACTTGAAGGGATAAAATATCTTAATATGGGGTATTTATAGAGTCTTAAAGGGGTTGGGGGTCGTGAATCTTGTTTAAGGATTAAGAAAATACTTCATGCAGCCATGTCGACATGTGTTAAGCAAGAGATGGCTTCATGCCGCAATATTTGACTTTTCCCTCATCATATTTGGATCCATATGTGACTTATAAGACATATATCTATCCTATATTAAGTATCAAGGGACTGGAGGACGTGGTAGAAGCCTTAATGTTGAAGGAATTGATGGTAGAATGACAAGTCTCCCAAGCACGAGGTGTTCAAGCATCATGTGGCTTCTTTTGGTTAAATTCTGATTTTGTACCTATCCTTGGAGGATTTGTATGAAACTTAAGGATAATATTCTGAATATATAAAGCCTTAAGAGAGCTATAAACGTGACTAATGCTTAATGGTGAAGGAATTGACCATTACAAGGACAAATCGACAAACATGGTGTGTATTAAGCATAAGGTGTCCCTTGTAGTAAAAAATTGATTTCACCTCTATCCTTGCAGGTACAAATCAAGTGTCCTTAGCTTATTTCAATGTCTTTACAATCCATCTTACCTGTCCTAAGATCCTAAAATATTTTATAATGTTAATTCCTTAACCGTTCATTTAATTACTTACCCGATTGACACCCGATTTTCGGCCGATTTCAACAATTCGCACATCCATATTTATAACGTCATATAAAACCCACAGTATTGCCATGTCACTTCATGCTTCATGTCCTAAATATGTCAATTACCGACTTAGGGTTTCTGGTGACCTTGATCAACCGAATTGAAAGCTAGAACCTTTATCGATACTAATTATGGCCTTTTCAAGATTCCGGTTGCTTAACAAGTCAATCTCCCACAAATAGATTAACCTAGTTTCTTTATCATAGCTCAATGTAGAATTCATCACCTAGGTCGAGGAGTCGAAGGCTAACACCATATAAAGATCTTAAGATCTCAATAATCAAATGTACCATGTTAAAAGAAAGCAATTAGAAAAATTGATGCAAATGACATTATAAATAGCATGCATGAATCATATTAGCCAAAAATGTAATGTGAAGTTTGGGGTATTATAGTATCTTACCGAATGACTAAGTTGGATCATCTTTAATGATTTCTAAAGTTTGATCACGAGATCTTCAAGTCTTAGAATAGTTCATCAAAACTCCATACGTACGAAACATATCACTACATATATCCTTTGAAGTGTATATAGTATATGACGACGTGTACATGTATTTGATACTAGATAAAACAATAGTATTGGATAATTACCCATGAGTTCCCAAAATTATGTTTGAGCCACATATGCAACCATTAGTAATCTTTCTAATATTAAATAGACCTGATTTACCCCACTTTGAAGATCTACACATCCAAGTACACATATCATGTAAACACTTAACTACACACTCCTTCTTGTCAGATCGAACAACCATAAACTCGAACATGTTCTGTATCGCAAACAAAGAAAGACTCAATTTAAGAATATTCTTATCACGGAAGACCATTCATTCCTCTACTTCTCTAGGATCAGCGATAGTTACAACTGTAACTTTATGATCAATTATGTGAACTGATGCTCCGATAGTTGCATCGCATATATCTAAAAACACATTCTATATGAAAACTCTCTAGTAGCTTGTACGTCAGTTGGAATCGTAATAGTTTGTTGCTTAATTTCTGTAACATCAATCCTTAACGGGTATTTAGAAGGGTCACGATCCATACCCTTTAGAGATAGTATATTATTGTCACTTCTTATTCTCACCAATGGCAAATCATGATTTAATACATATTGTATTGTGACGGCTACCTTCGTATGATCCAAACTGAACTAGTTCATTACAGTATCCACAAGTTTAGTATAAGTGCAATTACGATCCAACAAAACCACCAATAATCGGGATCCATTTAGCAAACATATGTGTGCATACATCATCTATGCAGTTTTAAAGATATAATGTCAGGAGTAAAAATGAATTCATGCGGGTCACAATGTAGTACAGGTCACATTACGAGTTCATGCACGTCACAGAATTATCTACGATATTATATATGTGCTATCAATGTAATGAATGTCACATATTTTATTGATTATGCATAGAAATGTTTTCAATTCACGTCACAAATTTATGAAAACATATAACAACCGTAAGAGTCGATCTGATAGCATAACATACCAATGGCAATGAGTATTCTCGGCACCGGCAATGGAAATGTGTTTTTTCAATTTTTCACCAAAGATTGGAACCTTCAATTGAAACTTCAACCCACTCGAAAAATACGTACAGAAATTGAACTGTAATCGGAGATGACGACCCTCGATTCTATCGTCGATAATTGTTAACAAGAAGGAACCCCATTGGGTTGAAGCTAAATTTGTATTTTGTGGAGGTGATTTCGTATTTTAGGGAGTCCGTGTATAAAATGTAATTGCACGCTTGATTTCAGGAATATATAACCGGACTTTTGAAAATTGGAAATGTTTGATATGATTTGTGCATACTTAATCCCTGATTTATGATTTTTGCCCGTTGATAAATTATCCGATATCGATTTTTCATCATCGCCCAGATTTATTGGGTTTCAAAAACCAACATTTTTTTAGTTAAGTGTATTACGCATTTATTAGTGTTTATTGTACTTTGAATTTAGCTAACGTAAAATATTTTCGAATATCAATTTTTTCACTTATAGATTACAAAGAGAAATTCGTTTTAAATTTTTCAATGCCAATTTTGGTCGTCATTTGCATCAAGAAATATTTTGTTTCTGAAGAAAATAATTTGATGCAAAAAGTTTAGTAAAATTATTTCCTAAATTTTTACTGAAGGCCAATGTGTTAAAAACAATTGTTTTATTTTAAGTAAACTAAACAAGCAAGGAACAACATATTCTAACTTTTTTTTCCCTTTCAGATTAAGCTTCTCCCATTGTAACAATTAGTCGAATCATAAAAGGCAAGGGCCCGTGACCAGGGACGTAGCCAGGTTCTTAATCTTGGGGGGGGGGGGGGGAAATACTGGGGGTGGAGGGGGGGCGGGCCCCCCTTCTGCCCCCGAATTTTTTTTTCAACTAAGAGAATTGAAAATAACGATTTTGAGTACCAAAATAGTACCGAAATTCAATGTTCAATTCAATAACTACTGACTATTCTACTACTTAATTCTTAAATTCAAATATTCAATAACTAACACAACTACACAAACTAACAGCAACTACTCTACTTAATTTTTAAATTCAAATATTCAAGAACAAGTAAACATGCATTATGCATAAACAAGGTTGAGAATTGAGTTTTAATTAGTTGAGTTTGGGAATTGGGAATTTAGGTTTTGGATTGGATTTATTTAAATAACTATTGGATCTTTTGTTTAGATCTAAGATTTTTGAATGATTGAATTTTAAAATGTAAGTTATTTACTCAATGTTTATTAACGGAAAAAAAATAAAAAATTTCAAAATTTTGGGGCGAGTCAAAATCTTGGGGGGGCGAAACTGAAAAATACATTACAAATTAACTAGAAATAGTGTACCGCAGACAAAGCTAGGGGGGCGGTCGCGCCCTCCCGCCCCCTAGCTCCATCTCTGCCCGTGACGAATATGTACAAATATCCTATAACAGAAACATGAAAAAAAATAAAAAATAAAAAATCTCGGGATGAATAAAACATAGTATGGAGAAATGTTGAAATTACAAATTTAATTTGAGAGTTACCGTTAAATATGTTCTCTATAAATTTGAGACAGGATATATGAATACAACTTCAATTGATGCATCAGTGAATCTACTTGGAGAACCATTGTAATTAAGTTTTTAATGACCACAATGACAACGAGTTGATAGTATCCTTTTTAAAGTCACCATGCGACGAAATGGAGACAAAAAAGGAAAGAAATGAATGCAATTTCTATCACTTTCGACATAGCCGCCGCCAATAGAAGACTCACATGATGGCTTATTAGTTCAATGGCAGAGCACATCACTAATAATTGTATCGTTGTGCATGAACAATGAGGAGTTTCGACCACAGAGATGATTCAATGTGTTCATGTGCGGTACTTGGTCCTGGATCATCCTAGACACATTATCATTTCTTACTCCTCGCATTCAAGCTAATGTTTGAAACCAAACCTCTTCTCAGGAGAATAGATAAGGCGATTCATCGCATATTTTAGCCACCCACTCTTCTATTTGTAAAAAGAAAATCTTTACGTTTATACAAATGTGTCCAGACAGCCTAAGTTGTTCTTCTTTTAATTAATCTCTACACCTACTCTTTAGTGTTTTTATAATGTTATTGGTACCAAAAACAGAAACAACACAAATTTTTTTTTTTTTAAAAAAGGGATAATTATCTCTCATTTAAACATCATAAAAGTTAAAGAATGTATTCTAAGGTCCCAGAACAAAAACTAGTGCAAGCACGCAAATGCTTAACAATACGATGTTAATGACCAAATCATAGAGAATCCAAGATAAAGCAAGTCTTAAAGAAAATTAAGAATCATGAAGAGAGAAAAAAAAAAGGTAAAGATACTTATCAGAAGTGTAAGAATAATATCTCAAATGCATAACTTTAATTTGGTTCCATTCGATAACCTCGGAGAATATATTAGACTTTAAAAAAACTGAAGTAAACAAAGAGTACACTTCAAGTGACTGAATAAAGTTTAACAAAGAGTACACTTCAAGTGACTGAATAAAGTTTAAGAGAGCGTGTTGTAAAATAAACTCGATTTAAGACATTTTAATGTTTTCGTTTGGGCTTGTTAATTATTGCAATCAAGTGAATCCATAAGCACATATCTAAAATAGTTTATGTTCTAGAATAATTCACCATCTAGAATTTTCTTGTATTAAAGAGTTTTAGTAAATGTTAATAGATGGTCGAAAGATGCATTTATTTTTGTTGTTGATTAGAAGAGTTCGTTGATCACTATAAATAAAGGTGATCTCTTGTCCTTTGTAACAACTAATATAGAGATTATATAATACGAGTTTTTTTTTTTTTTTTTTTTTCCTATCCTCGTCAATATTTGAAAAATTGGAAAATGATACTTGTATACCCTTTCACATGGAGGGGTCATGCGCACAATAAATTATGATTGCGAGCCTCCTCCGTGTGAGGGGATGTAAACCCTAATATACACCCTTATGTACGTGTAATATTTTCTTCAAAAATTATCCTACAAACAAATAGAGAGAGAAAATGATAAAGGTCGACAAATCGGCAGTCCCTTTGGGGAAGACACCATCGGAATCCTAGCTGCCAGTGTAGAGGTGGAGGTAAGAGACCATACACGTCTCCCTATAATCACGGATCTTTTAGAGAGGGACTATCAGATTCTCATTTTATAGTCATTGGGTACAAATAAAAAAGAAAAATTGGGGTTGGGACAAACCTAGAATATGGAAAATTGACAAATAATGCCTTCCTAATAGATACTTTCAATTTCACAGGTACAAATGTGGGGGAAAAAAAAAAAAAAAAGACATGATTATTTTAATTGCTCCTGGTGGACACAGATTGTTTTTTTTTTTTTTTTTTTTATCTTCTGTTTGATTGCCATTATTTCGAGAAATTGGAGTTCAAAATACTTTCTTGTGTAAATGTATAGTTAAAAATAAGTATCAGAATTAAAGAATTTTGAAATAATGATTGTCAACCGTGGCTAAAAATCAAATTGATAAAACCGTTTAAAAGAATTTCAAATCACATCAAACCGTTTTACTTTTCGAATTAATCATTTATAGTAGATCGATTTGTTGGTTTACCTAATGTCTTTTGATGTGGTAGTGTATTGTGTATAATGTTTTTACAATCACGTTACTTGTACAACTATATTTACCTAATATCTCGCTATAATTCTTTTACTTAAAAAATAATAAAAATATTGATTTGGCGAAAAATAGGAAAAAAATAAAAAAAACAATGGCATGAACCTGGAATTATTAAATATGATAATGAATGATAAAATTGCAACAAATGGTTTAGGCCCGTTTGAGCCCCATTTTTTTGTATTGAATATATTTTGGAATAATAAGTTGACGGAGAATGCGTGGTTAAAAAATAAGAAACTTTTTTGAATATGCATGTAATATTATTTTATTGAAAAAATTGTTATTGAAAAAAAAATGTATTTTAAATAAATGGAGATCAAACAAGGACTTAATAACAAGTGCACTTAATTTATAGGCTTACATATAGCAAAAATAAACTCTGTTATAAATAATAACAAGAAAATAAATGGAATTTGTGAGTCGCCGAGCAGATGTTTGTTTTAAGTGATAGAACATTTTAAATGGAATTTATGTCCTTACTTTTAAAATAATCTATTAATTAATGACACTCCAATATCAATTAGATTGGTGCTTGACACAAATAGTGCTAAACTCCAACTCCGAGGGTGTTCAATAGGATTACTCCAACTTTTACATCGAAACATAACATGAGAACACACTTGTGGATTTAAGGTCGACATAAATTTAAAGTTAGAGACCTAATTGTTATAGTTTATATAGGTGAAGGACCTGAGATGCAATGTTTTATGTTCCAAGAAAAATGTAAATTGCAAAAGGAAACTTCACCTTTCAAGCAAATGTAGTACATTAGTAGTGATCACGCGCTCGCTCGCTCACTCTCTCTAGCAACTATATAAACACACAGCAATCCAACACTTGGCCGTAGAATTCACAATTTCACATTGCACGATATGGAGGAGCAGAAGCAGGAATTCTCTCAATTCAAAGGTCAGCCAAGGCTTCCCAAATTCGCAATCCCCAACCGCTATGATCTCAAACTGAAACCCGACCTCACCTCATGCAAGTTCACCGGCGCCGTCGACATCTCCATCGACGTTGTCTCCGTCACTAAGTTCCTCGTTCTTAATGCCGCCGAGCTCTCCGTCAGCCCTGGCTCCGTCAATTTCACATCCAATAAAAAGGTCATTGCTGAAGGAAAATGCCGTCCTTTAATTATTTCAAATCATGTTGACTTTCTCTTTTTCTTATTCTTATTTTTGGATTTGATTTAACTTGGTTTGATTTATTGAATAGGTGGTTGAGGCGTTTGATGTGGAGATGTGTGAGAAGGATGAGATAATGGTGTTGGAGTTTGAGGAGAATTTGCCGCTTGGAGTTGGAGTTTTAAGCATGGATTTTGAGGGAACTCTCAATGATAAAATGAAAGGGTTTTATAGAAGGTATCTCTTTTATGGTGTAGATATTTCTGTGGACATTTAGATGAATATGTGTCAATGCAGTTAATAATCCTGTGGTTAATAACTTATAGCAGGACATTCTGCGGTTCTTTTCCTAATTAATCCTGGATTCAGTTGTAATTGCAGTTTAGGCTGGCATATATTGAGGTTTTTTTCTTCATGATTTTCCTTAAGTGCATTTATTATTTGTTTGTGCCTGTGTCGGATTATATATGTCTAGTAGATTTATTGGAGGTTTACGGCCAACTAATTGCTGTTTCTTAAATTGGTCTTTGAAAAGTGGTTACAAAGAAATGCATGCCTGTGCTTTTCTCAGGACACGTCTGCAATGGCAATAGATTATCTTCCCTCCAGCATCATACAAGAACGGTTTCTACTTCTAAAGAAAAAATGTCAGTTATATAATTTGGTGAAGAGGCAAAGTGTATTAATTAAAAGCGTTCATGATAATCGATATAGGTGTCTCGCAAGTTGAAAACTTGTTAACCTGTCAAATAATGCGAAAAAAAAAAATGTTGGTTTGTATGTGTGTGTGTGTGTGTTTTTTTTTTGTTCTGTTCTCAAATCGGCATGAAAATAAATTTTTGGTTCTTCACTTTATTTATTTTTTCTTTTTATGTCCAGCTCCTATGAGCATAATGGGGAGAAGAAAAATATGGCTGTCACCCAGTTTGAACCAGCCGATGCAAGGCGTTGCTTCCCTTGTTGGGATGAGCCTGCTTGTAAGGTATTGCCATTTTTCTGCTCCCAAGCATGTGTGCTTGTATTCATGTGGTTACCATTTTAGAGGTGGTTTGAGAAAACACTTGATACTCTAGATCTTATCATGGAATGTGCTTTTCATAAAAATCTTATAACAGAATGCATAAACTGCCCTTAACATTGCAGAAATTTCCAAAAGGAAATATATATGTCATTCTTTAGTTTTCCAAGGATAGTAACCATGACAATTCATCTACACAACAATGGTCAGATAATTTTTTTACATTTTAAGATTTTACTATGCCCCTGTTTGGTTTATATAAAAACCAGTTTTTTAGTAGGTTTTGATTAAAGTAGATGGAATGTGTGGTTGAAAAGCTGTGGGTCCTTGAAATGTTTAATTTTGACTTAAATTTTAATATAACTTTTTAGTTGAACCAAACAGTGGCTATATCTGAGGAATACTCGGTAATAACTAAATATAAAATTCATTTAATCAAATAAGACAACCACAGTAGAGAACGGTTCAGTTTACTTACTGATTGAGATATCTCAATCTCACATATTCCAATTCCAATTCCAATCCCAGCATTAAATACAGAATTAGTTTTAGTTATTTGAATGGGAGTTGTTACTTAACTGGCTGCCTTTTTATTTCAAATTGCTCAAGGAATCTTGATAGTTTGACCCTTGTTTTTGGTTCACTTTAAACTGGCAATTCAGGCTACTTTCAAGATTACATTGGAAGTACCAGCAGAACTCATAGCTCTTTCCAACATGCCAGTCATTGAAGAAAAAATCAATGGGAATCTGAAGACAGTGTATTATCAAGAATCACCAATCATGTCAACATACTTGGTAGCAGTTGTTGTTGGCTTGTTTGATTATGTTGAAGATCACACCCCTGATGGTATATTTGTTACTACCCTTCTAGCTTGTGTTTGATCAGCGTGATTATTTGTCCTTTCCTTGTGACGAATAACACATTTCACAGGAATCACTGTTAGGGTATACTGCCAAATTGGCAAGGTAAATCAAGGGAAATTTGCCCTGGATGTTGCTGTTAAAACACTTGGCCTCTACAAGGAGTAAGTGTACTTGTGATTTATCTTTACGCATAACATGATAATAGTTATATTTTCAGTTTTTTTAGTGGATACATTCTTAGATGCTTATGCAACAGATTGAATTTATTCATTCCGCTTCAAATTGATCAAATAAAAACTGCAGGTACTTTGCAGTGCCATATTCGCTGCCCAAATTGGACATGATTGCAATTCCTGATTTTGCTGCTGGAGCTATGGAGAATTATGGACTAGTTACATATAGAGAAACTGCTTTGCTCTATGATGATAAGCACTCTGCAGCTGCTAACAAGCAAAGGGTAAAAAGCTCAAATGATATTTATCAAATTTCCAGAGTTATAATTAGCGAACTTATATTGTTGTTGGAGTCCTTTTATATGCTTCGAGTTATAATCATAAAAAATTATATCCTATTTAGGTTGCCACTGTTGTGGCACACGAACTTGCACATCAGTGGTTTGGCAATCTTGTGACTATGGAATGGTGGACACATTTATGGCTGAATGAGGGATTTGCAACATGGGTATTTTGTTTTTTTTTAACTCGTACATGCTTATGCATTTGAACTACTAGTTTTTTTTTTTTTTTTTTGATAACCGTGGATGTCTGGTCCGCCTTACGCGCACCTTGATTAATCCCACGAGGCCCTGAAGTTTATGGCCGGATACTCACCTCAGTGGCCCTGAGGGGACTCGAACTGGTGACTATTGGGGAACAAATTCAAGGCCACATTTAAACTGCTAGTTGCTTTATAATTATTCATTTTTGGTCTTTCACGGTTCAGGTGAGCTATTTAGCTACTGATAGATTGTTCCCAGAGTGGCAAATTTGGACTCAGTTTCTTGAGGAAAGTACTGAAGGGCTTCGACTAGATGGGCTTGCAGAATCTCACCCCATTGAGGTAAGCAATTAGTATTCATTGGATTTGGAGCCTTCTAGAAATGAAGATGACATTATTATATTTGTTCGTGGTCTATATCTTAGCATTTAAATGTTAATGACGATCTGCTGTTCAGGTAGATGTAAATCATGCACGTGAAATTGATGAAATTTTTGATGCAATCAGTTACAGAAAGGGTGCATCTGTCATTCAGATGCTACAGGGCTATCTTGGTCCTGAATGTTTTCAGGTGGTTGTTTTCTTTTTTAAACTTTTTTTCTTTAATTTCTTCCCTGTGAAATTGTTCCAATTTTTAGATGTTTTAGGTTGGTACTTTTGTCTTTTTAGTTATGTATTTGTTTTAAATTGTGTTTCTATATATGAACCTAAAACTTTACTCTCGTCGTGCCTACTTTTGGTTAAGGATTTGGGATTGCCTTATAAATGTAAGAAAGTGCAATGTTTAAGGATTTGGGATTGCCTTATAAATCTTCTAACATATAATGGATTATTAACTTTTTTATGCATATTTATGTTCTCTACTTTTGGTTCGGTCCTTTCAATCATTTGATATCATATCTGCAGCCACGTTCCGTTAACCACTGGTCAAAGCCATAGATAGGTGCTAACTAACTTGCTCCAAACAACTCTGTACTCATTGCTGAATAGAAGCCAATCCAGTTTCCTGTATGGCGTCCAATTAATTCCCACCTTTTCAGGATTGGGTGCTCCAATTACAAAGTAGACCTTTCCAAAAGTGCATTGGCTTGATAAAACTTCAAAGTACAAGAAGTTCAAAATTTAGTCGTAAATTCTTTATTGAATGAGCTTTTACTTTGTATGTCAACTACTTAACAACTATGTGTTACCTTAGATGGTTACAGACCATATAAAACTAATATGTCATCTGAGATAATAGACACTGAACTGGATTAAAAGTTTCATAATAGTTAGGAGCTAAACCTTGTTCCCAATAATATATGTGGGATCGGCATGAATCCTTTTTGCCAATCTGTTCAATCTAGGCATATAAATCTACATGTTCTGTCAGCTTCAAAGAAATAGAATGTTATGCAACAATAGGCTATCTCTCCATCTACTTCTTCTAACCTATTTTGTAGGGATTGCATTGTTCCTGTAAATATAAGATTCGTGTAGGTCTATGTAAGATATGCATCATCTATTTAATTAGTTCTTTTTATCTATTCTAAAAGCTTCATAAAAAAATAATTACAGAAAAGATAGGTGTAGTGGCAGTTGCTTATTTCAATAATTACAAAGTTTCTGCTACACAACTAAAATTTGTTTTAGAAATGATGCATCAGTGGATTAGTATATATGCTGACAAGTGTCAATGGCTTAGAACATATGTACATGAATTTCTTTTCAAGGTTCCAATTGTTGCGCTTTATATTGTATTTGTACAATTGTATTTGTTTTTAGTTTAATCCTTTCCAATTTTCCAATTCTCCTAATATGTCCTTTATTACCATTTATAGATTTCCCTTATAGCTCTTCATCTGTTCATTTGATAATTTACAATTGTTTCATTGGACTTCTTCCAGCGGGCACTTGCTTCATACATAAAACGGTATGCTTGCTCAAATGCAAAGACAGAAGATTTATGGTCTGTTCTTCAGGAAGAATCTGGTGAGCCGGTGAACATGCTAATGAACTCATGGACAAAGCAGAAAGGTTATCCTGTTGTCTCAGTGAGAGTCGAAGGCCAAAATTTGGAGTTTGAGCAGGTTATCTCCTGATCAGAGATCCTTTCATTATTCACTTTCGTGTCCTATCCAAGGGCAATTTCCTTTCAAGTACAATATATATTGGATGGCTTTTACAAGTTCTGACAGCTTTTCTATCAACTTATTACAGACACAATTTCTATTGAGTGCTTCTCGTGGTGATGGGCAGTGGATAGTTCCTGTAACGTTGTGCTGCTGCTCTTATGATGCTCGTAAAAGTTTCCTGCTGCAAACCGTGTCTGGAAGTCTTGATTTGAAGGAGTTCTCATGTGCCTCAGTTTCAAATGTCAGTTCTTGGATAAAAGTTAATGTGGATCAGACTGGTTTCTATAGGGTGAAATATGATGAGGATTTATCGGCTAGACTTAGACTTGCAATAGAGAGAAAATGCCTGTCAACGAGTGATAAATATGGTAATTCTGGTTTTTGACTGGATATTCACTATTCATCTTGTTCAACAGTAGAATGAATTATTTAAACTATATTTTCCTGCACAGGGGTGTTGGATGATTATTACGCATTGTCCATGGCATGTCAGCAGTCTTTGACCTCGCTGCTTACATTGGCAAGTGCTTACAGGGAGGAACGTGATTATGCTGTTCTGTCTAACTTGATCAGCGTAATGTTCTCTATTTTGTGTTCATTATGTTTCTTCTAAGCATGCCACCACTTCTAATCGCTCTCTGGCCTCTTTACAGATAAGTTATAAGGTTTCAAGAATTGTGGCTGATGCTGCTCCTGAATTACTAGACAACGTCAAGCTGTTTTTTATCAACCTTTTCCAGTATCCTGCAGAGTAAGTTTTTTATGAACCTTCACTGATTATTATTGAATGTGTTAAAGATTTTGTTGGTGTGATACGTCAATGTATCTTCTACTACATCTAGTTGCTTTTTGTTTGTATGTGAATGAAGTATGTGGCATAAATTCCTGCTGCACCTTTAATACACTATTAAA
This sequence comes from Fraxinus excelsior, assembly GCA_019097785.1. NCBI lineage: Eukaryota > Viridiplantae > Streptophyta > Magnoliopsida > Lamiales > Oleaceae > Fraxinus > Fraxinus excelsior. The sequence continues at coordinate 16,972,273 of CM032640.1, forward strand.
AAAAAAAAGTTTTTGAAATAGTATCCTCAATGTTAAAAGCGTAAGATACAATCAAATATATTTAAAATTCTGTTGTGTATAATAAAAAAAAATTCCACCATGTACTGTCCACTGTCCAGTATCATATGAGATGCCAAGTACTGCCCTACACTAGCTGCTACCGTCCTGCACCTATGTGATTGACCAGATGCAGTGTTTATTGCTCTTGTACCAGAATTCTCCCAAGTCTGGGGAACTTAGTTGCAGTTGTGAATTTGCAACAGTAATGTTAAGAATTTAAACAGATTTTGAATAAATATTCTTAGATTCCTGTTGCCTATTGGGATTCGATTGCCAAAGAGGTTTGATGGCATATATTAAGCAGAAAATGGGTACCAATTTTTCATTTTTATAACGGTTATGAAATATGACTATTTTATTTAATCTTCTTTGTGCTAAAAGCTGTCCTAATTTTTCAGATCCGTTTGGGTTGTCATTTAGCCTGAAATTTAGTCATTTATAGCTCAAGTGGAGAGATCCAAGAGAAGTTTTATTCCTACAAAACATTGTAGTGAATATATTGAGTATCAACAATTGAAAAAAAAAATTTATTGTTTTTCCTCCCCATGAGATTGCTGCATATTAGTCGAGCAATTAATTAGAGCCATGGATCATTTCTGTTTGTGTAGAGCAACAGAACTGGTGCATACTTAGTATCAACTATAACCTACTAAATGGATTCCTTTTTCTGTATCCTAATAGGTTATGATGCTTTTTGCTGTTGTTACACTTCTTTATCAGGATGCTTGGTTGGGATCCTAAACAAGGGGAAGGTCACCTTGATGCCATGTTAAGAGGAGAAGTTTTGACTGCATTGGCTTCATTTGGACATGAAACAACGCTAAATGAAGCAAACAGGCGCTTCCACATCTTTTTGGATGACAGAAACACACCTGTTCTTCCTCCTGATTTGAGAAAAGTAATACAGACCGATATAAATACATTTGTTTTCATATTTACTGTGAATTTTCTTTTCTTGCACTTAAACATCTTCTTTTTCCCATTTCCAGACTGTATATGTAGCTATAATGCAGAATGTGAGTAAATCAAACAGATCTGGCTACGATTCTGTTTTAAGAGTTTATAGAGAAACTGATCTCAGCCAGGAAAAGACACGAATTCTAGGTTTGAAGTTATCATTTGATTCATCTGATCAAAATTAGAATTTTTTCCGGAAACTAATGGATTCCCATCCTTGTTTCAGGTTCTATAGCATCCTGCCGGGATCCTGAAATTATTCATGAATTTCTCAACTTTTTGTTGTCTAGTGAGGTACTAATGGTCTTGTTTAGTTATTGAGATCTGATGTTCTACTGAATTTTCTTTGGACCTTTTTGAGCTTCCTTCTTTCTAAATATAGGTTCGAAGTCAAGATGTTGTTTTTGGACTCTCTGTTAGTAGGGATGGACGCGAGACGGCTTGGAATTGGTTGAAAGTAAGTTCAGCAAATTGTCATCCGAGATGCTATCTGTATTGATTTTATATTAGTCATTCTGATACACATACTTCTTCTGTTTGTGTCTTGGTGTGCATAAATACTTTTTACTAAAGAAATGCTAACCCATAATCAATGGGTATTGTGATACAGGAAAATTGGGACCACATTAATAAAACATATGGCTCGGGATTCCTAATAACTCGCTTCATCAGTGCAATTGTGTCGCAGGTTTTTGACCTCTCTCCTTTTGTATCCAATGCTGTTTATTTTGTTAATACTAAGCTACATGAAGAATTTCTGGTGATAACTGATTAAAATCGCCCTTTCTTTTTTATTCCGCTTCAGTTTTCTTCCTATGAGAAGGCCGAAGAAGTAGAACAATATTTTGCTAGCCGCATGGAGTCTTATATAGCCAGGACCTTGAAACAGAGCATCGAGAGGGTTCACATCAATGCTAAGTGGGTGCAGAGCATTCGGAAGGAGAAACATCTTGCTGATGCTGTGCAGGAGCTAGCATACAGGAAATACTAGAACCAGCAATGGCTTGTTATTAATGTTTTTGTCGAGAAAATTCAGAATAAGTTGTTTCACGTGAAGACTAAAAGAATTAGCTTGTAAACAACCAACAAGCATGCAACCAATTGTAATTGGTTGTTCTTATCTATGATCTCATATTTGCTGCTGCTTGTGTATTGAGTAATATAGAATTTGTAGCGAACGAGAGAAATTCAAAATTATCTGGTGTTTCATTTTAAAATAAAAATTTTCTAGTAGGATTCGAAAATAATTTGAGATATATTATTAAGTCGCTACGACCCTTCCTAAGAGTTCAATTTGAAGTTTTGGTCACGATAGTAAAGTTGTGTACACTTGTCTTAAAATTTGTAACGTGTCAAAATTTTCTTTTTAGACGACTCATTCTATATTAATTACCACCTATTTCAATTCCTTAAAATCAGACTTGATACATTTAGTATGTATGCCAAATAGTCCTTAAACGTGATTTTGCCCTTCAAATAATTTCGAACTATTCATCCACGTATTTTTAATTTTTTTCTAAAAGTGACTTTCTTCCATTAGACATTTCATTTAAATTTAAATATCCACTTGTGCTGTAACCATTTAAATTACAAGACAATGCTAATCCGTTTTCAGTTAGGATTGACAAAATGAAAACAAATTCCCACTTATCCATTATCAACTCATTTTTTTCGAATTGTATATTTTAGTTAAACATCCTCCACTGACTTTATCCCATGTTTACCTCCACTAACTAACCACTTAACCACCTAATTAAATCCCAATTTCATTGGAGTTACTGCCACGTCCACTTTGGAAGTTGGAAGCAAACAAACTCTCCAATTATCTCTTAAATTCCAGCTTGAAGTGGATCACTTTTAATTAACTACCAAATCATTTTCACACGTAACCTTTTTCCCACTTTGGCTTCCATTTTTTTCGATTATTGCCAGATTCATTTTCTGCTGCACTTTATTACAATTCTAACACAAAGGATATTCAAATTCCAAGCATTTAAGGTAGGGGTGTTTTCTACACTTTTGTAATTGAAGTAAAAATTTGTGTTTTTCGAATTGCTTTAAATGTGTTATTGTGTTGCTTATGAGAGAATTGAAAAGTATTTTCATGCTTTAAACGTTATTGTCGAGGCCCTAAATTTTTATATGCTGTTCCTACATGAGTATAAATGTCTCTATCAAAATTTGATAAGTTTTCGGCGACGTTTGCTAGGTCAAACAATTTTTATCTTTCCGCTGCAACGCTATTGGTATTTCTGAGTTTCGTCCGAATGTTTTCAAAAAAAAAAATTCAAATTTTACCGAAATTGTTTGAGTCTACATAGAAATTATCTTCCACCATATTTTGTAATATATTTCAAATTTCCCTTATTCGAAATTTATTTTGGTTGACGTCAAATAGCCCAAATTAAGAAGATTTTTAACGCTTCGAGTTCCTAGAATTTGGGGCGTTACAGAATTGATCTCCTACCTACACCTACCTACGGTGGAGAAGATAAAAACTTACCAATGCTAATTTGCAGAGAGAGCTGTAAGTATGGTTCTCTGAATGTATAACTATTGCAGAGAACCATAAGTAATGTTCTTTTGCCATGCCAGTTGTGGGAAGTTTTTATGCTACTCACTGTGGGCGGGAGATCAAATATGTTGAGAACTAATACATCCAGGACTGCATTTTGAGCAATGTCTTCTACATTTTGTTGTGAAATCTAGCCATGATATATAATTTGAGATCTGGGCTTGTCAAATTTGAATATACCCACAGGAAGCATACTGCACACAACCTTAAGTGATCGACTGACATCGAGCTAGAAAATCTACTTGAGGTTCAGTAACTTCAAATGCATGTGCCAAAATAATGCGAAGGGATAACCAATTCTAAATGCTCGGCGGCTCACTTTTACGATTAAGTCAAGCCAGGTTTGACTCTAGAGGCTAGCTGCCTATAAAGATCAATCTAGACTAGACTTGCATGCCTGAAAAAATTTCGTGCCAAGTCAAGTTTCAACAAATTTGGAAGTTGAGCACATCCATTTATCCCTCCCTGAATGGATATTTTAAATAGAAATTCAAATGAAATGATTATAACATTCATTTTTGTCGATTTAATTTGAATAGAAGGTCATGATGATACAAGTTGTTTATTTGTCAAGTAGTGAGTACAATGATGGATGCAGCTCTGACAACTAGGAGTGGGCAAAACCAAAACCAACACACCTAAACCGTCCAACCCGATCGATTTGGGTCGGTGTTTTGTGAATTTTCAGCTGGGTTCAGGTTTTTGGTTAAGAAGCGGGTCGGGTGGGTCGGTTAATGGGTTGACTCCTGAAAATCGAGTTAACCCAACCTAACCCAACCCACTTTGTTTTAAAAAAACAAAAAGTGAGAACCCAGCCTAATAGAACAAAAAACGCAATCCCAGCCCATATAACGCAAAACCCAAACCTAACTTTATTCTTAAAAGTTCCAACCAAGTTCCAACTCTCTCTCGCCGTCTCTCACCAGTGGTGGCAATCGAGTCGAGCGACTCGTTGGCTCGGCTGGTACTGTAGCAGCCCACAAGCCGCTCGGGCTTGTTGTTTAATTTTTTTAGAAGGATAGTTAAAAAAATTCAAAATAAACGAGCCCAAGCCGAGCAACTCGGCTCGCTGTAGTATGAGCTCACGGGCCGAGCTGAGCTCACCCACGAACAACGAGCTTAGCAGAAGCTCGGCTAGTTTTATAACTAGCCACGAACTCGAGCTCGTGGGCAACATGCCGGCTCATTTGCCACCCCTGTCTCTCACCAATTGTCCCATTGGCATGGAACCAAAATTTGATCAGTCTCTGTCTGTTTTTTTTTGTAGGTCTATGTAATTTGGAGAGTTTGGATCTTTCCTTCACTATTATCACTGATGGTGGTTTGAGAAAGTTATTTGAGTTATCGTCTCTGAAATCCCTTAACTTGGATACGCGTCAAATTATGGATGCTGGCCTTGCAGCTTTTACAAGTTAGCATCTTTCAAACTTTTGTGTGGTGCATTTGATTGGCGAAAAATCTGTATATTTGTTAATTGATTATTTACTCTCATTTGCTAGTTTCTAAGCATCAAATGTTAGTCTTTCCAATTCCAAGTAGTTATTTTAGCCTTTTTGGGAAGTTTTTGCTTACGACTAAAAGTGCTTCATGATTCTTTGATATGTATATAGCACACTTAGTTTACTTGTTCCTTGCCTTAAATATTCTCTTGGTTGCCTCAGAGGTTGAAGAAGAAACCATGGGGTGAGGGTCATGTCCATTGTGTATGAATCTGATTTTAATAAACTGGATTTATATGTTTATCTGTCAAGTTTTTCTCTATCATTTGGATCACATTGTAATTGGATTCTTGATATTATTGCCGATCCAGAATTTATATGAATTTGATTTAAATAAAATAACGGGGGAGTTCAATTAGCAAATATCACTGTTTTTTCAGCAGCCAAATCCTATTGGCATGGAACCAAGAACCAAGACTGAAAGTGTAACTAAAATTAATTTTAAAACCGACCAACCCAACCCGACTAACATTTAGTTGGGTTGGGTTGGGTTGGGTTGAATTTCAACCAAACCGACCATGTTTGGTTGGATTTGGGTTGGGGCAAAAACCTACCCAACCCAATCCACGCCCACGCCCACTCCCACTGACAACAGACCAATAAACTTGAATTTATTCCTACATGACCTTATGAATACGTGGCTTAATGCTAGTCGATTTTCGTCTCTACTTCCATCGGTAAATAAACGAATTGTAAAAATGGAACCATTGATTCCCTGGAAGAAAAAGGAATATAACCATATCCGATCAAAACTTGGTATGATCAGGTTTCTTTTTTCCCAATAAACCATTGGTCATGGTCCAATTTTGTCCTATACTTGTATGTTGAAACCTAAATTTTAAAGTATAAATCATTGAGTAAATTTTATTATTTCAAAGCTTATATTTTATATGATAAACTCTCAATTATCATGTAAACACATGAATTATATGAAATTAGATTTAATTGAGAGATATATATATATATATATATATATAGAAGCAAAACAAAAGTTTAGTTTTGTAACTGTTGACCTCAAAAAATGCGGCAACAGAATCTCTACCACCTCCCCCTTCATGTAGACATCACCTGTACATTGGAACACTCCGTTAGGAGACAAAAGTCACTAGTCGAAAAAAGGTTCAACGATCGTTTGCACTCTAACAATCAGGTTAACTGCCTGACGAAAGAAAAGAGAATGCAAGAGAGAGATGAGATTTGGATAGGGTTAGAAATATACCTTTGTGTGAAATGAAATCACACACACACACACACACACACATATATAGACGTAGGTAATGGGCAGAGTCCAAGATGCAAATTGTTTATTTAAATAAGCCCAATCCAATGACTAGTCGATGCCACACAATTTATATAATATTCATATAATGCATGGAATTTTAGGTAAAAGCGATGCCTTGGACATGAATTGCAAAGACGATGATCTGGACATAAGTAGCAGAGAATGCTCTGAATAGGAGTTGTTGTGTTAAGCTGACATCCTTACATAGAGGTAGCACATCCATGTCAAGGGCTTCCTCCACAGTGTTTAATCCAATCATGAAATATATCATCTTCAATGAATCAGAGACAACCCCTACAGGGGTATCATGATCTCATTGATCGAAATGAACATCCTTGTGAAAGGTAATCCTGCGGGAGGTATCACGCACCTCGTCAAGGGCTTTCTCTATGGTGGATGATTCATTCATAGAGAGCATCATCTTCGATGGAATTAGAGACGACCCCTGTGGGGGTGTCACGCGCCTCGCCTATTGAAGTGGAAATCCTTGGAATAGGTGACCTCGTGAAAGGTATCACTCACCTCGTCAGCTTCATTCTTGGTGGATAGTTCATCCATGGAGAGCATCATCTTCAATGGAATTAAATGCGACCCTATGAGGGTGACGTACCTCGCCTATTGAAGTGGATATCCTTGTAAGAGGTGACCTATAGAGGAAGCCCTTGATGAGGTGCGTGATACTTTCCACCAGGTCACCTCTTACATCGACCCCTATAGGGATGTCACGATCCTTATCGATCGAAGTGGACATCCTTGTAAGAAGTGACCTTATGATAGGTATCATGGGCCTTGTTAAGGGCTTTCTCCATGGTGGACGATTTATCCATGGAGAGTATTATATTCGATGGAATCAGAGGTAAAACCCTGGAGGTTGTCACATACCTCATCGATTGAAATGAACATCCTTGTAAGAGGTGACCTCGTGGGAGGTATCACGCACCTCGTCAAGGGTTTCTTCCATGGTTGATGGTCCATTCATGGAATGGATTATGAAATAATGGTTCGACTAAGCAAATGTGCTTAGGAAAATATAAGCTCGACTAAGTGGGTGCGCTTAGGAGAATAGTTGATTGGAAAGGCACCTTTGATTGGGGTGCATCTCATGTAGAAGCGCAACAAGCTCTCTAAAGATAGATGTTACTAAAATATAGCCAAATCATAGGCTTAATGAGCTCTCTAAGGATAAATACAGTTGCAATGCAACATCCCTATGGTAGGACATCTCATAGAGCGAGGAATGAATATCGAGATGTTAGCTTGTCTCAAACTATCAAAATCTAATAAGCTAGCTTCGGAAGGATGATGCTTTAAGGCTAGACTTGCAATAGAAAGAAGCGAGGGATAAACATCTCGTAAAGCTAGGAATAAGAATCTGGTGAGGCAAGGAACAAACAACCGTGAATAGCTCTCGAACTATCGTAATCTTATAAACTTGCCTCGAATAAAAGAGGTCTTAGAGCTAGGCTTAATGATAGTGAGAGGCGATAGATAAACATCTCACGAAACCAAGAATAAACATTTGGCAAGGCAGGGAACAAATATCCCGCAAATAGCTCTTGTACTATCGAAGTCTTACAAGCTGGCCTCGGATAGATGAGGTCTTACAATTAGGCTCGACGATAGTGAGAGGCGAATGATAAACATCTCACAAGACCAAGAATAAATATCTGGCGAGGAGGAGAATAAATATCTCGTAAGTAACTCTCTAACTATCTTAGTCTTATAAGCTGGTCTCGGATATACGAGCTCTTAAAACTATGCTCAATAATAGTGAGAGACGAGGGATAAATACTTCACAAGACCAGGAATAAGTATCTGGCGAGGAGGAGAATAAATATCCCGTGAGCAGCTCTCGAACTATCAGAGTCTTATAAACGGCCTCTAATAGACAAGGTCTTACAACTTAGCTCGACGATAGTGAGAGGTGAGGAATAAACATCTCGCAAAGCCAAAGATAAGCATTTGGTGAGACAGAGAATAAACATCCCGCGAATAGCTCTCGAACTATCAGAGATTTATAAGCAGTCTCTAAAAGACGAGTTCTTACAACTTGGCTCGATGATCGTGAGAGGTGAACATCTCGTGAGGCCAAAAATAAGTATTCGTGACTTAGAGAATAAACATCTAACGAATAGCTCTCAGACTATTAGAGTATTATAAGCGGCCTCTGATACACGAGGTGATATGACCACGGATAGAACAAAATCGACGCATGATCTTCAATTTTTGGCAATTCTAGTTTAATTAGAATTCTATATTTTTAGCATCTTTTGTAATATTAGAATTATATTTTCATATAATTAGGGTTTTTAGAGGTTTCATATAAATACCTCACTGTTTCATTATATTACAAAACACTTTTGACATGAATATGAAACTGAGAATTTCTTTCTAATTGTTCTTGATAACATTATCGAACTTATCAAATATTATTTTAAATATTTGTGGCGTTCAACTTTTAGAACTTTTCAAAAGATTAGGCACCCTTTGCGATGTTTGCAAATCGAGGTTCGTTGATTTTGTAATCAAAAGGTCATTCAAACTTCATTTTTGTTTAGTTGCTTGGTTCAATAATTTGCGGGTTGAGATTCTACCATCTATAACCTGAATTTGGGTTTTCCCGATGTTTTCAAAATAACTCCGCGATTTCCACGCGTATCCTGTTCCCGATTTTGCGTCATTTGGTATCAGAGCTTAGACTCCATATTCATGTTCTATCTTTTGAGTCTTTTGTTCATGTTCTTCATGTTCGTTGTAAGTTTTAAGTGTTTGATTCAGAAAATTTCAAAAAAAGAGTCAAAATTTATTTTTGGGCTAATTTAGCATCCAAATCAACTCCCGTTTCTTTTGTCAGTTTTGTAGTTGAATTTTGAGCTAAAAAAAACTTTTTTACTGTTCACGTTGTACTATTAAAAAAACCTTTTTTTTTACTTATTTGAGAAGTTTTCACTATCCTATTATCTATCCTAAATCCAAAATCTATTTGTGTTCATTCTAATCTAAAAATTCAAAAACCACTTTCTTGGACTAAGAGAATCCCCATTCGAAATTTCATTCAATGCAATTCTTTTCTTGAGATTGATTACACCTACATAAAATGATGGAAGGTGATTGGGGGTATATTTTTCAAACTCGGTGTTTTATGTGTAGTACAGTATGTCATCTGGCTATTGACAAGGAGTACATGTCAGACTTGACTAGTATCACGATGGTAGAGAAATTGGGATTACCTTTGCAATAACATCTTAGGCCTTATAGGATGACTTGATTGAAAGAGTGTGGGAAGGTAGATGTGACCAAACGGGTTTTATTGAATGCCACCATTGGGAGATATAATAATGAAGTTTGGTGTGATGTTGTTCCATTAAAATCATTTCATATCTTGTTTGGAAAACCTTGGAGGTATGAGATAAAGGTTATTTATGATATGGGTGGAACAGGTATAGATTTCTTCAGGACATGGTAAAAATCACTCGGCTGAGTTGACACTAGAACAATCCCTTGTAGATCGATGGAAGGTGAGGGGTGAAGCAGAAGGGAAAAAGTAAAAGAGGAAGATGATCACACAGTAAGAGAACATCGGAGTTAAATTACAGGAGGAATCCGGAAATAGGGAAGTTGAGATGGAGAATGGTGAATTGAAAAATGTAGTTGAAATTGAGGAGAGTGAGCAAATTAAAGAGGAGGAGCACAAGCATGCTGGTATAAAAATTATAGAGATAGTTCAACAAAAGAGTGAGAAAATAATAGAATAGAGTGTTGAGCAAATGGTTGAAAATATTATGGTGGAGACGATACATTATGAATACGAGGACCCATATCTCGTTTTTGGGAAAGCTAACAAATCCAACCGTGTTTTCTTACTTTTTTCTTTCTGGTTGATCATTGTGCATGGGAGTTCATGCAACATATATGCCTGATTGAGTTTGTGTTGCAATATATCCATACCCGCAAAATAGAAGGGTACCGTCTATTGATCCTATGCCATAAGAGGAAAAGTTTCCCAGTTGATCCAGGTGGTGTGTGATGGGATGGGTAGCAGGTTGGTTATTCTCTACGCGATCACAAGGCACGGATTTGAGAATGAATCTTTTCGAAGAGAGAAGAGATGATGTGACCACGGATAGAACAAAATCGGCGCAAGATCTTCAATTTTTGGCAGTTTCCTAATTTAATTAGAATTCTATATTTTTAATATATTTTACAATATTAGAAATATATTTTCGTACAATCAGAGTTTTTAGAGGTTTCATATAACTACCTCATTATTTCATTGTATTGAAAAATACTTTTGACATGAATATGAAATTGAGAATTTCTCTCTAATTGTTCTTGATTGAAAATTATTGAACTTATTAAATATTATTTTAATATTTGTGCCGTTCAACCTTTAGAACTTATCAAAGGATTAGACACCATTTGTGACGTTCACAAATCGAGGTTCAAATGAGGTGTTACATCGATTTGAAAGGATGCTTGGGGATGTGAACGACAAATTGGACAGGCTGGACACAAATGTTGCTGATCTTCATCGAGGGCAACATATAGAAGCATACAATGCAAGAAGACATGGTAGAAATCTTGGTGGAGAAAGTGTTGATCAAAATACGTGCAATAGCAAAACAATATTCCTTCATTCAAAGGAAGGCGTGATCCAGAGGCATACTTGGTGTGGGAAGAAAAAGTGGAGTTTATATTTGATTCTCATGGTTACTCTGACGAGAGAAAGATAAAGTTAGTTGTAAGTCAATTTGTAGATTATGCTATAATTTGGTAGGATCAGTTGACAACTTCTAGTTAGAGGAATTGTGAAAGACCTATTGGAACTTGGAATGAGTTGAGAGCTATTATGAGGAAACGATATGCACCTAGTCATTATTTTAGGTGTAAGAGTGATAGGTGTGAAAGAGTTTTTGAGAGGATCCTAGAATGTGTGATGGAGTTGAGAAGTCAATTGGGGGGGTAATGAGAGTGGAGAGCAAACAAAAGATGAAGAAAAATCACAAGAGTGAGAGAGGGAAGAAAAGTTAGAAGTGAGCTTGCAAGAAAATGAAAGTGAAGTTGAGAGGGCTTTAGTGAGAACTAACAATTCCCTCCCTAGGTTGCTATTTCTGTCTTGTAGGTTTTTGAACATATTGGCGTCCATGAAAGCAAGCCTATTGGGATACCACCTAATCCAGGCATTGAGCATCGACTTATAAATGAAATTAACATGCCCTACCTCATCTTAGATATCTCTCTAATACCGGAGGTTGACTGTGACGAAGGAGTTTCAAAGGCATTGGAAAGAACTTTTATGCAGTAGGTTAAATTATCAAGGTGAAGTAATGGGATAGATGAGTCCATTTGTAGTGCCATTGTTACAAACACCTAGGCCAAATAAGATAAGGAGGAAGTACTATGACATGCCAACGAAGGTTATTTTTGGAGCATCACAAACTTGCAAAAGGAAGCTGTTGGGACGAGCACACTTTGATCTAAGTGTTGGCTATTGGGTGTTCATACGGAAAAGGTGGGTTAAAATTTAAAAGAGGTCCAAACTACATCCTAGGGGAGATGGACCATTTCACGTTCTTGACATGATTGGAAACAAGGGCTACAACTTGGGTTCGGATTCGGGGATGAATCCTTTTGAAGAGGAAGAGTATGATATGATCCGGGATAGACAATCACTTGGTCGGGTCACACGAGTCAAGGGTTCAACCAATGGAGTTCAAATGAGTGAAGTTGACAAGCCAATGTTTAAGTTTCGTGAAGGGCTCGGAAGCCGAAACGAGTTTGATTCAATGTTTGAAAGATATTTGGAAAGAAAACGAGTTGCGTGAATTACAATGGGCATAACTCTCAACTCGGGTGTCGGATTTTCATCCATGAGTATATTTTAGAAATGGCACAAAATTCTACATAAGGCAACACGGGTGCATGGTACTTTTGGACTTACAATCTCACAAATACATGCCGAGAACAAGTTGACGAAAAATTTCCAATTTTTTTGGTAGTTTCCTAGTTTGACTTAAATACCATCTTTTGTGATCTATTTGAATTAAATACGGGATTAGGATCTATTATTATTTGAAAACTAAGACTTTTGACATAATGAATTGAGAATTTATCTCTCATTGTTCTTGATTGAACATGTACCGAACTTATCAAATATTGTTATATTTGTGATGTTCAACCCTTAGAACTTATCAAAAGATTAGGCACCCTTTGTTGCGTTTGCAAATCGAGGTTCATTGGTTTTGTAATCAAGAGATCATTTAAACTTTGTTTTTATTTGGTTGAATGGTTCAATAATTTGCGGGTCGAAATCCTACCGTCTGCAATCTGAATTTGGGCTTTCTTTGTGTTTTCAAATTAATTCCGCGATTTCCACGCATATCCCGTTCCCAATTTCACGTCATTTGGTGTCTTACAACTTGGCTTGATGATAGTGAGAGGTGATGAATAAATATCTCGCGATGCTAGAAATAAGCATTAGGCGAGGCAGGGAATAAGTTTTTCATAGCTCTTAAACTATCGGAGTCTTATAAGTGGCCTCTAATAGAAGAGGTCTTACAACTTAGCTCGACGATAGTGAGGGTGAGAAATAAACATCTTGCAAAACAAGAGATAAGTATCTAGCAAGGTAGGGAATAAACATCCTGCGAATAGCTCTTGAACTATCGGAGTTTTATAAGTGGCCTCTAATAGGTAAGGTCTGACAACTTGGCTCGACGATAGTAAGATGCGAGGAATAAATATCTTGCGAGGCCAGAGATAAGCATCTAGCGATATGCTTCTTCCTTTTTTAAGAAACAAGAATTCTAAGATATCGTCTCTTCCTTTATTCAAAGAATGATAACTTTAAAAAAACACAGTATCCTTGTTTATTCAAGGAACGAGTACTCCAAAATACTGCTTCTTCCTTTTTTCAAGGAATGAGTCCAAAAAATGTCGCATCTTCCTTTATTCAAGGAATTAGTATTCTAAAAACGCCGCCTCTTCCATTAGTCAAGGAACGAGGACTCATAGAATGCTACATCTAATAATAAGAGATCCATGAGCTTGACTTTCGTTGAAAGATGCAAGATCTTACAAGCCAGTCTTGGACATACGAGGTATTAGAGCTTTCCTCAATAGAGATGATGATCAAGAGGACTTTGAATAAGAGAAATTCGAGCTGGGCGTTTTATTGAACACCCATCGTCCATTCTTGCAACTTGGAATTGTCTGCTAAGTAAATAAGAAATTATTTTATTGATGGTTGCAAGGTGTTGTTCTTTAATCACGCCTTGGAATAAACAAAATCTGATTGGGGCATTTTGTGGAGTAGTTGATGTGCATAATAATAATTCATAATTTCCACTATACATTGTATATGTTTTGAACCAGAAAATTGAACCCATGTTTACCTTTACAAAATTTAGCAGAGAAGTCCTTCGAACCATATTTGCTGTGCCAAATTTAGTTGCAATGCAGAGGAAGAAAATTCTGATCCACTATGTAAAACCATGGCAGATTTATTATTCCCCAAATGACAATATCATTATACTCCAGCTAGTAATAATCAAAATGATGTGCATTTGAAGCCAAAAAAACATTCAGTGCCACAAACATTAATCGTTATCCCAAGCACATAAATCTATCAATTATCCTTTTAGAAGTAACAACCCAATAACTTCATCAATTTCCAAGTAGATATCAAAATCTGGCAACTAGTTGTACTATGAAAATAAATCCTAGGTCCATGGGTCCATTCACTTAACCTAAAAATAGAACACAAAAGATGTCTTCCAAGTTTATAGGGCCAAATAATTTTTGATTTACCAGGAAGTGATGGAGCCTTAGGAAAATAAATACCAAAGCTCAATTCTAAACTACCCAAAAGCTCAACTAGAAGTCCAAATTAGTCCTCGGCTTTTTGATTGACAAATAGCTTCTGACCACAATATACAACAAGTAAAAATACTTGCACAAGCCTACTTTAATTGCCAGCAAGAAAACACCACTAGGAGGAACTTGTCATTGTCAGATTAAATGCTAGCCAATGTACCATAGCTGTCATGGATTGCCGATCACTGTGGTGCTGCCAGGTGTTTCCTCTTGTCCCAGTGGTTGCCTAAATGGCTTTTGTTGGAGGCTAAGAAATCTCATTTCCTTGGATTTATGCTTCAATGCTATGAAATGTTTCCAGTTTGATAAACACTAATAGTTTCTTCTCCCTCCGCATTCTCATGGTTTTCAATTTGGAAAATATGTAATTTAATAACTAAGTTCGACCTTATGTGTGGAATTACCCTAATTAAAACAACAAGTCAATTTTAATTAGTTTTTAGATGGTTAAGCATACAATCCAATTTTCCTAAATTGAATTACCGCAATTGTAATATTTGAAAAGCAATAAATAATACAAAGTTTGATGACGGAGAAATCAAACTATATAAAAACTCCAGATCAAACCAATTACCTCCACTCAAACAACGTGGGTTATAGTTCAATTCCATACTAGTTCTACTAGCTATTGTAAACCCTGTAACTCCAAGATCTGTCGTTCCTTCTAGGCTCACAATCTGTAGTCTTTAAATTAATAGAGTTAATATAGTTATCCACTTCTCTCTATATCTATATATAGTAAAGAAAACTCACTTACAAATCATTTACTGCAGGGAAACAGGGTACAGGTTACTCTTTGGGACAATAGTATTGCAGCCTTCAAAGACGATCTCAGGATTGGAAAAACCTACTTAATCTCAAATGCATCTATGAAACATACAAAAGTAGGGTACAAAAATGCATATGGAGACGTTCAATGGACGATTTCAGGTACTACTCGAGTAGAAGAAACAAATGTAGATCACAGCGCAAAACTATTCTCCCCTTCTGAGTTCACTCCATTTCAGGAATTTGAAACTCTGACGGATATAGACAAAGATTTAAGTACAACTTACTTTCTCTCTTTTTTTTTAATGCCACTAGATTTCTTTTATTATATACATTTACAAGTCAGTCTTTCCCTCACAAAAACATGAATATTTGCTTACCATATTTATATTTATTATTATTATTATTACATTCGTGTTTGCAGTCGCCATAGACTTGCGCCCCAAACATCTAATCCATACAAAAGATGGTTCAGAAACATATGTGCAGGACGTCGTGCTAATTGACAAGAAGTTAATAACATCTTCTTTATTCATTTTTTACACGTCACATTTCGCACAAAACAATATTATCTAGTGACTGCTTCTCCAAACTTTTCGCTTCCAAACAATTCTACTGACAATGTGGGATGCCTTTGTTGAAAATGAATGCTCTACAATTGCACGGAACATATCTAAGAAGCCAGTTATCATAGGACTCGACTTAAAAGTATCTTCATTCAACGGTAATTCGACTAATGCTTTCTCATTGCAAATAAATTTGTACTTCAGTTTACCTTTAATTATATCATAATACTTCATACCTGTAAATGAACATGTCTGTCAATATCTTACCATCTTCTTGCTATACATAATGTTTACTGATATAAGGATTTTTTTTTAGGGCTGACACTATCCACAAGACCACGTAGTTGTTTCTTCATTGATCATAAATTTAAGGAAGTGGATGAGATGAAATCATGGTAAGTAATCCAATTTCTTTCATTTGTATTAATTTTATAGAATCCCTGTCATAAAATATGTCTCCAACATTACACTTTCTTTAGCTTTACATTATTGTATATTGCATTAGTAACTTCCAATGTTGAACATTAGATTACTCATCCTGTAAATGACATTCATATATCAGATTAGTTTTGTTTTGCTTATCTTTAACTTTCACATCCTGTAAATGACATTCGTATGAGAGATTAGTTTTATTTTTCTACCTTATCTCATTTCATGCCACGTTCTGCTAAGCAAACATCACAATTTAAACTTTATGTTACAAAATAGCACACACAAGCTAACTATTATCTTAAATGAGCTGTAGTACTTAGTCTTTTCTCTTATCTCGTACTTATAATTCTTGTCGTAAAGGGCTATCGACAATAGTGGGAGATTGGATGAAATCACTGCAATGAAAGCATATAATTTATTAAGTCCTTCAAAGTTGTCACCTCCAGCTGCAAACAAATTTACTCAAATTCTGGAAATCCAATCTTCAGTTCTTACAGTAACATTTTAATCTTATGTTACAAATTCATTTCATTATTATTTTTACATCAATATGATCACATAGCTCCACTAAACTTTCCTTCATGTACTTTCAAAGAACAAGTATTTTTGGATAAAAGCAAAGGCACACGTTCAGTCTAAGAACACAAGCTTCTAGTACTTATTGTTTTCCAATGCAAACAAAGCGGAAGAAATCTACTCCTGTAGATTTTGCAAATCTAACAGCTCAATTGCATCTCCAAGGTACACATTTCATCCTTCAACACACTACACAATAATTTCAACTACTTCATTTCCTTTGTTCAATTCAGAGTTAAAAGTAATGTTCTTATAACGTCATTTTCCTCCACCATAAATTTCCAGTTTTGCTAACATCTGTATATGTTACAGAGCCAGGGTTGATGTAATCTTGGAGGATTCAACAGGAAATCTAAAGGCTTCAGTCATGGGTGAATGTGCTGAAAAAATCTTGGGCTATCCTGCAAATGTGCTCATGAAAAAAATACCAATGTATTGATTCTATTCAACTTTGTCATTTTCCTTCTCCCTAAAATATATATTCATTACCATTTCGTTTCTGATCGACTCTATCATGTTTGTAGGACACTATCCTATCTAATGATGATGGCATTCACATAGATATCGACAATGAACATATCTTTTACATCAAAGCACTTCCAATGGCTGCGGCTCACCCTCAACAAAATGCACTGCTTATTCAAAGTTCAAATACGAAATAATATTCATGCTTGATCCATTTGAAACATTTGCTGCTCCAGAGATGGCACCTGATAATAAGGGAAAGGATAAAATCACTTTTGAAGACGTTGCACCTTCCAACAAAATTGTGTTGCCTCAGTTTCCACCCGCTAAGCAATCTCTATTCGAGAATCATGATGAGCAGCCCAACACCGCGAACAAGAATGCAGAAAAAATAGTATGAAACAAAGATGCAGCTGTAGCTGCCCTGAAAAAACTCCTGTGAAGTAGTTTCAACCATGATGAATAAAGTCTTTTTTGCCTATAACTAAGTAAAAGACACCAAATCATCTAGCTTCCAATAGAACACTTGATGTGTTACACTCTGAGGATTTAAAATTGAGAAGTTATATTTTGTTTTGGACTCTAGAACTTAATCCTGTATGTCTTGATGCATGTGTTAACTGCTCAAGTAGCTGTATGAATGACAGGAAAATAGTCATCGTGTAACAAGTATATTTTGTGTGTACTATTGAAGTATATTTACTCTATTAGTTTCTTTCTACCAGCAATTTCCTGTTTACCTTGTCATCTATTTGCAAACATTTTAGTTTTAGGTACTTATAGTATCGAATATGTTTTCTTTTTCATTTTGTAACAGAAATTTCTTCTTCATTTACATGTAATTCATGACTTTACTTCCATCTATTTATTGTAGTATACATATGCAATCCCAACGCTAACATGTACAAGGAGAAAAATGCATGCACGTGCCTTCACTAGTAATTTTAGAAAATTTGGAACTCTAAATGCAATTTTTTTATTTCTTTTCTATTTGTTTATTTAATGAGAGTAAAATAGTCATTTTACAATTATTTAATGGAGAAAATAGATGATAATAACTTTTTGGGCAAAGATAGATTGATTTGAGTGTCTAAATGTCAAAATTGAAATGATATGGACGATTTGCACAATGAAAGCATACAATAGGGACCTTTATGCTAGTTACCTATATTTTATGGAAGGATTCAATGGACTACGACGAAAAAGACCAACTCCGCAAGAAAGGTTTAAAATGAATGTCTAAATGTCAAATTTGAAATGATAAAAACTATTTTTGCAATAAGTGCTGAGGATCCTAAATTGCACGAGCAAGAGGTCTAGCATGTAAAAAGTCATGTACCCATGATTCAAAATTTCCTCACCAAACTACATGAAATAGATTTTCGAAAGTCCACAGAAAAATTATATCGAAGTAAAAAGCAAAAATATTCTGATAATTCCCTAAAATCCTTTCTAGATATTCCTCAATGTCTTGGCTATTCACGAACATGAGAAGCAGATGCTTCCGAAAGAAATCGAAAAATTTCTTGGGAATCCTAAAGATTTTATATATATATATATATTTTATTTATTTTGCTTATTACCATATTCCTCGTGTGGAAGATTTTGACTACTTACGAAATCATGCGACTCTAGTTCAATTGGAGAAAATTGCAGTGAAACAGACAAGAGAGGAGCAAATTGCTAAGAAAAGGTTAAAAGCCTAGGCTCGCCGCTCGTGGGCATCGTTCCGGATCACACAACCAGGTCTAATTTTTCTAAATTCGAACTCTCCAAGAACGGAACGATGTCGTATATGCTGCCACACCTACACTCGGGATGGGCCGTGGATCAAGCTATCCTCGCCGAGGAGGAACGCCTCGTCATCATCCGATTCGGCCACGACTGGGACGAAACCTGCATGCAGGTAAATTTTTGCATTATTTATCATTTTTTTCAAAAATTAATAAGGCGAATCAATATTTTTTTGGCAGAGTATTCCTGTTAATTGCAATTTTGTTTTTTACTTATTAGTTTTTAGCTTTATTTATTTGGTATTATGTGTATTTGATCTGGTTGTATCTATTATCACCTCGTAATTAGGGTTCCATGATATCGGATTGAAGTCCTGGTTAAAGTGAATTAACAACTGATTAATCTACATTATTAGGCTTGATTATAGTTATGATTTTATTTCCAGAGTTCACTTTGATTTGGACAGAATGTTGAGAAAGGAGTCATGTAGCCAGCCAAGTTTATTGGAGTAAAGCATAGCCTTGCTTGCTGTTTGAAGTGATTCCTTTTATCCCACTATTTTTTGTTTGATGTCTTTAGAGATTGAAGGTTCATTGAATGTTTAATAAGGTTGTGTAACTGCTTTTGTTCTATAGATCCTTTTGCAAGTGTTATGTATGATGTCTCTTTCTTTTACCCTGTTCCGTTGGTTCTTGTAGTGGATTCCCCTGTTTGATGGCCATTATTTGGCAAAAACAAAGTCTTGAACTTGGAATTTGTGGAGAATGTGTATGCGTATAGTATTTCATTGTGTGAATGTGTGGTTGAAAATAAGTACGTAGAATAAAGAGTTTTGAAATAATGATTGTCAAGTAGGAGCTGTACTATTAATTTTTTTGATATTGGAACTCGAGAAAAATCAAGTAAGGTTTAAATGGATGTTTTCCATCTCACGACCCAAGGTTTTATATTTTCCTTCTGATGGTTTTACATTAATATAGTAGCGATTCAAATTTGTGTTACAAATTTATAGGTCGAATAACATGATTTATTTGACACGGAATAGATGGTGGTAAGGAGGAAGAAATTCAGTTTCCCTGGAGATAGTATCTTATTTACAATTCTTCGTATACATATTTTAGTTGGCTGAATTCATTTTTGTGATTTGCTTTGATTGATCTTGATAACTTCTCCTTATTCATAAGTTGATTCATGGACCTTGTAATTCCGTTTTGGGTTTCAGATGGATGAGGTGCTGGCTTCAGTTGCTGAAACATTAAAGAACTTTGCTGTTATCTACCTGGTGGATATCACAGAGGTGCCAGATTTTAACACGATGTATGAGTTATATGACCCGTCCACCATCATGTTCTTCTTCAGAAACAAGCACATTATGATCGATCTTGGCACTGGAAACAACAACAAGATCAACTGGGCACTGAAGGATAAACAGGAGTTCATCGACATTGTCGAGACGGTCTACCGTGGTGCAAGGAAGGGCCGTGGTCTAGTTATTGCTCCAAAAGATTACTCCACTAAATATCGTTACTGAGTACTCTTCTTACCCTTTATGCAAGTATATCATCTTACAATCGGTGAGAACCTTTTCAATTTCAGTTCCTATGTGGAACTGGATTCTCAAGCTCCTATGCTAGTTAAATGTCTGAAAGATAAACGCAGCAATTAATGTCTGATTCGTGGTGTCATCAGATGGTCCTTTGTACTTCATCCATGTATTCAGATTTGAGGATTTATTTATCTAGTGGCTTGCATCTTTAGATGCGACTCGTGAGCTCTACTTGACCTTTTTTTTTTTTTTGGTTATCGTGACATCAGAAGTATTTTTCTATGAAATGATGTCTGAATTTCAATGCTATTCATTCATGTGTTAGTCAAGTCAGTTTTATGTTGTCCAATGAAGTTGAAAACATTGAAAACCAGAACTTAGAAGTATATTAAAATTTCTTCGGTGGTTGGGTTAGATTTTAGTAACTTCGAGATCACGAGAATACCTAACGGTTAAGAGTTAAAAAAAATCCATAAAAGTAGGCTGCGATTTCAATAAGATGTTCAAACTCCATTAATCTTCAAAAAGAAATTTGATTAAAACCTTCTCCGTTGGATAGAGGACTCAGATATTCAACCAACATATTAGGTATTCAAACTTGTTAGATAAACATTATTTTTATTCACACAATGACCCTCCGCCCTCGGTTGAGCCTTATCGCCTCTCTTCTCTGATAAAGAACATTGCTTACCTTACTAGCTCGAGTAATTGGTCAACTCATCATGCTCATGACTAGAAGATGGTAGGTTTGAATCCTACCCTCACCTAAGCACTTGAGATGTTGAACTAAGATCTTCTCTTTTTTAATTTTAGAGACTTGAATACTGCTACCAAAAAAAAAGGGATAAACCATCAAAACAAAGCATAGAAGGCTATTCAATAGATTATCGCAAGTAGAAAACAATATTGATGACCAAGAAATAGCTTCGCTTATATCATCGCCCGGTCATTGGGAGGATCGCTTGCCATTAGGTCGCATTATTTTTATTCACACATTTTGTAAAATTTAATATTTTATTCACTTTTTATCAATTGCATTCCTTATGATTCATAATTTATAATCTACTAAATGATTTTCCAAACATACACTTACCACGGTGTGTAGTAATTGGACTAACTCATAATAATAATAATAATAATAATAAACACGCGCACACACAGAGGTTAAAATTTTCCGTCCTCAATCTGTTAAGTCTGAGACATGCCAATTTTCGTAAATGTTGTTAGGGATATCTCTCGAATTTTTTGAAATATTGGGGGACAAAAAGTTTGTCTGTATAAACTTTTAAGTTGCTGAAATTATATGGGAAATTTGCACTTTTAGTTCTCAACATTTATGAAATATAATAAATTCACATTCAGTTTTTTCTAAATACGTAGTAAAATTCGTCATTCTCTACCATTTGTTAATTAAAGACAAATTTGCCTTCATATTTAAATAAAGAAAATAAAAGAAAACAACAAAACATAAGGGAAATTTGCAAAGCAGTCCCATAACTTTTAAAAAGTACAAATAAATAACAACTAAAACAATTAAATAGATATTAACAAAAAAAATTCTGAAAAAGTAAACATTTCATCTTTCCTAGTCAAGCTCCCTCACCACCCTCCCAACAAAAATGCTAACCCATGTGAGTATTATGTGAACCCTTATATCAAAAAATTATGTACCCATAGACTCACTCCCCCCCCCCCCCCTCCCCCTCCCCCTCCAAAACCCCAATACACTCTCTCCCGCGGTCAATAAACGCAACCACATTGAAAATGTCACCACTATCATCACCTAAAAATTAATTTAGAAAAAAAAAAAAAACTGATTGGATAAAAAATTAGCAACCCACATATAAATCAGCAGTTGCGATTTAAGGGTGTGTTTGAACAACATTGTTTTGGAAGAATGTATTCTGTAATAGTAGATCAATGGAGAATTTGTGGTTGAAAAAGAAGGAAAATTATTTATGTGACTGAAAATATTATTTTATTAAAAAATGTATGATTGAAAATGAGTCGAAGAATGAAAATAAAAATTTAATGTGTACCAAACAGGGGCTATGTTTACAATTTGGTTCTTACAAATGGATGGTGAAAGACTAGTAAGGTGCTCACTGTCTGTTGTGGTTCTAAGAACCAACATACTTTCGATTTTTTATCCAATTGATTTTTTTATTTTTTATATTTCTAAAATGGAGGTGGTATCATCGGTGTGATCGCATTTGTTGAGTTGGTGTTTGATCCGAGTGCGTGAGGTGTGGTGTAGGTGAGCTAGGATGAGAAAGATGAAATGTTTACTTTTTCTATTTTTTTTTTGTCAATATATATTTAATTATTCTAAGTGAAGTTTATTTGTACTTTTGAGAGTTAATTACCTCAATAGTCACTGAACTTTACCGAAAGTTTTCACCAAGTCACTGAACTTTAAAAACTACGTGGTTAGTCATTGAACTTTCGAAAAATCACCCCATTGGTCACTGAACTTTGCAAAAGATTTCTACGGGGTCACTGAACTTTGCAAAAAGTTTCCCATATAGTCACTGAGTTCAGTGACCATCTGGGGAACGTTTTGCAAAGTTTAGTGGCCAATGAGGTGATTTTTAAAGTTCAGTGACCAATGTGTTGATTTTTCGAAAGTTCAGTGACTAATCACGTAGTTTTTGAAGTTCAGTAACTATTGGGGTAATAAACCCTACTTTTGAATGTATACGACTCTCTTTGCATTTTCTCTTTTTTTTTTTATTACTTTATTTCATTTTATTTAAAGAGGATAACCAATTTGTTATTTAAGGATCAAAATAGAGGGAAGGACGATTTTTGTTACATAATTGAATAGTTGGGGTTGAATTATGCTAAAAAAAAGATTGTGGGTATATTTATCATAATTTGCAAAGGTTGTTGACTAAAAATACAATTTTCCTAAATTATAACGTAAAATAAGTATTGAATAAGTGGATAATAATTGTGAATCCCATAAAAAGTTTGATTAAATATAACATTTGCATTAACAATTTAATTATAAGAAAATTATAGTTTTTCCAAATGCATGAAATCTGCAAAAAATAAAAAATAATAATAATAAAAAATAAAAAATAAAATAAAATCAAATAAAATCAAAAATCAAAAGTTGAAATATACAAAATGTTTTTTCATCCAAAACGTAAGGATGATAAAAGCAAAATAGCCAACTTCTCCAATTTTGTCCAATACTCCATTCGAAATTCCAAAAGTCGACGATTTTCTTACTAAATTTTACATATTACTAATAAGGATTATCATGTCATCGAAATAACAACTCCAATAATGTTATTTATTGATTTTAGCTTGTCGAATACTACCTATATGCTACTGAGTGATCCATATGCCAAATTTAGAATATGGCTGGGGAAAAAAATACTAGAGTTCAGGTCAATGTGTCACGGACCGCAGCTTTACTTAAGCTCCGTAACCCTATCATTGTAAATATTTTAATTCATTTTGTTAAATAGATAGAAAATAGGAAAATTTTAGTAAGATTCTAGAGTCGAAAGATGTCTACTCCCGTCATTTGGGTTTTTGTTCCGAAGTCTATTATAGGGGGTATTAGTCTTTCAAGCTTTCTAGTGTTCGCCCCCTGCACTAGCCATTGTAATTTCCTGCTTTCGTCTAATGTAATGTTCAACTTTCAAGCAATCAATGATCAAGTTTATTTCAATGTATTTCAATTTCATGTTGCAAGCTTTTTTAAAATTATGATCAAATTTTACTTTTGTCTTGACGCGACCGAGTAAAGTGGAAGATAATTTAGCGGAGCAGACTACTGCCGGACGGTGTCCATTTCTGTGCTAAGAAGAAAGGTAACCCGTGAAAGTTGGTATCAGAGCTACGGCTCAAGATTTCGATAATAAAGCTATGGAAAGTGATCCAATTTCCACGAACATCAGAGAGGTGGTGAATGTTCAAAAGATGAACACGAAATAGCGCTGGATGCGCTTGAGGTAACAAACACAAGATTGTGTTTTGCCATGGAGGGCCTCGGAGAAAAGGTCGAGGTGGCAGAGGCGGAAATTCGGGAACTACACATCCAACTGGATGAAAGCCAAGAGGCTTGCACAACTATGAATGAAGTTGTTGCTATCATACCTGATCTACAAGATGAGATGAAAGCGTTGAGAGCTCAATTACTAGTGCTTCAACGCGCGGTTGGCAATAGGCAAGCCACTGCACAAGAGCCTGTGCATAGGCTCAGAATTCCAGAACCGTGTACCTACGGAGGGGCACGCGATGCTAAAGAAGTTGAGAACTTCTTGTTCGATATGGAACAATACTTTCTTGCGGCTTCGATCAATGACGAAGCGAGAAATGTTACAACAGCTACCATGTATCTCGGTGGGGATGCGAAACTATGGTGGCGAACTAAGTATACTGATATCCAGGCCGACAGGGTCAAAATAGATACTTGGGATCTTCTCAAGAAAGCGATCAGATCTCAGTTTTTCTCAGAAAATGTGGAATATGAGATACGTCGAGCCTTACGAGAACTGAAAAACACAAGCTCCATCAGGGAGTATGTGAAAGCCTTCTCCGGGCATATGTTGAATATTCGAGATATGTCGGAGAAGGAAAAGCTATTTGCCTTCATGGAAGGGCTGAAACCGTGGACACGCATGGAGCTTCAAAGACAGAAGGTTACCGAATGTGTGAATGACTATCAGTCGGAATCTAGAAAAGATCGACCTTCAGGGAATAGTCAATCGATTGTAAATGGGAACAGACCTCACAGAACTAGCTCAAACTCAAATGGGGGAGAGCGTTATTCTCAAAACAGGGGAAGAACATATCAAAATAATCGTCAAGGAAACTACCATGGTAGCACCAGTAATAACTGGAATAAGGGAAAAACAATGGGGGCAGATCTGATGTCACTCCTAAATTGATGTGCTTCTTATGTGAAGGACCCCATCGGGTGTTGGAATGTCCTCAGAAATGGATGGTAAACGCGTATTGTCAACTAGCAGTTGGTGGATCGAGTTCAAAGCAAGATGCCTTACAAGCTAGCATTCATGGTGAGACCGATTTTGAAGAGGATAAGGATGTACTGGGTACGTTCTCGCATCGGTGTAATACAATATCGCACCGAGTTACGAAAAGGGACGATGTTCCCTTGAAAGAGCCAAAGATGGAGAAATCAAAGGCTCGCATTTGCAGGGCAAAAGACTTAATGTACATTGATGTGAATATCAATGGAAAGCCAATTAGGGTCATGGTAGATACTGGCGCCACCCACAACTACCTCGTAAGTACCGAAGTAGAGCGATTTAGACTTGTTCTGGAGAAAGGTAGTGGGAAAGTTAAGGCAATCAACTCTGCTGCCCAACCAATAGCTGGAATAGCAAAATCCGTGGCAATCAAAACAGGTCCTTTTGAAGGAAGGACAAATCTATCGGCCATTCAAATGGATGATTTCAAGCTCATTCTGGGATTGGAATTTCTTCGGGACACGAAGACAGCTGTGTTGCCGTACGCTGATTCATTGATGATGATGGGTAGTAAACCGTGTGTCATTACTACTTAGGGTGGAAAGATAGGCGAGAAGAGTATCTCGGTCATGCAATTCAACAGGAGTTTCAAGAGGAATGAACCCTCATTTTTGTGCACTCTTCGACTAGAGGAGATCGAAGAGGCAACTGATCTTATTCCAAAACCTGTCAGAAGGCTTGTTAAGGAATTTGAAGATATCATGCCGGAAGAGTTACTAAAGAAATTGCCACCAAGAAGGGCAATCGATCATGAGATCGAACTCATTCTAGGTGCAAAGCCTTCTGCTAGGGTACCGTATCGTATGTCTCAACTAGAGCTTGAAGAGCTTCGAAAAAAGTTGGGAGAAATGCTGAAAAGTCGGATTATCGTACCCGTGAAATTGCCATATGGAGCTC
Organism: Fraxinus excelsior; assembly: GCA_019097785.1. Classification (NCBI taxonomy): domain Eukaryota; kingdom Viridiplantae; phylum Streptophyta; class Magnoliopsida; order Lamiales; family Oleaceae; genus Fraxinus; species Fraxinus excelsior. Next base: position 16,998,514 of record CM032640.1, read on the forward strand.
CCGTGTTGTTCCAGAAAAGGGCTAATGGTTCGCTCAGAATGTATTGCGACTATCGAGCTTTAAACAAGATCAGTGTAAAGAATAGTTATCCTATTCCGCTAGTCGTCGATTGCTTCGATCGATTAAGCCGGGCTAGGTACTATACCAAGATTGATCTTAGATCTGGATACTGGCAAGTTTGGATCAAAGAGGGAGATGAAGCCAAGACTAGGTGGTAACCAGATATGGAGCCTTTGAATTTAAAGTAATGCCTTTTGGCTTGACAAACGCTCCAACAACATTTTGTACGATGATGAATCAGGTACTTCACGAGTTTTTGGATGACTTTGTGGTGGTGTACCTGGACGACATAGTCATCTATAGCCAAGCATTGGAGGGACATGTGCAACATTTGAGAAGGGTTTTAAATTGGCTACGAGAGAATGAACTCTACGCCAAACCGTCCAAATGCTCATTCGCTCAAACGTCAATCAATTTTTTGGGTCACATCATCGAGCAAGGCAAAATATGCATGGAAGCGAAGAAGGTTACAGCCATCAAAGATTGGCAATCACCAAAGAATGTACATGATGTGCGTTCATTTCTCGGGCTATGCAATTATTATCACCAATTTGTGAAGGGATATTCAAAAATTGCATTGCCCCTTACAGAATTGACAAAGAAGGATAAGGATTGGGATTGGTCATCCCAATGCCAAATTGCTTTCGAAAGGTTAAAGAAATCGATGTGGACGAACCCAGTGTTATCCTTATCGGATATGACAAAACCTTTCGAAGTGCACACTGATGTCTCAGACTTTACACTTGGTGGAGTCCTCATGCAAGAAGGATATCCGTAGCGTATGAGAGCCGAAAGCTGAATTTGACAGAACGTCGTTATTCGGCTCACGAAAAGGAGTTGTTGGCGGTAGTTCATTACCTTAGGGGATGGCGCCAATATCTGCTTGGGTCTCCATTTATTGTGAAGATAGATAATACTGCAGTGAGCCACTTTACGTCCCAACCGAAACTATCGAGCAAACATGCTCGTTGGCAAGAACTTCTGTCAGAATTAAATTTTATGCTAGAGTATCGCCCTGGATCTAGCAATCATGTTGCGGATGCTCTTAGTCGTCGGGTCGACCTAGCCACCATTTGCTATATGGCTGCTCTTTCAGGGAGTGCAGTAACTACAAATACAAGGGACCAAATTCGAGCACTTTTGGATAAGGACTCAGCTACTCAATATTTGGTTGACCTCATTAAGCAGGGCAAGACTCGTCAGTTTTGGCTTGATGATGGTCTAGTAAAGACTAAAGGATATCGTCTTTATGTTCCTAAAGGCGGAGATTTGAGGAAATCACTAATCACGGAATGCCACGATATGATTTGGGCAGGGCATCCTGGAGAGGAACGCACTTTTGCATTATTGCAACGTACATACTACTGGCCTCAAATGCGGGACAACATAACAACCTATTTGAAAACTTGCCTTGTATGTCAACAAGATAAGTCAGATCATCAGAAAAAGGGAGGCTTACTACAGCCCCTTTCCGTCCCAACTTGACCATTCGAGAGTGTATCGATGGACTACATCACCAATTTGCCAAAGGTTGGAGATTTTAGCACAATCATCATCGTGGAAGACCGTATATCCAAATATGCGACTTTCATCGCAGCACCCAAGTATGTATCAGTCGAAGAGACAGTTTAACTCTTCTTCAAACATATTGTCAAATACTGGGGACTGCCTAAGGACATAGTTAGTGATCGGGATCCTCGATTCACTGGCATATTTTGGACCGAGTTGTTCAAACTTCTTGGTTCAACTTTGAGCATGAGCTCTAGCTTTCACCCCCAATCTGATAGACAAACAGAGCGCTTCAATTCTATGCTGGAAGAATATCTTCGGCACTTTATCTTTACTTCGCAGAAAATTTGGGTGAAGCTTTTGGATGTGGCACATATGTGTTTCAATGCCTAAAAGAGTTCTTCCACCAATAAGAGTCCTTTTGAGATTGCTACTGGCCAGCAACCGTTACTTTCTTACACTATAGACATTGATCAAAGTACCAAGTCTCCTTAAGCAAAAAGCTCCTCTCAAGAGTGGAAACGAAATATTGAAATTCCTCGGAGTTATCTTGAGAAAACTCAGAAACGGTACAAGAAGGATGCAGATCTAAAGCGCCTTTGTGGAATTTAATGTTGGAGATCTGGTAATGGTGAATCTCCCTGACAGAAACTGTTATAAACTGACAAGAGGGAAAGATTCAAGACTGGTGCCGAAGTATATTGGACCATTACCCATCGTGAAGAGGATTGGCAAAGTCACATACAGAGTTGTACTCCCTTCATGGTGCAAAATTCACAAGGTCCTTTATGTTGGCATACTCAAGCCATACTTTGCCGACAAGGAGGACGCATCCAGAAATGAACCAAAGCGACTGGTGTTTGAACTGAAAAGAGCTGAAAATAAGGTTGCTGAAGAGATTCTTGACTATCGAACTACTCGAGCTTCCAGAAAACATCATCAAGAGTACTTGGTTAAATGGAGAGGATGCAGTAGCGAGGAGAATACTTGGGAAAGTGAAAAAAACCTTGAAGCCTTCAAATCATTAATTGAAGCATATAATTCATTGATGGCTACGAGGACGTTGTCAAAACAAGTGGGGAAAAATGTCACGGACAGCAGCTTTACTTAAGCCCCGTGACCCTATCATTGTAAATATTTTAATTCATTTTGTTAAATAGATAGAAAATAGGAAACTTTTAGTATGATTCCAGAGCCAAAAGACGTTTACTCCCGTCATTTGGGTTTTTGTTCCGAAGTCTATTATAGGGGGTATTAGTCTTTCAAACAATTTCAAGTTTTCTAGTGTTCGCCCCCTGCACTAGCCATTGTAATTTCCTACTTTCGTCTAATGTAATGTTCAGCTTTCAAGCAATCAATGATCAAATTTATTTCAATGTATTTCAATTTCATGTTGCAAACTTTCCTTAAATTGTGATCAAATTTTACTTTCGTCCTGATGCGACCGAGTAAGGCGGAAGGTAGTCTAGTAGAGCAGACTACTGCCGCATCGTGTCCCTTTCCGTGTTAAGAAGAAAGATAACCCATGAAACAAGGTCTTCCTCTTTTTTTCCCTTTATTCCTTAATTCTCATATTTGAACATGATCTATTGTTTCCATGCCAAATTGACACAGAAGCTTCTAATAACATTCTTTGTCTCCTTATATAAGGATTATCAATTATGTTGTGTAGAAAGTTAGATGATGTTGGTGACACGGGCTAAATATAAGTACGGGTGAAAGGGTTGTTATTGTTAAAATTTGGGGTTTCATCTTAAAATGTCAACTTTATTAAGATGAGTAATCCAAACTCTTATAAATTGGTTTATATTTTCATCTTTATTCGATGTGGGATTCTATCTCTTAACATTAGGGATGAACAAAATATCCAGACCAAACCAAACCAAACCAGAACCGAACCAAACCAAGCGGTTCGATTCAGTTCTACAAAAAAATTAATAGTTTTGGTTCTTCGAACAAAAAATCATTTTGTTATAGTTTTGGTTCGGTTCGGTTCTGATTCTAGGACCAAGAACCAAACTTAATTTATAATTTTATTTCTTGTATGAATTTGATTTTATATTAATTGAAGCTAGCCAAGTAGCCATTATTTTGGTACAACCCATAAAACATGTTTAGCCCATTAATTTAAATTGTATTTAATATTTGTGTTTAAACATCACTTCAATGCATTATTTCAAATTCAAACCCTCTAAGTCCCTGGACGATTTCCTAAATTCCTAATCCCTCAAGCCTCAACAACGCAGCTTTTTGTGCGAAAACTCGAACTTTGTCACCACCAATTTAGTGTTCCTCCAGGACATCAAGGATAATGTATAGTAAAAAAAATATCATAATATATTGGACATCTTTCTTTTTTTCATAGTTTTTGTGCAACTCGAGACATAATTTGCATTGAGGAGACGGAGTTCTATGAAAAATTGAATCTGGTAAAATTTATTTTATAAAATATTATTACCTTACATCTTATTAATTGTAAATGGTTTTAATTTTAATTTTTTTTTTAATTGTGCATTTTGAATTATGTTTGTAGAATTTCTCAAAGTTACAACATAAGTAATGAAGTATTAAATGGTTAATGGTTATGTGATGGTAAGAGCTAAGTTGCTTGGGTTGGTCATTTTGTCACCACCACTGCCTATTAGTTTCAAGTTTTAACTTTATATTTCAGTTTCATATTTCATTTTTCTCGTGTAGGTCAAACGACTTCATGTAAGGAATTGATTGGACGTAGGATGAAAATGGAACTCGATACTATTAACTTCTCGCAATAACTTCGTTTATATTTTGTTTGTTAGTTTGGACTTTTATGATTTTGATTATTGATAATTTGAACTTGCTAAATGTTTGATGCTTATATTTTTTTATTTAAGTATATATTAGTAACTTATTGATATAATGCAAGTCTAAAAATTTAAATAATATTATTAGAACCAGACCAAATCGAACTAGAACCAAATGGTTCTGTTCGGTTCGGTTCCGTATCTTAAAAAAACTGTTTGGTTCCAATATCAAAAAAATTATTGGTTCATGGTTTAGTTTGATTATCTTGGAACCAGAACCAAATGGAACCACGTTCAGTCCTACTTAATATGCCTCCTCAAGATGTTGGCTCGTTTGAGCAGACCAATCTTGAAATCCGTGTGCTCAATTTTTTTGAGTTAGTCCAATCGAATTGCTCGTTGGAACTTAACGGACTCTGATACCATGTTAAGATTTATGGTTCCATATTAAAATATTGACATTATTAAGAGGAGTGACACAAACTCTTATAAATTGGTTTATGTCTTCATCTTTATTTGATGTGGGATTGTATCCCTTAATAGTTATATATCGAACAAACAAAAAGTAAAGTTTAATTCGCAGGATTGTGATTAAACACTATATATATGTGTTGGAAATGTAGTATGTAAATTACAAATGAAACCCAAAAAATTAAAACCAATAAGGGAAGAAGAAGAACAATCCGAGGCAAATGATTTTCATTCTTTCTTGAAGACAAAATTGCCTCACAACGGTGCTTACAGTCTACGGTACTTGTTTCCCAAGATACAACGGATTCAACTTGTGGTAGAAGCACTTCTAACCACAAGTTTTAGCAAGCTTTCGACGGAGTTTCTCTCTACAAAGAAGAAAAAAGTTTTGAATAAATTTGGAAGTGATTTGAAAAAGTCTTTATGCAGTGCTCAATGTAAATATGGTATGAGATGCTTAATGGACGTCCAGAGACCCTATATATAGATGATGAGGGGTTTTGAATAAAGTGTTGCGCCTTAAACTCAGCAACTCTTGCCAAATGTTGCACCATTCACTGTTGCTAGCATATCGTCATCATCTTGTTCGAGTGATAAAAATAGCGACTTCATTGCTAGTGACAGTAACTTCATTGCTAGCATGTCGCTCAAGCGAAAGTCCAGCGTCAGGTTAGCAACACACTTAGACAATTTTTCGATAGTTTCATCTATCTTCTTTCCAATTTTGGATCGCAATTTCTCATTAATCCGAAATTGATTTTGAGATTCCAAATATACCATGACAATCTACTCGACGAGTAGAACAAGTTGGTCCATTTGTAATTTGACCATCGGATCAAGTTCGAATACTTGGACGAAGTTGACATGAAAGTCATTTTCCATGTTTTTGGTTTTGATACTTAACCAAATATTCAATCTTCTAAACCAATTTCAACAGATGAGTCATACATATCCATGTGGACTCGAACAATTTGTTCACGGGGAAAATGTGTTGAGAAAAATATGAAAATGGATAAGAAAGATACATGACTGTACAGGAAAGGGAGGCACATTCATAGTATGAACTTACAACCATAGCGAGAAATGCAATATTTCCATTCACAAATATTTCGATCGACAAGCTTTCAATAGGAGAAAGATTAAACTTATGCAAAACTTTCACTCTCTCAATTCTAAATATTAACATGAGACCTCTAAATAGTTGGAAGGCAACAAAAATTCAGGGTTTTTAATCTGATTTTTTCACTTAAAAAAATTAAGTTGGTGGATCATGTGGTAGGACCCTCGGGTCCGCCAGCAATCATTGGTTATTTTCGATTAATAGCACTTGTTATTATCATATTAAAAATGTAATTTTTATATATCTTCTAAGAACCAAAAAAATCAAAAGAGTTGTTGTTGTTGTTGTTATTATTATTATTATTATTATTATTATAAATCAAAAGAGTTGTTGTTGTTGTTGTTGTTGTTGTTATTATTATTATTATTATTATTATTATTATTAATTTTTTGCTGGCTAGAACCATTATCCATTATGTTGTCGAATTTGAATTGTGATTGCTTACATTAATTTTTTTTGCTTGTCACAATCATTTTCTTTAAAAGAACGAGAAAAAGGAAATGATGAATTTTCAGAGAATGAATATGGGTAAAGAATAGAACACATGATCCAACAAACCTATTGACTTCTGTAAATGAAAATCCCAACTGATGTACCAACCATATGTTGGACAAGTGTTTCAGTACTGGATACTGTATTTACAAGATAGATACCATATATGCACCAGTTACTGTATATGCAATACTTACCGTATATGCATCAGTTACCGTATATACAACTGTTACTATATATACAACAATTTAAATACCGAATTTTCACATACCGATTTTGAATATAATAGATTCAATTATTTGTTAATTACAGTAATACATAACAAGTAATTTTTATGGAAAAATAAAAACTAGTAACAAACTAATAATTGAAAACGAATTAAAATTGAAAAACTTTTAATCCAAAGCATGTGTTACACATAGTTTCCTTAAAACAAATTCGCTCTTTCACCGTTAGTGATTAAGGTTTAAATTTGAGCGTCTGCTTCCCCAGGATACAACGGTAAATAGTAGAATTTGAGCACCACATATTTTACTATGGCGAACTGAGTGAGTGTCCGAACAATATCACCACCAAGACTGAAATAGAAAAAAAATTTGCAAACAAACTCGAACTGTATGCAAATGAATTCGTGTGTTGAAAAGAGGAAAGATGATATATATATATATATATATATATATATATATTGTCTCTTGAGAGTGTAACTTGCTCATTCACATAATGACAACTACCATAGGAGTTTCAGGAGTTTCAACTGTTTCAAAAAATGAAAAGTCAGTTGGATAAAATAAAAATGTAGCAAAACGTGGACACTCCTAAGGTGTCGATTTTGCTCCTTTCGGTCCGACATTCATTTACACAGATCGTGTCCGTACACAAGTTCAAGATCCGAAACCTATTCGGTCCATGATCTATACCCCCTGCGCTTGCACGTATAGAGAGCATCTATGCTACACATGATTACACCATTCTAAAGTGTAATCCTTTATAAAGTGATTTTTGTTTTTATCCACTTCCTATTTGGAACAAACTCCTTTTTAGTTTTTCCCAATAACATAAACTCATTTTAAGTGGCACACTTTGATGTTCAATTTCACATTCACCCACGCATCAATTTTGGCAAGTAAATATATGATTTCGATGTACTCACACAGGAGAACACAAATCAATCTTGATTTTTTAAAATAGTCAAATAGGTCCCACTTAAAAATCATGTCAAAGTCAAATATATACTCATCTTTCCCAACAATCCCCCACATGAATGAAAATTGGGAGCGACACATGAATGTGACACAAAAGACCTGGTGATAAAGCTCAATGGTTGAAACCGACATATGATAGGTATGTATTACCCTTTGAACCTTCCATTGTGAAAGCATATTTACTTTACTAGGTGACAGTAGACGCGATGTCTTTGAACTGCTCTGTTATTTATGTAAATGATGGTATACTTCACAAGGATTTTTTCTAACATATTTCAATTCTCATTTCTCATTATTATGTTCGTTTTGGCCATGAACAAACGTCTGATTCTATGAGAGTTCACAAGAATTTTACCCTACACAATTCCCTTAGAAGCGGCTCTACTTCTCTATCACATGGGTGATTTCTTATTGCAAGCAACCCGCATTACTTGGCTTGAATTTTAACACATAAGAATCATTAAAAGCCTATTGCTTATCCTTCATCTTTACGAGCATCAACGTTGCATCATAAGAATGGACATGAGGTAACATCACCCACAGTGATTCTATTAAGTCTTTACAATTAGGTTGTCCCTTTGAACCTAGATCTTGGGATCTCCAGTCAACTAGGTTGGATTTCCTTTGTATTAACTTATCCATTTAGGGCTTAAGTCTCATTCCTTTCGATGATTTTTCAACTAAATCTTTATTTAACCATTTGGTTAGCGGATCTGCAATGTTATCCTTTGACTTTACGTAGTCAATAATGATAACTCCATTTGAGAGTAGTTGCCTTATGGTATTGCGTCTACGACGTATATGCCTAAAATTACCATTATACATGTTACTTTATACCCTTCCAATTGCTGATTAACTGTCCCAATATATGCAAATTGTTGGCACATGTTTTGACCATATTGGAATATCCTATAAGATGTTGCGTAACCACTCAGCATCTTCACCACATTTATCTAGAGCTATAAACTCAGATTCATTGTAGATCTGGCTATAACAGTTTGCTTAGAGGATTTCTAGGATATGACCGCATCTCCCAATGTGAACACAAATCTACTAGTGGACTTTGAGTCTTTTATATCAAATATCCAATTAGCATCACTATATCATTCAATGACCGCTGGATATCTACTGTAGTGCAGTCCAAAATTACGAGTAAATCTTATGTACGTCAGTACTTACTATTCCTTTCCAATGATCATCTCCTGGATTACTCGTATATCTACTTAGTTTACTGACTATGTAAGCTATGTCTGATCTTGTACAACTCATCAAGTACACCAGACATCCAATAGTTCTCGAGTATTCTACTTGAGAAATAGACGTTTGACTTCGATCTTAACCTTCTTCATGAGCCCGATTTAACAGTCTTGATTTTGATATTTCAAGCTTTCGTCTCAAATGATTTGACTTGAATACTTAACTTTCACTTTGATCTTCATTTTGAGTCCAATTTACAATGTGTTGATTTTCACAATGCTTAATTGATTTTAACATTGAACTATCATCACTCAAAATCAATTGTTAAAAATAATATAAATCTTGTTTGTTATGATCAAAATATTAAGGATAAAATCAACCATAGGTCAATACGGAGGAGTGTGAGGAGGCCTTCCAGAGGCCTAAAAACCTTCTAGGATGTGCCTTGTCCTCTTAAAACCTAAAAATGGAGAAGCTTTACAACTTTATTTGGTCATTTATGAAGAAGCGATCAGCGTCTTTCTCATAAGAAAAGAAGATACCCACCAATTGCCTGTCTATTATGTGAGTAAGTCTCTTTTGGCTGCTGAAACTCGTTATCCCAACATGGAAAAGTTAACTTTAGCCTTAATTACTGCATCTAGAAAAATTAAGGCCATACTTCCAAGCACACACGATACTCGTGTTGACTAACTTCCCGCTTTAGCAAGTGCTTCAGAAACCCAACTCTTCAGGAAGATTGCTAAAACGGGAAGTTGAGCTCACTGAGTTTGATATTGTTTTCAAAACAAGAACCGTTATCAAAGGCCTGGCTCTTAGAGACTTCGTGGCAGTATCTATTTAGATACGCTCGAATAACCCATTAAGAATGTATATAACCATATTTCGGTATGGTACAATATATTTGCCAATGTCTTGGTGATGGACGAAGTCATGGAACCCATGGACCTTACATGGAACCTATTCGTGGATGGTTTGTCTGGGGACAACGACTCAGGAGCGGGAATGGTCTTAATTAGCCCTGAAGAACATAATCTCAGCTGTGTAGTGAAATTCGAGTTCAATACTACTAACAATGTGGCAGAGTATGATGTACTACTTGCTGGCTTAAGATTAGCCAAAGAAATGCAAGTGATAAAATCACTCATAACATTGACTCCCAAGTTGTAGTCAGTCAAGTTAATGGTAACTTCGTAGCTAAAGACAAAAGTATGGCCGTATACTTCAAACTGGTGATGGATTTACTCCATCTTTTGAAAAATTCGAGTTAACCCAAATTTCGTGTGATGAAATGCCCATGCTAATGCTTTGTCCAAATTGGCTAGTAGCAAAGACTCGAAACTACAAACAATTGTGCCGATTGAACATCTCTCAGAGCCTTCCACTGCCAAATGGAAAGAGGTAATGTGGGTAGAAGGAATGCCTACATGGATGCAACCAATAGCGGCATTCCTAAAAAAATCAAACACTCCCAAACAACAAAGATGAAGCTTACAAACTTAGGACAAAAGGGTTGCCCAATTTGTATTCCAAGATGATGTACTCTACAAAACAGGTTTTTCCTGCCCTTTCTCCAGTGTGTTGGGGAGAAAGAAGCCACCTATATCCTCCATGAAATTCATGAGGGCATTTGCGGTAACCATACTGGCGGACTTGCATTGGCTCAAAAAGCACTACGGCAAGAATATTATCTACCATGAAAAAAGACTCGATCCAATTCGTACGAAAGTGCAATAAATGTCAACATTTCTCTCATATCCAAAGATAACCTTCCTAGGAGCTAACAGTGGTATCTAGCCCACTAAATGGGGAATTGACCTTATAGGCCCTTTACCCAATGGTAAGGGTAGCGCAAAATTTACTATCGTAGTAGTTGACTACTTCACAAAGTGGGTCGAGGCAAAACCTCTGACCAAGATTACGGAAGACAACACTTCTAAATTCTTGTGGAAGAACATGATATGTCGGTTTGGGATTCCCCATTCAATTATCTCAGATAATTGTTGTTAATTTGATAACAAAAAGTTAAGGATCTATGTGAGAAACTTGGGTTTAAGAAACATTTTTTGACACCTCACCACCTCTAGGCAAATGGACAAGTAGAAGTCATAAATGAAACCATCAAGTACACTTTGAAAAGAAATTTGATGCCTCTAAAGGAGCGTAGGTTGATGAACTACCACATGTGTTATGGCAATTTGAACTACAAGTCGAACCCAGACTCGAAAAACCTCATTTTCAATAGCCTATGGTAAAATTCAATGAAATATCCAATGATAAGATGTGAAGATGTGATCTCAATTTCCAGGATGAAAGGAGGGACAAATCTTAAATAAAGCTAGCCGCATATCAAAGGAAGATGACCCGATACTTTAATGTGAAAGTTAAGAAAATATCCTTTCAAATAAATGACCTTGTGCTTCGGAGGGTCTTTATGTCCTCGAAGGAACTAAGGGTAGGCACTTTGAGACCAAACTAGGAGGAAACATATCGTATTAAATAGGAACTACGACCTGGTACTTATTGGATAGAAGATTTGGATGGGAAAATGAAGCCTTGTCCATGGAACATAAAGCATCTTAGAATATACAACCACTAAATGTGGCCTACAACTAGAGAAACCCTTTCAGCCATTGTAAATATCTTGAAGTAATTCAATAAAAGTATGATTTATTTAATGCATTTGAACCACAAGCCTCTCATGATGAAACTAAACTTCGTGGAAGAAGTTCCTTCATAGGTGAACTATCTACCATGCAGGGAGGTGTGGGCGCCTCGAAAAAGAGGATTGGAACCCAATAGGGATCATCTCATTATTTCTCAAAGGCAGACATCACAAGCCTCTCATGACGAAGCTGAATATCGTGGGAGAAGCTCCTACTTAGGTGAACCATCCATTATGCAGGGAAGCATGGTTGCTTCGGAGAAGAGGATCGGATCCCAATAGGGATTACCTCATTATTTCTCCAAGGCGGACATCACAAGCCTCTCATGAAAAAGTTCAATGTTGTGGGAGAATTCCATGCATGGGTGATCTGTCCACCATGTAAGGAAGTATGGGCGCCTCGAAACAGAGGATCAAATCCTAATAGGGATCACCTTATTATTTCTCTAAGGCGGACAACATAAACCTCTTATGATGAAGCTGAACATCATGCGAGAAGCTCCTACCTGGATGAACCATCCACCATGTAGGGAAGCGAGGGTGCCTCAGAAGAATATGTGCCTTATGGACGTCCCATAGAAGAAAAAATTAATCTCAAAAGGAGGTCATCATATTGATATTTCGAAGCGTTAACTATTAGAAAAATATGTGCCTTATGGAAGTCCCAAAGCTTGGAGGTTATGATTTATTTCTGGAGGTCATCATGATTATTTAAATATCACTCTATAATACAGAGCAAAGTAATAATCCTATACTATACTAAAGATACCGGGAAATCTGACACCTCCGTAGTGGGCAGCAGTTGGGGTTCTTTTGCCTGAACTTTCATCCACAAAATCACCCTATTAGTCTCCTAACTCCACTACATCATCAGTTAGGGTCTGAGATACTTTCTTCAGCGTTAAGTTATGTATAACGTTAAGTTGTCTTTCCTTGGTGATGTGCAAAAACATCAAATCATTGGCACAATTCTTAAAAGCATACTTTGAAGTTAGTTACTTATAAAATAATAGCCTCAACAGTTCAACATTTCATTGCTTTAGCTCAAAAAAGAAAAAAAAAATCAGCTATTTCTGAAATAAGAGCCTCAGTATGGGTGAATCCTTCAACATCGAACTAAGAGAAATAATTGAAAGATGCGAACTACAAACACTTGTGCAAAATTACAAGTTTGAGAATTAATGTGCATACAAGCTCATATGCCGGGTTAGAAAGGCAAACAATCTTCTAACATTTGTACAAAATTACAAGGTTGAATAATGAATTGCAAATAAAACAAACTGAAGAGTATAGCAAAGCAATAAAATAATCAAAAAGTAAAGGAAGCACCAAATATATATATAAAAAATCTTTTCATTGAGTAAAATATTTACAATTGGGAGAGGGGGGAGGGGGGTGAAGCCAATTACATAGAAAAACAAAAAGAAATACAACTTATCAGCTAAACAAGTTGGAGGGAGTGAGAGAGATCTACAAAGGGTACTTTGGTCTCGAGTGCCATGACTTCAGGAGCCTCTTCAGCGGCATCTTCTCGATTTCAATCACTTGGATACCCTCTATTAGAGTCTGAAGATCTTGATCTCACTCTTCTAAAAACTTTGACCTCAACTCAAAGGTATACTTCAATCCACTTTACCATATCGGTGTATGCATACCTCTGTCAATATTTTGTGAAGATTTAGTATGCATCTGTTAAGTGAAAGTTTGTGATGTGGTGCTTTACATCATCTTCACTGACTGATTGAGCCTCCACTCTCACCATTTTCACCTCCTCCGTCAAGCCAGTGACTCCATTGGAAACTCTCCCACTTGCAGCTTTAAGGCATTATTTTCCTTATTGGCCTTCTCCAAGGCCTCAATAGCTAGCTTTCGATGTGCATATGAGGTATCCACCCACTTCGCTAGGGAAGCAACTTTGCTTTGGGATAAGTGACTTTCTTCTTCTCAATTGTTGAAACGAGCTTCACGGACTCTTCAACCTTCTTCTTCTTTAGTGCCTCAGCTTCAGCCCTGGCTTTGCTAGCTGCCCCTCAATTTGAGAAGCTTTATTTACAAACTCCTTATTTTTATTTTGAAGGTTTTGAAAGAGGGCTTCAGCCTCTATGGCCACCCGAAAGGCCCTCCCAACTTGGCTAACCATGGTGGCAAAGAGACCTACAACATCGCTGGTCTCCATGAAGTTTTGCCACCTATCCATCCAGAACTTATGAAAAGTGGAGGTGGCAACTTGGACCTCAGGAGAAAACATGGTTAAAACTCTTGGAGCCAGTTCATCGCTCCTGTGAGTAACAACGAGTTTGGCACGCGTCGAATCTAAAGCCATCGATCCACTTGATGTTCTAGTTTTCTTTGACGACCCTTGCCCTGATGGCTCCACAACTGTTGGCCTCTTCAGCCCATCTTGGCCGTAGCTATTGAAGCGACATTCTTTTTTCCTCAGTAGGGGCTTCAGAACGTGGGGCTGGGGTGGCCGCTGATCCATCTTCTTCGACGGTGGAGAAAAGATGCTTCTTCTTGGGGACCTCTTCCACTATTCTTTTCTCCTTATCCTTCAAAGGAGGTCGCCCTTCTCCTTCTTGGCTGCCACCTCCCAGATGACCTTCTTTACTTGGTCCTGCACCTGCTTTAGAGCAATAGATGAGGGCTTTAGGCCTTTCCTTCTAACAGTGGAGGTGGCAGCAAGGATTGTGCCCATATCAGAAGTAGCATGCCTCAACTCGAAGTTTTCTACAAACACAAAGGATAAGTTTAACAATATTAATGCAAACAAGCAAAACAAGACTTCTCGAAAATTAATATTACCTCTTTGAGCCAATAAACCAAATTCTTCAAAGAATCATTTGGAACTAATTAAACGGTCATATTTACACAACAATGAGGGGTGTCGGTAAATGTACCTGACAATCTCCCACTCACTCTGGCTGAGTTCAAAGCGTTCAACCGACCCTGTAAGATATCAAAACAGGATTAAGATCAAAATCAAAAGGGACAAGTGCAGCACTGGCGAGCTTCAGAGTAGAAGGTTGAGATATCACATGGGGGACTGTACCACCCTCACACTCTTGCCATTTTCTCCTCACCTAAAATTATGCCTCTTTCCATCCTTTGATGGAGGATGAAAGGCCTAAGAAGAAGGGGAACCCCCATGGACATAATGAGTACCACCCCTTGAAGTTCCTTTTTCCCAAGACTTTAGGTTGGAAAATGGTGTGAAAGACGTGGAGGGGCATATCCTCCCCAAGGGAGGTCTTATTCTATAAAAAATAGATCCCCACTAATTGGGTCCAAACATTGGGGATGAGCTGGGTGTGAGCCAGCTCGTACAACCTAAGAATGATTGTAAAAAGGGTGAAGAGGTAGGCGAAGTCCCGCCTTCAAAAGGAACTCACTGGCGACGACGCATCCCTACTTCGAAAAGTAGGCACACACGGGGATATGAGTTCAATATCATATGTGATACAATATTTTTCCCTAATATTTGCTAGGTGGGACGCATTAACGGTTAAAGGGATTTTGGCTGCCACCAAGACCTCCCAATATTCCTTTTACCCTCCTCAGGTGGTAGAACACTTTGTCCAGCCAGGATAGCTCGAACCAGGGTGGCAATGCTTGTTATTGTTACCCCTATCATAGAAGCCACTTGGCTAACATCCAGGCCCCCCTAGTTGAGTGTGAAGAAGCCATCTAATTGTTTAGTCTTAAAAGTTTTTAAATACTTACTGATTACTTAAAAGACAGCGAAGAAAAGTTACCGAAAAGTACGAACGCAAAGGAATGAGAGATTGAGAGATTTGGGGAATAAGTTTGTTGATTTTGTAAATGGAAAATTGATTTTTTTGCCCCAAACTATTGCCTTTTATAGGCAGGAACCTTTAATCCTAGCCGTTAGATGTCGATTCAGGTTATCTAACCGCTCATTTGATCTTTAAATTTGAGCTATTCAGTACGAAGAACTCTTCATCTTCTATGGTCCAGATTAGTCCATCAGTTTTACGTGCCTCTGCGTTTTGTAGGACACAATATAACATCCATCATTGTGCAATAATTGCGATGACGGTTGCGTGTATAGGAAGACGAATTGCTCAGTTGTCTTTTCTTGAAAACTTATGAAACAACAAATCATTTGGGCACAATAATTGAGGACTCATCGTCTTCCCAACATTTAAAATATTTAATTCGCTATAATTAATGAGCCACAGCTTCAATAAGTGGTAGAGGCATCTCACCCCAACTGCTTCAACTAAGGCTTCAGATATACAAACAACTTTTGAGAATACAGTCTCGAACAAATCTATCCTATTAGTAGTTCTCCAATTTGTTCAAGACATTCAAAGTTCTAAGGTATATAGCTTCGGACAACATGGATAGGTAATTCATGTAGATCATATTGTAGCGTGTAAAGTAAAAACCACTCCAACTAAAAGGATTTCTCATACAAGTCCATGCATTACATAAATAAATACGCCTAGACTTGGGGGGACTATTGTTGTGTCCCTCGCCACCAAGGATACAATTAATGTACCACATCACAATCCACGAAGAAAGAAAGTCAACAAAGACCTAAGTGGTCAAAAGTAAAGAGGTCAAACAAAAACTGAAGCCCATGTGTCGAAGCACTGCTTAGATGGCCAAAATTGTAAGCCGAAGCGCTATAAGAAATCAATGAAGAAACCGAAGCTCTTCATATTGGGAACCATCAATACGAAGTTCTCCCTAGCAGAAGCTCTCAGTTCTCTCGAAGTTCCTGACGCTAAAGTTGTTTATAAGATCTGTAGAAAATATTTAAGAATGATTGATGTAACATTTGTAATAAAATGTCAGGTGTGTTAACCTAATGTATGGGGCGGCTGACCTATTGTCACCGTATTTATTTTATGACAAAGTTAGTAATGTGAAGGTTCAGTTTAGTGAATGAGTTCACGTGATTTTGATCCAACGGAAACCATGATCAGAACACTATAAATAGCTGGTCTTTGTGAAGGGAAAATAACTTTTGGATCTAGAATAATCATTTTGAGTAGTGATACATAAGAAAATTCTCAAAAAAATACTCTCAAGATAACTTCTTTTTTATTCTATATTTGTTAGCCAAATCCTAAGTTATTTATGTTTTATTGGTGATTGTTTAACGTGCAATTATTTTAATTTCTACCATCTGTACCCGAACATTTATGTCTTGCGTCGTAAAACATCTTCCGCGTTCACGTATTATCCCTTTCTCGCAGTCCTCCAGTCAAAGCGCGTCGGAATTTGCTTGAATAAGCGTAAATGAGCCCGGTATCTATTGTTCACGTTGGGATTACATTTTTTAGGATCAACAATTATAATATAATACTTTTAATAATCCATATACTTTTCTTTAATGTATAATGTAAAAAATCCATACCATTTGCTTTAAATGAACTATATTTTTCAAAGTGAGTTTTTTGTTTTTTGTTTTTTTTTTTTGGGAAATGCTATGAATATCAATTTGCATCTTATGATTTTTGAATTGATTTGTACGTCTCCATTTCATTATTATGTGGATCACAAAAAAATAAAACATAAAAATACAAAGTTATTGCAAAATCATGTGCAAAGCACGTGTTCCTAACTAGTCAAAATCAAAATACTTTTTCTCCAACTCTTTGACTCAATAAAAATGAATTTTAACTTAATTGTATTGAGTATAAAATGGGTTGGTTATATATGTACTTAAATTCAAAAAATCAGTTTTGTTCTATACCATTAATCCAAATCGTTTATCTCCGAGTTCATTACAAATATCTACCAAAAAGTATTCTATAAAATAAGATTTTAATATTTGAAAAATGACATCTTATCGTTTTAACAAATCTTCACGTTTAAACTAAAAAATGTTTTATTTTTTGGATTTTAATATGAATTTTAGTTAAAACTTGAAATAAAAATTTCTGATCCTGAGAATGGGTTTGGCTGAGATTTCCTATTAGTGAAAATTATGGACCTTGTACTTGCGTGTGCTAAAAAAAACTGGACGGGCAATCTGGTTGGACTGATTGCTACGAATCATGTCCGCTTAAAATAAGTTATTTTCAACCCAATTAACATGCATCAATCAAAATTAAATTCTTAATACCCAATAAATATACAATAAATGTACAAAATGTATTTTATCGAAATTGGATTTCAGTCACTTGACAAATGCAAAATTGATAATTGACCACAAGTTTGTAAAAAACTGTAATAATCACTCTAAACTTCTCCCTTCTATGGAACTTATTCACAAAATGGCTACTTTCGAAAAGAATAATTCTATCCTTATGTGACAATTTGTTATTCGTGACAACATAATTATAAAAAATTATTCTCTTAAATATTAAATTGTTACATAAGATGAATACTGTCAACTATGAATAATATCATCTTTTCGAGAAGAAGAACCGTAGAATATTTTCCTTAAAGATATGAATTAAATAAATTATTTCTCCAGTAAATGGATTGTACATTAATTTAATTATTGCCAAAGATCATGGGATCTCTTGCGACATGTATTATATATACTCACATTTCTGCGAAAATATTTATCTTTCTTAAAAAAATTCATCCTACTTTAAAATTTCTTCGTAATATTCACCCTAAGAACCCGCCAATGGAACGCAATATAGAGGTTAATTGCCATTCTTTATCAAATTTTCATTAGCACTCTACTATTATTCATTCTTTTGAACAAAATTTGTTTTTTTTTTTAATTATTATTGAAATTGCAGTATTTGAAGGAACAGGAAATACATCTGAGGCAAATTAACGAAAAACTAGAAGCTGAATACAGGTTTCACTGATCACCCTGAATCAAAAACTTTATTAGATGAAATTTTATTTACTAGCTTCTTTAATTGTTATGAACAATTTGAAACAAGTCTGAGTAACCAATTTTGATATAATAGTAGAGCCAAGGGGGAAGTTGCAGGGCCAAGCACCATTAGAAAACTAATGGACATAGAGAACCAGATGGCGCATAATTCAGAAAGAATCCGAGCAACTGAGGTATTATTGGAAATGGAAGTGCCTTTGCAATAATGAATTTAATAAAACCTCTTGTTTTGATTTTGATCCTTTGTATATTCAGGACCGAATTATGGATAACCAAATTAAGCATATGGAAGCAAAGGTAAACTGTTCCTAAGAAATATTCATTGGTGTTAAGATATTTCCAAAAAACGAAAATAAGTGAGTACGTACGTATTTCAACAGATTGTTGTTAGATGGGCTCTAAACTTTGACAGTAGTAAGCTCATGTTTGATGGCCTTTATTTTTTGTAATTTAAGGAGTTTTCACTTATTTAATCCGTGCAATATTCATAAAAAAAATTTGTACCATCCACCAGCAATTACTCCATTCAATGCATTGACAATCCGTCAAGAAGTTGATTTTCCAATTCTACCCTCAATGACAAATCCAATTTTACAACTTTGCCCAGACAAACATAAGAAATTGGAGGGTAGTTTTGGAATAACAAAAATTTTGGATTCAAAATTAAGTACAGTAGTACCTCATGTTTTGAAATTTATATAATTTGTTTGACAACATGGCCTGAGGGCTATATGTGTGTGTGTGTGTGTGTGCGCGTGTGTGTGTGTGTGTGTGTGTGTGAAAATGGCATAAGAATTTAAGAACATAGTTTTTGATTGCTAGTTTCATGTCGTTTTGTCTTTCCAATCCAGGTACAAGCCTTAAAAGCTAGGAATGCATGGCTGAGGAATAAGATGTCAAATCGGGTAAATAACCATTTCATAATTGCTCATATCATGCCATTCTCGTAACAATTTCCAAGACTTCTATCCGGAAAGGACGTCGATGATGTTTGTCAAATGGTAGTCTATTCGACTGTTCCAACTATCGACTTCCTCATACAACTATGTATAGTTTATGTTCATTCAATTGCACCAATATTCTCTTTCAGAGCTTGTACCAAGAAATTTCGCATGATATTCAATATGTCTTTTGATGCTTAATTCAGCTTGCACTCCAAGAAGGACAAGGATCAAATGCGGTAGAAGGAAATAAGTCTTCTGCACGTTCTAGTAAAGCGTCACAGTCCAGAAATAAGAAATAAGTGTTCCTTGAAGAAGTCTTAGGTGGATTAATGTATTGGAGAATTTTCATAAATGTCACCAAATTTGAAAATTCAAAAAAAAATTGTCATTTTCACTTTATTTGAGCAAAAATGTCACTTTTTGTGGTGCAAAATATCCAAATTGCCATTATTAGCACCTTTTGAGGAGCATTTAATGTTGGGAGATTTTCATAAATGTCACAAAATTTGAAAATCCACAAAAAAAATGGACATGCACTTAATTTGTTCAAAAATGTCACTTTTTTGTTGTGAAATGTCAAAATTACCCTTGGGTTCACCCTTTTAGGAGCAATTAATGCTTGATAGGAACAACATTAATGGTTTGATGTGATGATTAAATTTGGATAATTATATTGAGTGAATATATGTATATTATATTGAATAAAATGTATTTTTTCCCAAAAAATAAATAAAAGAAATTCAAAATCTAACATAAACAAACCCTAAATCTTAAATCCTCATCCATTATTTTCTTCCAAGAACTTCATCTTCTCCATTCATCTTCTTCATTCCTTCATAAAGAACACATGAGTATTTAATTGATCATCCATTTCGAGAGGTTAACTATTACAAATTATTTATATTTTCATCTTTTAGCTCATTATTTTGTAAATGTTAAATACAACACGGTGACAATAAATTCCAATTTTTGAAACATTACTCATTGATTTCTTTGATTTTTAAATTTTTTTTTCCGATAAAGATATTTGGAATCGTTCATTAAATGTGATCGATTTCATATTTAAATGAAGCATTGACTTTTTTATTTTCAAAAGACATTATCATGTTGAGTACAATTGATTATCACCATTAATGTTCTACAATAATGTACTTCTAAAAATATCTGAAATAACTGCTTTGAAACCAACCCGAAGGTTCGTATTGAAATGGTCGAATAGTGTTTCAAACTGTCGGACCCCGACAGTTGAACATTCGAATTTGACAGTTCAACTCTTGGGATACACAATTCAACTGTCGATTTCGACACTTGAGAACTGTTGAAAACCTTGATTAGTTGTTTTTCACATTTGATGGTATTCAATGTCGATATATTGATTGTGCAGACTTCTTACCGTTGTAATCTCAACGTTTCAGGTATGGGTGATGATTTGAGATTCATCGTTTCTTACGGGGGAAGTTTTGAAATGTGGACGACGAATGTAAGTGGAGAGGGGACAAAACTACTTCCATTTTAGTGCCGACAAATATTACGGTAGCAAGACTTGCTTCACGGTTGAAGGAAAAACTCGGTATTCTCGATCATCACACTGAAATTGAATTGAAATTCAAAGTCCCGAACTTGAATATACCTCCAGCCGAAATACGTGAAAATGAAGACCTAAGTCGGCCGAACGACATTACAGTTACTTTTATTTTGCCACCAATTGTACGTCGTCCTCCAGGTAGACGTTACTTTAAGCGTAAGCGATCCAGATACGAGTCCACCACTTCCAGGTCACGACTAAGGACTTGCACTTACTGTGGTCGAGTTGGTTATGATCGGACCACATGCTCGAACCCCAATGTAACGCAACTCACGTAAACGTTATTTTATGTAATTATGTGCTTCAAGTTGTAAAGCTACATGGTCCCCCATGCAATGTCCAATGAGTTAAATGAGTAGTATTTACGACTATGATGTACACTGATCTCGACATTCATACAAACAATACGAATGAGTAAACGCAATGTAGTTGCTACATGAATTAACATTCAAATTCAATGTACACAAAATAAAAAAAAAATTGTTTCATACTTCGGTACGAAAATATGATTGAAATAATTACATGAATATTTGAAATTAATGTTTCACAAAACAAATTGTTCTATACTTCAGGATCAACATTATCACAAAATCTCTTCCATACATCTTCGAGAACAAAATAACACGCGGGCTTTGCAATGTACGGGGTACATCTACAAGCCATCGAGTCCTTCAACGCAAGCATGATACTAAAGCCCCATTCAAATAAGCTTGTGTATGTCGATCTGCTAAAGTCATGGAACATGTCATACATTAGTCTCTCGACAACAATCATACTACAGACAAACAAAGAAGAAACCTATACAGTCCAACTGATACGGATGTAAGAAAATCTCATTTAACGAAATTACGTGGATCATATAACGAAATAAAACTAATCACCCAATGCAACACGGAAATCATAAAATATGGGACAACGAGTTACCAATGTACTCTCTTGAAAAATGGAAAAAGTGTGGTTCACATTATTTCTTACAGTAAGTCATCTGTCGAGAATGGATGCGGCTAACTGTCGGGAACAACAGTTCACTTGTCCACATTTCACCCATCTGTCGAGAATTACAGAGGTGAACTGTCGGGAACAACAGTTAGCCGCAGTGCCATTTCTCCAGTGAAATGAACTATCGGATCCTGTAATGTATAGGAGCCTCTTTACATCTACCTTATCTAAAACAATCGCAACCACCTAATCGTCATTCCCTTAATGTATCAACAAATTGATATCCTTTAGTTTGCATTTGTTGTTGTTTATTCAAAACAATAGAATAAGAGCACGTGCAAAGTATATTACTTTCTTGTTAGTAAAACAAAGTAACTTTGAAATCACAAGTGTTCTAAGTGAATCAAATATGTCGTATAAATCTCTCAGCATCAATGATATATAAACTCATAAATAAAAGTCATTTTCAAGGAATCTAAGACCCCTAAAACTTGGGAATCGACTTTTCGTTTGAGGCTTTTAAGATAAAATGCCAGAAAAAACTCAAACGAGCAGTCGACTCCCAACTTTCGTCTTTCTAAACAAGCCACCATCTTGTAGGTAAACTTTTAAACTCACAGAAATAAGGGTATGAACAACCGATTGAAGAGTCATCTCCATATTCTTCTCCAATTTCTTCAAAGCAAATTCTCTTTCTGTTCTTAAGAAACTACACTCATCACTCAATAATTCAGCTTGAAATCTCCATGTTGCCTCTTCAGTCCCTCCTTCTTCATTTGCTTCTTCTTTATTGAGGCGGTGGCAGGCGGTTGAGTTGGGTTGTTTTCAGCAAGGTTCCTCTCGTGAACTCTTACCTTCCCAAACGTTGAATCACCGGTATGAAGAGTCGGAGAAAGTTTTGAATCGTGGGGCAGTGGGTTTTCTTCAACATTTGGTAATGAGAGGTAGGAGATTTCTTCTCTTAATTGTGTTGTAGGGGAGTGAAAGGTCTCGTTAGAGTTTTTCAAATTTTTGGCCAAAACTTTCAAGTACAATTGTGATGTGATTGCTTGTCATGTTTTGGTACAACTTTTTTATTTTTTGTACAATTTTTTATGTTGTCAACTCAAGGAAATATAGGGTATTTTAATTCTTTAGAGGGGCAATAAAGTCCAAAAGTGACAATTTTGCAATGACTTTCAAACGGTGACATTTTCGTAAATGCAAACCCAAAAAATGATATATGGTGTAATTTCCTCTTTAATGTTTGATTTGAATGCAATTAATATGATGATGTGATGGTTTACTTTAAATATTATAAAAATTGTTTATATGTATATTATAATTGAATAAATTGAGTTTTCTTTAAAATAAAAAAAGATTAAATGATTTGAAATATTAACCTCACCACACATTCTTCTTCCCAATTCACAAACATTAACCTATTCTCCATCTTCTTCATTCTTTGATTAAGAACACATTACTATTGAATTCATCATCCATTTTGAGATGTTAGCTTTTACAAATTGTTAATAATTTTATCTTTATCGATTATTATTTCTTTGATGTAAATACAATATGGTCAAATCGAATGGGAGAAATTCTTGAAACTATTATTCATTGATTTGTTTGGTTTTTGAAATGTTTGTGGAGGATAAAAAAACCAATATCATGTACAATAATGAAGGATTTTCCATATTTAATGAAGCATTGAATTATTTATTAATGAGAAGATATTTTCATGTGGTAGTTGAGAATTGATTATATCACCATTATTGTTCTCAAGTTTCCCGACAGTTCGTACAGTTCATCTATGGAATAATTCTATTAAAACGTCATTTTACGGATGTTATCTGTCGAACCCGACATTTATGAACTGTCGGGAACGACAATTTAATTGTCGAATTCGATAGATGCAAACTGTTAACACATCCTTGATTTCACCTTATGCTAAGCCTCCATGAATTTCAATATTCGAAAGTTCCACATTCATATTATCAAATGTAGGCATATTTATTATGCGGAATTCTTACCATTGCAATCCCAATGTTTTAGGTATGAGTAACCATTTGAGATTCATCGTGTCATATAAGGGACAGTTTGATAATGTGAACAACGAATGGAAGTGGAGAGGGGACAAAACCACTTCCATATTAGTGCTGACAAGTATTGCCCTAACCGAACTCGTGGTACGATTAAAGGACAAATTTGGTATTCTTGATTCTCGAACTCAAATTGAATTGAAGTTTAAAATCCCGAACATGATTATACCACCGGCCCAAATATGCAAAGATGAAGACATAAAATGGTACATATTAGTTCATAATGAAACTGTCATATGCGTTACTATTTTGGAAGCTGAGCTCCCAAGTGTTGGCATGGGGAGGGATACAAATTGTCCAAATCGTTCATCGAGGTTACAACTGACAAATCATTTGACACTTCATCTATAGTTCCCGACAGTTTCCTTCAGTTGTTTACGACAGCTGAGACGACTACAAAATGTAACTAACACATCAAAAAATCAATAGTTCATATGTCATTCCCGACAGATTGTCTCGGTTGTTCTCGATAGTTGGGACAGGGTATAAAATGTAACACATGAAAACCCGATAGTTCACATGTCATTCCTGAATATTGTCTCTGTGGTTCTCGACAGTTGGGATGGACTACAAATTGAACTACACATACGACCATCCTAGACAAAAGTGACTACAAAAGAGGCATTTATTAATTTATACACAACCAAGTGCAACTTCCTCGGACCTCATTCGTTGTCGATGGTTGAACTTTCTCCCTCACTATTGTCATCAGAATAATTCGAGCTTATGACAATAATGTCTTAAGGTGCAATGTTCGCCCACCATCCATCCTCATCGGATGAATATTCATACCACATCATGTCGCCGAACACGTCATCTAGCATATTGTTTGGTGATATCAATGTTTCACTAGCAACCTCATCTAGGTTCGGAAATGGAATTGGGACAACGGTTGGGTTGACATCCTCATCGTTCGAGGATATTACGATGGGAAACAATGGTGACGAACAAGGTATTGGCTCGAGATCATTCGGGTGGAAGGTTTCGTTGCTTCCTACGGACAAAGACATTAGTAGTATGAAAATGCTATTTCTAAAACTATTTTTCACCTCACAATATGAAATAAAGCTTGATTAAACTTATGAGGTTTTCAAGTCTAATGAACTCAGTGGTGCTTCTATTTATAATGAGCTTTCAAGATATTCAAGTATGACACTTATTACACAACCACCAAATCACATCTGATAGTTTAAGGTGTAATTGTACCATTTTCAGTTTGACTTTTTACATAATTTATAAGGGATTGAAATGTCTCTGCTGCGTACTATTTTGCTCCTCACAATATGTTGCATGTCCTTGTTGGCACTCAATTACCATTAAGTCCCTGGAGTGAAAGTGCTAGTACAGCTTTCCATTGGACTTATAAAACTTTACCTGGCACAATTAATATTACTTGGGTTTGCACCCTTGGAAGTTGTTTAAGTATATGTGTGTGTGTGTGTGTATTAAAATGTGCAATATAATTGAAATAATGCAGCTAAGTGGAAGAAAATGAGATAAGACAATTGTAATGTTGCTAACTTAAAATAATGTTCATCGAGACAAAATGCTGGCATCACCACGAAGCCATCGTAACACCGAACATAAAAATTATCTTCCTTTTACAGGATTACGAATCCATATTCAGTTATCCAAATCGAACCGAACTTACTGAAGCAACATGTTCAGCCTGAAGAATTGTTAGGGGTATTGAAAGATCAACGTCTATTGAATACAAAAGAACACTATAATTAGATAGCGGGCAACAAAAACTTGTCGTTGTTGTGGAGGCATTGTTGTGCAGGTCCATGGTTAGTCCAAGTTAAGCATGATTCCAAGAGAGATTAATAAACAATCAGTCATGAATCGAAGGTAGAATCTACAAAATAATTTTTATTTCACACACAGATTGAAGATCATCATCATTTTTAAACCTACGAGCATTATTTAATGTCTTTAACTATTTACCTAGTTCAGTGTGGATCAAAGGGACGCACAAATTTACTTGTTCGAATGGAAACGTATATTGCATACACGTTGTCACCAAACATAGGTTCTACAATAAGAATTCATATAAGTCGACCAAAACACAATTCCATAAGCCGATAAGGCTTCAAAAATTTTCAATGCATTCAATATCAAGTTAGGGCAAACTATTGCTTACTTCAGAAGTAGAGTTTCGACGAAAATTATGGAATCACACCCTTCAGAATTCCACCTTCATGTCTCAGAGCCTAAAATCAAAAGTTCACATTAACTACGGCACCATCACTCTTTCTTAAGCAACAAAATTTGCCTTACTTAAATTTCGGCAGAGGCTATTAAGGAGGTTAAGCCACTAACCACCACCAATTACTCTTATAAAGGCAATCAGATTATATTGCTCATCTTGCATAGTAAAATTTCTTTTATAGGAGAATTAAAGAATTAGCATAATTTTCACGTGATATATAATAGCAACTAATTAACATGTGGATTAAGAGACCTTCATGGAAATCACTAGATGAATACAGAATAATTATGATTTTTTTTCATGCATACAAATACTATTTTTATATTAAAATGTTCCATAAATTGAAAAAATAAAAATAGAAAGACTTGTGTCTATAATATGTAAAACAACTGACTATTACTAATTAAAGTTTTATACTCTGCAAATATTTAAAACTTTTGGGAAAAAAAATAAGACGACCAACTAATCACTAAAATATTCACTTTGTTGCTAACTAAAAAGTAACAAAGGTTCAATCCACGTGAAAAAAATTAGATATAGTAAGTTTTCCAGAAAGTACATGTACAAATAAAATTTCGTCAATATTTTCTTTCGCAAAAAAATGAATATAATTCGAAAATTTGGACCAAAACCTGTATTCCTTATTGTCTCCCTTAAACCT
The DNA here is from genome assembly GCA_019097785.1 of Fraxinus excelsior. Classification (NCBI taxonomy): domain Eukaryota; kingdom Viridiplantae; phylum Streptophyta; class Magnoliopsida; order Lamiales; family Oleaceae; genus Fraxinus; species Fraxinus excelsior. The sequence continues at coordinate 17,025,267 of CM032640.1, forward strand.
CGTAGGCATATAATCCCTCTTATATTTCATTATTTCCCAAAAAAGGTATTTTCATCTTCAAGAATGTTATATTTTGAATCGTCTCTTAAAACATATTTAAGCTAAATCATAAGAACTAAAATAGAAAATCAATAAAAATCTCGAGAGCACTTAATTCTTATATTCGAATTTTCCTTCTATGCAATTAAATAAAATGCAGTAACAGCAAGGAGAAAACTTAAGAATCATAACATATAACATACTATGGCCAGCGTTACATTTCAAGATCCAAGCAATTTGCGGTTAAATATGATTATAGTTTGGTCTCTCTCAACATGACAATAGAATGACTAATTCCCCAGAAAATAGGTCCAGACAAGCATATATATTTATAGAATGCATGCGAAGCTAATTTTAAGCAATATTAAAAACCGCCATAAGTAGAATGCAACTCAAATTATCTTTAAATTATAATAAAGAACTAGTATTACATTTAAATGAAACCACGTGACATCTATATAACCAACTTTAGTAAAGAGTTTGCTATATCAGTAAACGATCCAAGACTTAATGCTTTAACATGTCAACAAAGATTGGTCTCCAAAAATGTATGTTGGGCTTAATTTTCTAGTGGACTCATTCAAAAGATCCACGAGAAAAACATATATAACACGTGAAATGGTTTTCCCAGCTAACATACATGGGATCAAACCAAAAAATAAAGACATAAAGAGGAAACTGTGAACAATCATACTCCTAGTCATTCTTCAAAATCTAGTCTCAGAAAAAAAATGTACATCATTTATTGATTTTGCATTCGCAATTGCATCTAAATTTAGTCCTTTTCAATTGAATGAAATATTCCACACATTAAAAAGTTTATCAGTTGGAAGAATAAATCAATAAACAGACTAAAAGGAGTTTTGTCTTAAACCAACAGAATTAAGGTCTCAAATCATTACTTATCCCAGTTTAAGCATTTGATGAAACATATATATTCAATAAAAATATATAATACATGAGACATGGTTGAGTGTTAAGAAGCATGTACTAGAGCCATTTCTAGAAGCCATAAGATAAGTTACAAGATTTGTGAGTCTTCCTAGTTCTGCTTTGATTAACCAACGATATAAATACAAAAGTGAGCAATCACCATTTGTAGTAGAATATGAGGAAAAGATATTCAAGTTTTTTTTTTCTTACATAGGTATAAGAGGATTTGTATTTCTCGACACAAAATCAACAACCATGCCAAATTAACATTTTGTTTAATTGCGAGCAATAGTAATGATCTAGGTACATAATTGGCTCGTTTTGAGGAAGGAAAAACAGTATTAAACTTGCATTTATTCCATCCACATGTAATCCATAAATACTTCTAGAATTTAAGCAAGGCGTTTCTGAAAAAATGACATACTCTTTACAGGCTCGAGAAGTCGGTTGGAGGCTTTCAACAGATTTTAATTCTTCATGCTTAAAATAAAATTTTCAATTGAAGATCTCATTCATGAAAATTGGATTTTAAGAAAACTTAATCTATTCTAGAATTTCAATAACAATAAAAATGTAGTACAACAAGTTACTTAAAATACTTCTAGATAAACCTATACTTTTTTCTGTAGAATAGGATGGTACAAATCTATCTGTAATGTAATTCAACAATGTGAACTGAAAAATTAAAAAGCAGGCTGGCTGCAAAGACTCGCATTCATCTCAGATTGGAAAACATGGAAGTACCATCAACAATTGCAATGGTTACAGCCATAACACAAATAGGATGGATCGTATTCAGAAGCCCTTATGAGATAATTACTGATGGGATGGCAATCAGAGCAGACAAATAAATCCTCTGAAAACCTATCTTTTTCACTCTACACAACAGTAGAATGAGTTTATCACATCTTTCTACCAAAAAAATGAGATTTGCAGAAGCCATTGCATCAATTCATTTGTTTAATCACAATGTGTCCAACCAGTTTGTAGGATCTCAATGCAAATATTGAGCTATGTAATAGTGAAGTTTCTATAAACATTTGCATGCTACTTGGAACATTATACCAAGTATAAATATACCTAATGACGGATATGATGCGTGTCAAAAGAAATTGATGAAGAAGTTTTACTGATGAAAGTAGGTAAGAAGCTTCAAGAAATGGGAAAGTGGACAATTACGATTTTTCCTTCAAGAAACTTTATAGATTTTGACAGTGACCAAACTCCAAAGATCATTAATTTCACATTTTCACACCATTAATTGTCTATAAGGAAAAACTAGAAATCCTAAAAAATGTAAGCAAAACCCATTTCAAAGGCAAACATGGCCATTCTTCAGTCCTTACGAACTTATCTTTTAAATGATTCCCCATCGACAACTTTAAATAAATAAGTTCATCCAATGCACAAATTTACAGCCAAAACTTAAGAGTTAACAGTTCATTTTTTGCAAAAAGTCTTAGAGTACTAAATTACTACTATTTAATAAAAAAAATTGCTGTAATCACATGAGACTATGGCAGAAGAGTCGGAATATGTACTGCTGTACGTGAAATCGACGTGCCACCAGAGTGGAAGCGCTATAGATGAGTGACTGAGGCGACGGCAGAGGGGAAATTTTGCGACAGAAATAAGGAATCCCTCCAACAAAGGCTCAAGAATCTTACTGGATCCAGAATGGCGTCGACACGTCGTGAAGAATAGTTGGATTAGATTTGGAGAGTTGAATTATTGAAAGGGGAAGAGATCGGAGACGGGAGGCGGGAGTGAAAGGAGTGGTGAGTGGAGTGAGTGGTGAGTTATTTCGTCCATTTCAACTTATTTCCAAACAACTTTTTATTTCTTTTTTTTTTCTTTTGTACTTCAAATGTACTATAATTCTGACATTTTGTACATATTGTAAATATAGGCTCCATTTGCTAAGGATTAAAATCCAATTGAAATTGAAAATATGGTCGTTATTGGGTCTCAATCATCTAATAAAAGTAAAAAATAACGGCTAGTTTTTCAATTTTAATCTAATTTTAAAGGGCCTATAGTCATGTAAGGTATTTCAATTATGCAGAGGGGCAAAAATGTCCTAAATTGGCAATTTTGGAAAGAGTTAAAAAGAGTGACATTTTTGTAAATGCAAAGGGAAAAATAGATACCTGGTGAAATTTCCTAATGTATTTTATGCTATTCGAAAATTATATATTATGATTATAAAAAAGTACATAGCTCAATGGTGAATAGTTTGAACTAGAAATAATACGTGTAATAGTGGTATGACAAATGAAAGAATTCGCAGCATATCATAACTTAATTAATTTTACGAAGTTCGTCAAATCTTACTTTAAACAAATAATTCTCAAGATCTTTATGGTTGAGTCACTTGCACTCATGCTCCAAAAATCAGTAAATTTACAAACTCCAAATCTGCATTTTGAGCACTCCAATGGTCCAGAACTCATTCAAAATGGAAGGAGTCTACTACCCACAATGTAAGTGTTGGATAAATTGGTGCGTTAATTATATTTCATTAATAAAAACACGTGCATAATGACTTTCCAAAGCCATAGTATGTTCAAATTAATGAGCAAATCATGATTACTCAAACATAGTAAATGCAAAAACTTGAAGAAGATAAAATAAAGCGAGGTATGTAAATATAAATCTCCTTAATATGAATTTCGTCTCCCTGCACTGATGCTAATATGATCAAATGGACATTTGTCTCTCAAGATATAATGCTTGTTTTAAAATTAATAAACCACAATATTAATTTTATTGGGTGAACCAATGCTTGAATGTACTCTTCTAGAACGGAAGATATAGTAATTAATTATCGAACACGAAACTCAAAAATAATTCTAACATTATTTTGACATAATTTCGGGGAATAAAAGAATTAGAAATCAATTATATGGAATTAATTTGGAGTAAAGAAATTAGAATTAAGAGTGTTATATTTATAGACTTTCACGTGTCACTTTTTAATGGTTGCATCTTTTAACAAAATTAATTTTAACCATTAGATCTACAATTTCATAATTGATAGTCTAGATTGCACCTTAATAATAGGTCATGACTTGTTATGCACCTTTTGCACTTGAAGAGTCCCACTCTATCATTACAATTATTAGAGACTCTTTTTCAAATCACAAATTTTAATCTTTTTATATACCCTTAAATTCCAACAATAAGTGCCAAGTTTTGTGAGTTTACTAGCCCAATTCTTGCTTTAAAATCAAGCTTTTATTAATTGTATAAAATCCATCAATAATTTACCATCACTTACCATTTTCTATACCCTTATATGTTCTCGTCGTTAAAAAAAAAAAACAACAACAACAACAATTCAAACTCCTTACCTGAAACCACAGCCTGAAGAAAAGAAATGGATAAAGCCCCTATTGACCTGTTACTGCCTCCTTTCTCCTTTTGTCCTTCAATTTTGTGATTTTTTTTGTATAATTTCACTCATCACTAAGAATCAATCTAAATCTGAAAAAAAAATGAAGGTTGGTTCTTTCACCCTGCTATCGAACCTTAGAGATTTGAGTAGGTTTTGATTGTGAACAAGATAATTAAGACAAACTTTTTTTTTCCTAATTTTTTGTGCTCTATTTTTTCAGCATTAACAAATTCGGTTGTGCTATGTACAAAATGGCTTACGTACAAACTATGTGGTGAGATACAATTGTTTCAAAATTTGTTCAACCAAATAAAAAAATACTTTCTACTCTCTTTTTGACACATCATTTGTGCGTAAATCATTATGTAACTCTTATGTACATTATTCTGACAAATATGACCAGAAAATATTACTATTTTGACCAAACTCAAGTGGGCTTTGGGTGTTGTGGCGGCTCACTGGTGCGACATCTATTTCTTCAGGGACCCCTAACATCTCTTAGTAAATGTGCCTCGTGCAACCTGTATTTCAGCCCTTGGCGACCTCTCTAGTTATACTTTCATCTCAAATACAGATTATGCTAGCTAGTCAAACTAAAACTTTAATCATTTTTCTCTTGATGTTTGCTCCAAGTAAATGGTGCAACCCTACAAATGCACAAAAGGAGCAAAAACTAGCAAACAACTAAAATACTCGGGATGCAATCTAAAAATTATGGAAATCACGAACCAAATAAGTGCAAGATATGAACTTGTCAACATCCAAAACTTAATGTGGTCTGTGGACTATGGTGCCTTTTCAATCCCAAACACTTGCTCATGAAGAAATTGTTGTAATTCCATAGTAATCATGCTAAGAACAAGAATTACATAATTAACTGATAGTCTGAAAAGCATACCCGCAAAAGACATTGTTATGTATAAATATTACCAGCTAGATGTTCCTCTCCTTGCTCCTCAAAATAATCAGCCGTCAATGAGGTAATCCAATAAACAATATGGAGACGAGAGTGGACCTAACCATTATATAGGAAATCATAAAGTTGACCCATTACCGACTTTAACCCTAATTAAGGTTTACATAATTCCGGCCTACATATTTAAAATTACCACATTATAATAATAAAGCATGTAAAGTGTACAACGGCCCAAGTGATTACTAACATAATGGGTCTAATCACAGTATTATTGCAAATCATACATCTAAGCCGTAAAATTCACAATTAAATAGAAGCCCACAAAATAGAATTATTCTAACATTCTCCCACTTGGGCAAACATTTGATTGCTATAGAATTAAACTTTTAACCTTCAGGTCAGACTACATAGGTGGCCACACAAGTATAGCTGCAATAATAACACCTTGCACAACATGATCAAGTCCAACAAGAATGTTAACATCAAACATGGAAGTCGTTATACCAATCAAATGATGTAGGACCACTCCACAACTATAAATGCCAACATCCTTATCAACGTGGATCCCCATCCTCCATCCAATGTGGTAGTATGAGTAGTATGAACTTAGCACCAAATGTGATAAAAAAAAAATTGTGCTAATTCATATCACAAATGCTTCTAATCAAAATGAAGCCACATGTCTCTAAAAGAGACTCATCTTATGTCTTTAATTGTCATATCTCGAGATCAAAATAATATCATAATAAAAGACATAAGTCAAATGCATGCACAAAATAATTTACGGATAGGGGAAATATATATTATTACTAGAAGGGGCTATACCAAAAGAACATATGGTTTGCCTACGTATCCCATAAAGGGATCAAGTCAAAATTTAGTCATCTTACATAAATAACTTCCACAAACCAAAAATATCAAAGGTTTCCACAATACCGATATTGGTAACATGTGTCTTAAAAACTTAGAGAACGAGTCCCTTAGTCAAAAGATCTGCAATCATCACCTCTGTTATCACAATAGTGATTGGTTTCGAGATGGAGTCAACAAATTTCAGTCCAAAAATAAAATTCCTAAACCAAACGACTTGAATTGTAGCTCCATAACATACTACAAATTCAGCCTTCATAGTAGAAGATGCCACTAGAATCTGCTTAACACTTTTCCAAGAGATATCACCACTAGCCAACATGAAAATATAACATGAGGTTGATTTTAAATCATCTTGACATCCAGCAAAATCAGAATCAGAGTAGCCTACCACCTTAAGGTGATTTGAACATTGGAAACTGAGCATGTAACTTTTAGTTTTCTTTAAGTATCTCATAACTTTCTTAGCAACTTTCCAATGCTCTTGCCCTGGGTTCGACTGAAACCTACTAAGAACGCTAACTGCATAAGCAATATCCGGTCTAGTGCAAAATTGAGCATACATCAAACTCCCCACAACATTAGCATATGGAATCATCTTCATAGATTCTTTTCCTAGCTTATTCCTTGGTCTATATTTTCAACAAAACTAAGAGAAGCAACCTGGTCAAATTTCAAATACCATTATCGTGATGCTTGCTTGAGGCCATATAAGGATTTATTCAACTTACATACCAAATTTTCTTTTCCCTTCACAACAAAACCTTCAATTTGAATTATGTAAACCCATTTGAAATGATTATAAATTCTCCATAACTCGAAAGGTGTCAACTTTACTCAGAACTATGTTCAAAATATACATAGCAGTCTTCAATGCTTTACCCCATAGATATTCAGGCAAATTCGTTCTATTCATCATGCTCCTAACTATGTCTTTAAGAGTTTGATTACGTCGTTCAGAAATGCCATTATGTTCAGGTATTCCTGGGATGGTGTATGGAGGCACTATGCCACACCATTGTAAAAACTTTGCAAAATCACCCATGGTTTGACCAGACTCGTTGTACTTTCCATAATACTTACCAACACGGTCAGATCTTACAACTTTGATGCTTTTTCCACCCTATTTCTCTACCTCCATTTTGAAAATCTTGAATTTCTCAAGTGCATGAGATTTATCATTTATCAAATAAACATATCCATATCGCAAGAAATCATCAATAAAAGTTAGAAAATATTTGTTGTCACATGTAGTGGTAGGTAAAGGTCAACTAATTTCTTTATGTATCAAGTCCAAAATACCATCACTCCTAGTGGATTTAGTCAACTTTCCTCTTATACAATCCACACAAGTGTCAAAATTAGAGAAGTCGAAAGAGGGAAGTATCTCAGCTTTAACCAATATCTCCATCTTATCCTTTGAAATGTGACCCAACCACTTATGCCACAATATGAAGGATGATTTACGAATTAGAGACATTTTCTTTAACACATTTGCAACACAAGCGACTTCACCAAAAGAAGTCAAGACAATTTATATAATCCATCACATAAGAGGTTATTTCCGATCAAACGAGAATCATAAAACAATTTCATCATTCCATTGCCAAAATTAAAGGAAAAACCATAAGCATCAAGTTTTGATATAGACATTAAATTCTATCTCATTTTCGGTACAAAAGTCGCGTTCTCTAAAACAGGAGAAAAACTAGACTCCAAAAACAATTTTACTACTCCTATGAATTCAACCTCACTTGAACTCCATTCTTGATGCTCAGTTGGCCTCAGTTTGCTCGTGAACCTCTGTAAGGAATTCACAATATGAATAATGGCTCCCGAGTCTAACAACTAAGAATTTAAAGGAACACCCACAAAAGAATACTCAAAACAAACTAACGACAAGGCTCCACTTGCACCATCATATCTCATATTCATCAATTTGTCCATCAGATCTTCAATTTCAGCTTTATTAAACTCAACAAATCTCACTTCCATGTCATCCACAAAAACTTTAGCATTTTCATTATCTGGATTATCACCTATAATGGAATTGGATATGGAGCGCTTAATAATTTCCAAAAAAAGTCTATTAGCCATTTCATACTTTTCATATTCAGTCATATATTTAGGAGTGCTTTTATCTGTGGATTTCGAAAGTTGCTTCTCCATTGCAAAATCCAATCCAAAAGACCAAGTGCTATTTCTAAGTCTTGTTTCCATCTCACATAATTAATTCTAGTTAAAGTTTCAGTAGCAGACAATTGACTCGAAAGAGCTTAAACATTTAAAAGTGTGGAAACATATTTAATATCATCCAAATATAGTGCATGTAGACAATTGATGATAACATATTGATCTAATTAACATGGGCTACTAATTAGATGATCCGTAATTAAAGTCAAAACCAAATGAACATTATTATGGTAAGAGCCTAGATGCATCATTATAAATTCACATTTGGACTGACAACATAACATGTGTAAGGTGTTCTTAAAATACATAATGAAGTTAACAAAACAGATTGATTTTCGAAACACCAACACCTTTGGGCAGAAGGAGATTTCTAGACCAAGTAAACTCGTTAACTGTCTTATGCCAATTTTCAAAAATATCACATATAATAACACCGTTGGGCAAGATACTATGGTTGTGTCTAGTGCGGATTATAAATGGGAAAAAATGGATTTTTTGCCCGTTTGGCATCATAAATGGCCATCCTTTTTGATCACTTGTGAGTGATGTGGGACCTGTGTGCCAAAAGTAACGGTCAAAAAATGGCAAAAAAATGGAAGGAAAAAGCTGCAACAGACAAGTCCTATATGTAATACTTTAGAATCACGACGCTAAAGTCCAATTTTTTTATTTTTTTTTAAGAAAACCAAATAAATAAAAATGAATGTGCCACTTTGGTAGCTACGACCCACTTTTATTTCAAAATATTTCTCATAATGGGAGCATTAAGATAGACTTGTAGTCCTCGAAAATTTTGATAATAATAATAATCACAATCATCAAACGACGAAAAGTAAAATTCATGCGCGATTGTTAGACGAAATTGAAAACTAAATTTTAATATATGAAAATGAAATTTAAATGGACAAATAATAATGACATTTAATTATTTCAATAAAAAAATATAAAGTCATTATTTTTAATTTTAGGTTGAAATTGAAATATATTTGGATCAAATTTAAAAATCCCATGTTAAAAATTCAAATTTCATATTTCAAAATTGCAAAATTGACCCCAAATTAAAATTATGAATGGAGGGCCTTAAAATTAAAAAATTTACAGCATAGGTCCTTTTCTTTAAATTACATAATGACCCTTTTACTAAATTTCAGCCAAGTTCCTAAAAAATCATAAATTTCAGTGAAGCCCTCATCCCCAAATCAAACTAAAATCCGGTCTTAAAAATCATGCCCTAGGTAACAAGTGTTGTTGCCAGTCCAAAATACCATCTCCGCGACGATGGAAATGGTGACCGAAGCCCACAGCTGCGAAGGGCACAGCCTGTAGCAGGGTGCAGCAATCGGCGCTACGGTCCAAGCTGTTGCAGCACCCGACGCTGCCACATCAAAACAGTGGCGCCTGCCACTGATGGTTAGAGTGTTGCATGCCTGCTGATTCGGTGGTCACCGGTGCAGGTTTGGGTGGGAGTATTCACACACAACCACACAGCAATTTGCATATGCACAAGGGAAATAGGCAGAGGAATTAGGACTTTGGGCAATTAATAATTACATCCAATTTTGGAGTAAAAAGTTTCGTTACACACTGAACTTTGCATACTATCACGTTATGGTCACTATACTTTAATATGCTTTTGATTAGCCATTGAACTAACTAGAAATTCCATCCATCCATCACTCCACAAACGACCGTTCGAATGGTGTCTGATGTGGCATGATAGCGTCCTCCATGTCAACAGATGGTGTTATCTTCTTGCCACGTGAAGAATCGTTGTTGCGAAAACCCGATTTCATCAATTAGAAATGTACACTCAAACGCGGAGGAGGAAATCCCCAAATCTCCTACTGGAACAAACCCTAGAATTCGATTTGCACAAATTCCTTCTCTTCCAATGGATCTGGATCATCGCTCAAGTGCATTTATGCTGGATTTCAGTCAATCTTTACGTATAAAACATAAGCGTTTGGTGAAAGCTATGACAAAAATGATTGACGCTGGAAGTGTAGTTTCATTGTTTCTGTTTCTCAGACAGTTATTGCATGTCCCTTAAAGTAAGTTGCCTTGTAATGTTACTTCACTATTTAATTTAAGTTATGTATTGAAAAAACAGCTTCTATTAATCGTATGTGCTTTATAAATATTTAGGTATCCTGAAAAAGCAACTGGAAATAATGTAAAGCCTTGAAGCATATATTGTGTACATTTTCTTCTCGATTTGTGTTCAGTAAGTGCCTTGAAATATAAATCATTCTTATTTGTGCATTGCTTTCCTGGTTTCTTTCGAACAGGAATGGTTCGAAGCAGAATTAGAACCAGTTGAATCTAACATCAACATAGCGGTTAATGAACAAGTGGACTCAGAACCATAACCCAGTTGAAGAACATCCCATGTGGTTCATGCCTACCCCCATAGTTACTAGAGAAAATGAGCACAAGTGAGCTTAGATTCTGACTAGCAACAACACACGGGCAAAAACAATGAATGAAAGAAATGAACATTTTTGGCGAACTGAACCTTAGAACATGAATGTGGATAATTAATGTAAATTGTATGGGAGTTTTTGTGATGGATACAGATGACCCTTGTGAACAGGTGTTAATGCTTTTATGGATAAGCGTGTTTTTGAATGCTGATTTCTATTTTTCCATTGATTGTGTTCCTTTTTTGTGGCTTATGTTTTAATTTTATTATTCTTGCAAAGACTAGTTTGATGTGGGAGTGAACATAATTATGTGAAGTTGTGCATGAACGTGTGCTTGATCAAATCTTAATTGAAGTTGAACTAGTTCTTGTTGTATTTGAATAGCGATAAACTCTCATTCCATTACATCCATTAATAATCAAAAAATGTTGTGCCAGAGTCGTGTACCGAATTCAGCTTGTCATCTCTCATTGTCCTACCACATCAGGTTCGAGAAGAGCAACTCGAAGAGTCAAAGCAGATGACAAGAGGAATATGCTTTCCTTCTTGATATTTCAGTTTTTAATTCATAAACAACTTTTGTTGTCTTATCCTGCCGAGTTCAACCTACTAATTTCAGCCTTTCCACTTGACATCCTGTACATTATTTCAACACCAACTCCCAGCTAAAGGAACAGTCCGAAGCAAAAAAAAAAGAAAAAAAAGAACATGGGTTTTCATGTACATTAATCAATCTCTATAACAAATATCTTACAGCTAATAAGTGTATTCCAAAGGAATTTTCATTTGTTGAAATCTCTCTAAAATTGAAGGGAAAGAATTTTCGAAAATCAATTTCATACAAACAATTTGGATTTACAATTTGATCGCTCTGTTTCCTCAAATTGGTATCACACTTTGCCATCCCTATCTAGATGGGGTTGCAATCTTTAAAATAAAAACAATTCTTCTCAATCAAAGCCATCAACATATCACAATCAAAGTAAGCACTATTATAATCACTTGTAGGTGACTCCCCCAAAGAATCCATAGCCTGCGATTGCTTCAAGGACAAGATGAGGCATGATGGAGGGATTGATGATTAGGGATTGGGAATCATCTGCTGTGGGGATTTTCGAAATTGGAAGAGAAGTAATTTGTGCAAATCAAATTCTAGGGTTTGTTCTAGGAAGAGATTTGGGTGAGAGTGATTTGGGGATTTTCTCCTTCATGCCTGTGTTTTCATTTCCAATCGATGAAATCGGGTTTTTGCAACACAATTCTTCACATTAGCAAAAAGATAACACCGTCATTGACACGGAGGATGCCATCATTCCACATCAGAAGCCATTCGAATGGTTGTTTATGGAGTGATGGATAGAGGGACTTTCCAGTAAGTTTAATGACCATTTAGAAGCATATGAAAGTACGATGACCATAACATGACAATGTGCTAAGTTCAGTGAGCAATGAAACTTTTTACTCTCCAATTTTACCACTCTCTATTTTCCTTTATATGAACTCAGCTCCACCACTACGTTATGGTTCTCCTCTTCTACTGCTTTTTCAACCATGGCTCTCGCGAAGTAAATCTTATGCTAATTATGGGCTACTTTAACTTTATGGAATTCACCCGACTTACGTGCCAATTCAAAATCGAACGTAAGATGAAAATATGAGTTGATACAATTCCAAGGCAAAACCCATATGCCAACACATATACACACGTATATACAAACTAAGGCAAAACCCATGCCAACACACAACCACACACAACTCATTTACACACAGACAGGAGCTACAATTTTGGGGAAGAAGAGGAGAAAAAGAAGAAGAACGGGGGTAGGGCAAAAATTGCGGTTTACAATGAAAACCAAAAGCTTAAAACTAACCAATGCATACACATTATACGTACAAATGGCAGTACTGTAGCGGAAAAACTATATACAAAGGCAGCATTGTGGGTTTTGTTATTGATTTTGATGACAATACAATTATACCAATGGTTGCACATAGATGGTGACAATACAATATTAATACTAAACGTATGCAGAAAGTTTGATTTTTAGGGTTAATTAAGAATGTGGTAATTGGGTCATATAGCCTATTTTATAATACACTTTGGGATTTTAGCCTTTGACCAGAATAAAAGTATTAAAATAAAATTAACAAACTACATGAATTACCCTTATGAGGAAATATGTGACTGTATCCTCTTTGTTGTTTTCTCTCTCTATTAATTTGAGTTGAAAGTAGTGAAAAAAGGGGAGAGGAAGAGAAGAGAAGATCATTACTCTGTGTGTGTGTGTGTGTGTGTGTGTGTGTGAAAGGAGAAGAAATAGCGAGAGATTGAGAAAAGACAAATATTGGGGTTGTGAAATTTGATGAAAACCCACAGTTGAGTAGGCTGAAATTGAGTGATTACTGGGTTTCTTGATTTATTTGCATCTTTTAAGGTAAAATTGTTCTTTTTTTTTTACTACTACTTAGCTTCTTGTTGTTTTGCTTACTTTGGTCAAAACATGAGTTTTTGGTGTTTCATATGTAATTGATCTAATTAGGTTTTCAATATGTTCATATCTGAGTGTTGTTCTACTTTTTGTATTTGAGTATAATTTTAGCTCAATTCAATTTTTTTCAACTCTACTTGTTCTTGTTCTTACTCTCTTTTACTTGATGGGTAAGGTATGAATTTCTCATTTACATGAACTGGCAATTTGTTCTACCATAAATGAATCTAGTTAATTTACTGTTCTTAGTTTCTTAATTCAATTCTGCGTCTTTTATTTCCATCTATAGTTCAATTCACGTGTGTAATAAAAAAGCTATGTTTTTAGGAGTGATATTCATATACTTGTTTTCTCAATCTCGACATGTTGTGTATTATTTGAATTCAGTGGATCTAGAATGTGATTGGGAGAGGATCATTCCTAGGCACCCTTTTATTTTTTTCATCATATTTAAGTTTTATCGATGTGATTGCTATAATTTCTGAATTTTCCATTTTTTGTCTTTACTCCTATATGATGTGTCTGTGGGATTATTCAGGTTGAAAAAATGTCGAGGCCGCTTCATTGAGGTTCATCTGGGGGAGGAGGTGTGCGAATCTTGAGAAGCAGTAATGATTTCTAGGATGACTCGCATATGAAAGAAAAAACAAAGAATGAAGATGTGGATCGAAGTCGTACAAATGGTCCCCATAATACATATTAATCTATCAGATTCCCTTTTAGGCTTCTCTTCCTGGATAGTTTGTCTTCAAAACACAGTTTGAGTGACAATGGTTTTGGCTTCAAGAGCAACTAGTTTCAAAGTTGCATGAGATTAGTGCGCTCTCTCAGGGTTCCTCGAGGTTGAGATAATTGGAGTACTGTTCTCAAGAGTCAGAAAACTTTGTACCATGCTTAAGTGTTTCAGCAAGATTAAGTGTTTCAGAAAATCTTGCTTCTGGCTTTTTTTAGGGTGAAGAGTACAATCGCCATTGTGCACATGGGTAAAACCAACATTGCTTGGTTGTTCCTCCCATGAATTATAGGATTTCCCTTAGGTGGCCTAGTGGAAGAGATGTCATCTGGTTCACCAATGTTAATATTACAACACTGGAGGTGCTCTCCTCGGGAAGTTTGACCAAGAGGTGAATGGAAGAGCTAGTTTCAACAGTCAAATAAAAACATAGTGTTAAAAACTTAAATTTTATCTTTCCATGTGTTGCAAATACAGGATGATGATGTTAGATGAAGACCAAATCTCCTTCCGTTTAGGATATTCAATATTTGATGTCGAAGACTACACACATCCAATTGCTGAAATGATTGGGCTAAGAAATGAATCCTACTTTATACAAGCTAGAGTAAGTGGATTTTGATTCCAGTTTTTATGTAATATCCCAACATCAGCACAAGTGTAACACTTCATTCCAAGCAGCATTAGTTTCAAGGGTTGAACACTAAATTAGTATAAACATCAGCTATACGTTTAAAATGACCAGATGTCGTTTCGGGTCATGGGGTATCGATTTCACTCTGAAACGAGTAAAACAGTGTTTGGAACATCCTGTATAACTCACTATCATTGAACGGACTACATGTGCTATGTTTTGGATACCATGCTTGCTACTTACATTTTTCTTTTGTTGTCAAGTGTAGGGTAGTTTCCAATCGGATCATGTAGTCAACAAATGTGTAGAACGCAACATCAAAATGTAGTTAAAACCTTCACCATTGAGCTTTTACGTGGTTACGGGAGTGAACAAATTGAAATGAACACTGAATGAGTAGAAATGTCATTTAAAATGACCATATGCCTTTTTGGGTTACGAGATATTGATTTCAACAATTGTCATTCATCCATACATAATAAACTTGAATACTTGGATACTATACTTGTTACTTACGTTTTTCTTTATTTTCAAGCGTAGTGTAGTTTACTACCACATTATAGAGTGACTCACTATAGTTTGAACAAATGTGTTGACCGCAATGTTGAAATATAGTTAAGATTTTCATCCCTATATTTTCATGTGGTTACGAGTGTGAATGAACCAAAACGGACACTAAATGAGTAGAAACGTCAACCATACGTTTAAAATGATCAAATGTCGTTTTGTGTCACATTGTCTCGATTTCACTCAAAAACTAATCGATCATAGTTTGAAACATCTTAGTAGACTTGTATGTGTTGAATTATCTAATTTGTTGAGTATCTTATCTCACAATTGGAATATAATGGAATTTGTATTACTTACCTTTATTCGTAGTGAAGTAGAGTGTAAGTTACTTATGGAACAATAGTGTTGGTCACTATCGGATGAACTTTTTATCTAACTTGCTATTCAAATATGGCAAAAACTTGAATTTGTTTAACTTTTATATAAGTATAAGTGAATATAAAGTGAAACGAACACAAAACTAGTTGAAATAGCAACTAGCCATTTAAAATGTCGACATGCCATTTTGGATCACAGTGTCTTGATTTCACTTTAAAACTTTGCGATCATATTTTTTGAACATCTTAAAAGACTTATATAAGTTAAAACAAACTAGTTTTTTGAGTATCTTATCTATAATTGAAACATAATGAAATTTCGAATACTTATCTTCATATGACTAGTATAGCCCCCATTTGACACCCTTTAATTTCTCTTTCTCTTTCTCTTTCTCATTCTCATTCTTCATTTCAACCACACATTCTCCAAATAAAATAATATTACACACAAATCAAAAACTTTTCATCACATTTTCACCACACATCCTCACATCAATCACTATTCCAAAATTTCTATTCACCTAAAAATGGGTTTCAAACAGGGGCATAGTTTACTTATGGAACAATGTTGTTGATCACAATCAGGTGAATTTTTATTTTATTTTTTTATCGATCTTGGAAGTTTAATGTTGTTTATCAATTTTATTCTAAATATATTGAATTTCTTTTCTATTTTCATTTTCATGTGGCTACGAGAGAATATAAAGTGAAACAAACACAAAATCAGTTAAAACGTCATCGCATCATTTATAATGATAGCACGTCATTACAGTTACGAACTCTAAATTTCACTTCAGTTATGGTTAAAACATATTTTTCATTAATTTTCATGTGGATACGAGAGAATATAAAATGAGACGAATACAAAATTTGTTAAATGGTACTTAGTCATTTAAAAAGGCATGTTAAATAATTACATGTTTTTCTCTTCTGCCATATACCCTAAAGTCTAAACCCTATACTCTAAAACCTAAACCCTGAATGACAACCCTCCATTTAAAATGATTAGATGCCGTTTGGGGTCACATGATATCTATTTCACTCCTAAACTAATGGAACAGTGTTTGAAATATCATACATGACTCGTACACGTTGAATGACTACACGTGCTATATTTTGGATATCATACTTCCTACTTTGTTTTTCTTTATTTTTAAATGTAGTGTAGTTTACTATCAAAGAATGACTCACTATAGTTTGAACAATTATGTCGATCGCAATGTCGAAATATAGTTAAAACTCTCATCTTTAAACTTTCATGTGGTTACGGGCATGAATGAACTGAAACAAACACTAAATGAGTAGAACGTTATCCATATGTTTAAAACGACCAGATTCCATTTTGTGTTATGGGGTATCGATTCACTTCGAAATTAGTAAAATATGCTTTGGAACATCATACATGACTCGTACACATTGAATGACTACACGTACTATGTTTTTAATACCTCACTTGCTACTTACGTTTTTCTTTTTTGCCAAGTATTGTGTAGTTTCCTACCAAAGTATGGAGTGACTCGTTATAGTTTAGACAAATGTGTTGACCGCAACGTCGAAATATAGTTAAAACTTTCATCCATAAGCTTTCATGTGGTTATAGATGTGAATGAACGGAAACAAATACTAAATGAGTAAAAACTTCAAACATATGTTTAAAACAACCATATGTCATTTTGGTTTGGACAAACAGTGATGCTGTTATATTTACTAAAAATCTGATCAAAATAGTTATCAGAATTTATCGAAAAAATCACAATTTCAAGATTAAATTCAACCATTAAGATTCATCCATCCATAATAGATGTGAATGAACAAAAATGAACACTAAATGAGTAAAAACATCATACATACATTTAAAACGACCAGATGTCGTTTTAGGTAACATGGTCTCGATTTCATTCAAAAACTAGTCGATCATAGTTTGAAACATCTTAGAAAACTTGTACATGTTGAATTAGCTAATTTGTTGAGTGTCTTATCTCACAATTAGAATATAATGAATTTTTGTTTACTTACCTTTAGTCGTAGTGAAATAGAGTGTAAGTTACTTACAGAACAATAAATTTGGTTACTATTAGATGAACTTTATATCTAACTTGTTGTTCAAATATGATAATAACTTGAATTTGTTTAATTTTTATATAAATATAAGTGAATATAAAGTGAAAAGAACACAAAACTAATTGAAATGACAACTAGCCAGCTAAAATGTCAGCATGTCATTTTGGGTCACAAAGTCTCACTTTCGCTTTAAAACTATTCGATCATGTTTTTGAACATCTTAAAAGATTTATATAAGTTAAACAAACTATCTTTTTTATTATCTTATCTATAATTGAAATATAATGGAATTGAAGATATTTACCTTTATTCATAGTGAAGAATAGTATAGTTTACTCATGAAACAATGTTGTTGATCACTATTGAGTGATTTTTTATTGATCTTGAAAGTTTAAAGTTGTTTATTATTTTTACTCTAAATATAGTGAAAAAAATTTTACTTTCATTTTTGTGTGGGTACGAGATAATATAAAGTGAAACAAATACAAAATTAGTTAAAAGGTCACCAAATCGTTTATAACGATAGCATGCCATTTTGGTTACGAATTCTAAATTTCACTTAAAATATAGTTAAAACATGTTTTTCATTAATTTCCATGTGGATACGAGGGAACATAAAGTGAAATGAATACAAAATTTGTTAAAAGGGCAGCATGCCATTTTGCCTTTAGTTTTAAATTGGGTATGAAAAGTGAGAATTCATATTATAGGATTTTGGTAAATTTTGGTTTGAAATTGGATATTTTGGACATTTCAAATGAAGAGTATTTAAGACTTTTAATATATGATTTAACAGACTCTAGGCTACTTAAACAATAAGTATTAATATAGGCTATTTTACCAAACATTATGGTTGACTAGGCTTTTTAAGCAAATCCCCCATTAAGAATGAGTATCGTTATGGTGGCCATTGAAGAATTAAGCAGATGCTAAGAATTAATTAAAGTAGCTAACATTTTCTACAATAAGAATTCAAATCTTAACACAATGGCTCTGATACCAATTGTTGTAATTTCATAGTAATTATGCTAAGATCAAGAATCACATAGATAATTGATAGTTAGAAAATCATACACGCGGAAGACATTGTTATGTATTAATATTACCAGTTAAATCTTCTTCTCTTTGATCCTCAAAATAATCAATCGTCAATTAGGCAAGCCAATAAACAATGTGGAGAGAAGAGGGGACTTAACCATTATATAGAAAATCATAAATCCGGCCAATTACTGACTCTAACCCTAATTAGGGTTTACATAATTCCGACCCACATACTTAAAATTACCATATTATAATAATAAAGCTAGTACGGTATACAACAACCCGAGTGATCACTATCATAATGGGTCTAATCACAATATTATTGCAAACCATACATCTAACCCGTAAAATTCGCAATCAAATGGAAGCCTAGAAAATAAAATTATTCTAACATTTTTTCCACTTGGGCAAACACTTGATTGCTATAGAACAAAAATTTTAACCTCTGGGTCAAACTACATAGGTGGCCACACAAGTATAGCTGCAATAATAACACCTTACACAATATGATCCAGTCCAACAAGAATGTTAACATTAAACATGGAAGTCGTTACACTAATCAAATGATGTAAGACCACTCCATAGCTACAAATGCCAACATATTTATCGACATAGATCCCCATCCTCTAACCAATGTGGTAGTGCGCATTATGAACTTGGCACCAAATGTGATAAAAAAAACTGTACTAATTCATATTGGTCCTCAAAATGCTTCTAATCAAAATGAAGCCACGTGTCTCTAAAAAAGACTCATCTTATATCTTTAATTGTCATATCTTGACTTCAAAATAATATCATAATAAAAGACATAAGTCAAATGCATGTACAAAATAATTTATGGATAGGGGAAAATATATATTATTATTAGAATGGCATGTACCCGAAGAACATATGGGTTGCCTACGTACCCCGAGAAAAGGATCAAGCTAAAACGTAGTCCTCTTGCATAAATAACTCTGACTAACCAAAAATATCAAATGTTTCCACAATACCCATATTAGTAACATGTGTCTTAAAAACTTCGGGAGCAAGTCCCTTAGTCAAAAGATCTGCAATCATCACCTCTTTATCACAATAGTGATTGGCTTCGAGATGGAGTCAACAAAAATTCTTCGTTGAATTTCATCATCATGAGGTGAATCGCATGTTCAAGTCTAGACAAATGGTCATCCACTACACTTTGCTCTCATTTTTATTTACGATCTCCAAGACAAATTCCAGCAGTAGGAGAATCCATCGAATAAGTGTTGAATTGACATCCTTCTTAGCAAATAGATATCTCAGTAGAGCATGATTTGTGTAGACAAAACCTTCGACCCAACGAGATAATATGGAAACTTGTCAAATGCAAAAACTACTGCTAAAAGTTCTTTCTTACTGGTGGCATAAATAAGTTGTGCATCAGACAAAATCCAAGTAGCATAATGAATAACATTTAAAATTCAATCTTGATGCTAACCCAATACCGTTCCCACTGCATAGTGATTGACATTGCTCATCGACTCGAAGGGCAAATTCCAATGTGGTGTAACCAATATTGGTGATTCACAAGCTTTGTTTTTTTCTTAGTTAAAGGCTACTAACAATCTCCTGAAAAATATCTTTCTCTAGAAGATTGCTTAGTGGCTTCATGATTTTTGATAAGTCCTTTATGGAAATATCAATAGAAATTAACATATCCAAGAAATCTCCAAATAACATCTATTCATACCGATTGGAAAGTTTCTTGATCACTTAAATTATGGCCATGTCAACTTCAATCCCCTTAGCTGAAAACAAATGTTCTTCCACAATCGTATATGGTTGCAAGATTAGAGATAAATTGCTAATGCACTCGTCGAATTAAAACTTGGAGACTTAGAAGTCATCCATGAGCACCTCTATATATTTTTGCACCATACCTGAGAATATCAACATCATGCAACATCAAAAATGTAGCGAGAGCATTACATAAGCCGAAGGGCATCCACCTTTATGTGAATGGCACATAGGGACATATATTCTTTTGGAGCTATCGATATCTAATTATACCTAGAATAATAGTTAAGGAAGCAATAGAGCGAATTGTGATACCTTTATATTCATTCACCGAACATAATACTATTTTCTTCCACCATTCTAGATACTGCATTGTGACATCAATTCAAAAAGTCTTGGCGGATGATATAGAAAACTATCATCACTCAAAATGATAAAATAATTGTACAAGGCTACATCACGGCTTGTAATGTCCCAAAAACAATTTCGGAGCATCTTGATCGAGTCCAAATTACATATCTATTCTATCAAGGTTATAAGGTGTTAGGTTTTAAATTTTTGTAATTAGCGATTCTGTGAACAAAATGACAGAAATTGATATATTGTTAAAGGTCAATGAGCAATGTGCAAATAGTTAAAAGTTAGGTGTTTAGCTTTAGGGTTTCAAGAATGGGAAAAGAAGGGAAACGAAGTGGATTTTCCCTAGACTGTCGTCAAGATTTGGCTCAAGCTACAAAAGTAGAAACATCGTCGCTAGACTATCACCAAGCCTTCGCTTGAGTGATAGGCAGTCGCTCGACCGTTGCTGAGCTCTCCCTCGAGCGATAGGGTTATACGAGAAATTTTTATTTCGCGATTTTAAGGATTTTTTCCTGGCCCATCTATTTTGTACCATACCTATGAATACTAAAACACATCTGTACAAAAATTTTTAAGGTTGAACAATTGAGAAAGCTTTATCTGTGAGAGATTCATTCTATTTTATCTTTCAACCTTCATCATGTGTAATAGTTTTGGTGAGAAAAACATCATTCCATTAACCCAAACAACATACCACTACTTTCTACACATCCAATAGAGTTGCTGAAGATCAAAGGAAGTTGACAGGAGTTCTTGTTTATGAAGAACATGTCATTCTTCGTGATCCACGGGAGATAGATGAATTCACAAGGCTTGGAGTGCTGCATGGTATTAGATTTCATAGCAAGCTTTAGCAACAGCAACTAAGGATAGGTGCACGGAAGCATGGGATCCACAGAGAGCTGTAAAGAGTGCAGTCAGGAGATCAGATAGTACGAGTCGTCTAGACTAGTAGACTGTAAGTTGTTAAATTCGTTTATAGTAAATTGATTAGCAAAGTACCCGGTGTTTTTTCAGTTGAGTTTCTCTATGATCATTCTGGTATTGATTACTACTTTCGTTATATTGATTGATCATACAAACTGCGGTATTCAAACTTAGGACGAAACTGACTTGTATGAATAATCATCTAGAAAAGAATTAAAAAGTGACTTGTTACTATTTCATTCGTTAATAATTTTAATTCCGCATTATATATCTATTCACCCTCCCTCTAGGTGTTGTTAGGGTCGAACTACGCATTTTTCGTAAGATTCTTTACAATCCATCTCAGCAAGTTTACACACCCTCAGACATTTAGTCAATTGTTAGCCAACAACAATGTCCTTTTTGTGTTCAAAGTTTAGTAATTAACCACTTATCAAAAGCCAATGCATATGGTCACCATAGAAAAATATTGCCAACATAGTCCATAGCTGGCCTCCCATTCATAATATTAGATTTAGCTAGTCGAAGAAATAGGCTTTGAGTGCACTGAAAATGGCCCATTCCAAGAACATACTTGAACATAGGGACCAAAGGATAAGGGCTAAAAAGTTATCATAATCCTCCACCATAGTCGACATCATATATTGATACTCTCAATGGCTAATTTTGTGGAATTTTTTGTGCTAAAATCCAGCAAATGGTTAGTATCATAAAAAAAAGTAATAAAATGGATCTAGAGTTCAGGTATCAATCTCATGAGAACTAAGTATTTAATTAGTTTCCAATTAAAACTAATTGAAATTCAATATCTCAAGACAAGATTGAGTATATTTAACAATTAAACCGAAAACTAATTAACTAATTACCTAACTAACTATTAGGAGATGTTTATGAATACTCAATTAATGAATTAAGCACCTGACCTTGAATCTCCTATATTCAACCATCTTAATATCAATTTCATTATTTGAAAATGCTTCTTTGTATATGAACATCAATCTTCCCAACTTATTTAATAATCTAGTAGAATTAAACAATTCCTAATATATGATTGTTGGGCAAATTATTGTCAAATGATCTCCCGAACAATAATGTTAAATCGGTCTAATTTCTCATCTGACATCGACCAATAGAATAAACTAGAATATCAACCCCTCAATGAAATGATCCAGCCTCAAAACTATTTTAGACCATTGGAAGCAACCAAATTTAATTAGAACTGCTCACGACCTATCTTGTTTACTTCTTGGACGGTTTATTAGTGTTGACCCACTTATTGGTATACTTGGCCAGCCTATTGGTCTTGGGCTTGGCCCATTATTATAACTAATAATTAACCTATATATGCTACCCCTCTTTGATTGGTTGTGTACGTGTATTATTGCTTTGGCTTTCTCTTGGTGAAAAACGATTGCCTATTCCCTTGCTTATCGCTCTACTATTTTTCTCCTTCTCCCCTGCCTTTGTGGCTGCAATAATACCTTCATCCTTGTGTCCATTGTGGGTACACCCAAAGCAACCAGAGTTGGAAATAGTTTTAGGTTTTGGGTCGAGGTTTGAGTGTGTCAATTGGTTGGATTGATACTCAACACGAAAAACACCTTTGTGCAGCCAATCTTCCACCACAATATGGTATCACAACCATTGGTGTGATTTTCCTGGCCAAAAATCAGTTCAAAATCAATGGAAAACCGTTTGGATTGAGTTTTTCCCAAATTGCCCGAAACTGAAAAATGTCGATTCCGGCCAAAACACTCACTAGTTGGACGAATGGAAGCCAGAACTGGACTCTGCAAACATAGGCACTCCTTTCTATGTGGCGTTTTGAGGTGGTGAAAACACGTGCACTTTCCGACAGCGGTGTTGGCGGCATTTTTGAAGAAGTTTTCTTCGGACAGATTGTTCATTTCATTTTACTAAACATTTTGATATTGTTACTTTTCGGTTAGGATGATTTTGTCCCTAGATGATGGGATTTTTATTATCGGTTGGTCGCATTGTTACATTTGCTGAAACTTTATGGCGAATAGTGGTGGCCTAAATCAGCATATTTGCATCTCTTCGGAATTACGGACCTTCAAATCTGGTTCGCTCCAGTAAATTGGTTTATCCCATTTAAATTTCAGCATTAGCGTATCATCTGTGGGGTGAAAATAATATTGAGGTTACCGTGTGGGGTAACCATTGCTTTTGCTAGAATTTAGAAATTATTTTCTCTTAACTATTACATGGTTGAAGTATTTACTTGATAAAATCAACTTATTATCTTTGTGATATGATGTTGTTTGTGTCACAGTGTAATACTTGCATTTTTTGTGAAATTGTTTGGTTGGCATACATGTTTGTTGCATCGTTAATTCCATTATAATACCTAGACCTTATCCGTTTGAGCATTTCCTTGATATTGAGATCGTGAAGTTCACGAAACCATAGGAATCTAGAACGATGTAGATTATTTGCTAATAAGTGTATTTTGTACACTTATTTAGACCATTAAGTTAGAGTATATGTTAGTTATTTGGATGAGTTACAACTTACTTTTGTGTTAATTATGTTTGTTAAATTGAATTCAATGCAAATTGATGGATTTGAAAGAAATGAACAAAAAACATGCGAAATAAAGGAAATACAAAGTTTGGGAACCAAAGTGTAAACATTCAATATTTATTCAGACCACAAAACGATGATTGAAAATCATATAGGATTAATTGGATGCAATTGGAGGTCAAATGAGTGAAATATAGTAGAAGTATTTTTACAAATCAATTTCCAACTGAAGAAGTTATGCTCTAAATT
This sequence comes from Fraxinus excelsior, assembly GCA_019097785.1. Lineage (NCBI taxonomy): Eukaryota > Viridiplantae > Streptophyta > Magnoliopsida > Lamiales > Oleaceae > Fraxinus > Fraxinus excelsior. The sequence goes on from CM032640.1 coordinate 17,049,724, forward strand.
TTGAGCCTCAACTTGAGACTCATTTTTCGGATTGAAAAAGTTCAAATTGGGAATATTGTAATTCTATAAGAATTGTATCCCTTTAAATTACATTTTTAACTCATTTTGAATCACCTTAATCGGATATCCGTAAAGAAAGTTATGACAAAAATATCAAAAGAAGCTAAAGGACGAATCAGAGCAAACCTGAGCGCGTGGTACCATGTTTTCCCCAACCCGGGAGCCATTTACCACAATGGCACGTGGTGGTTATGCCTATGCATATGCATGAGCCATTTTCGCAAAAATGAATTAGTAGTTTCCTTCCATGATTCAGACTCTTGTGGAACCCAAAATTGGATGCATTTTTTACCTATTTTCTGGCTCTTATGAATAGAGAACGAGGGCTACACATTGAAAAAACCTCTTTTGCCTTTTCATACACAATAGTATCATCAAATTCATCAATAACAAGAGGCCAATTACTATATTTTGAGAGTGGAGATCAAGTCCTAGCAAGGAATTGAAGGTCAATTACATCAAGATTTTGAAGAATTCAACCTTAGACTTGAAGATCAACATCTATTGCATTATTTCATGATCCAAATGATATTTTTCTATTATTCTTCTTGTAATTTATATATTAACATGGTATGCTAAATTCGTTTTTGTAGTGGATGAAGATGAACCCTATTTGTTTATTTGTTTTGATTCAAGACTAGTAGTTTAATTTAACTCTTGTGTTTCTTGATTAATTTTTATATATCCATTGCATTATTTAATTGATCAGCCACCAATTAGATAATTAGTTGTGTGTTGTAGTTTTCGGAGACTTACAATAAGTGTAGAACATAGAATAATTAGCATATGTGCAATAAATGTTAGGAATAACATTTATCACGTGTGCAATCATATAGATAATCTAAATTTTAATTTATTCTAATAATTTGAATTCGAGCTAAGAATAGATTCGGGTCGTGGTTAGGATAAATGTACTTTGTCTGGAAAAAAAATTATGTATTATAGTTTTATCAATTGTCAAGAACTCATGAACAAAACTAGATTAAAAATCAAGATTTGAAATGGATAGCAATAGGAGGATTTGAAATCCAATACAATATTCCATAAAATCAAATCAAAATCTCTATTTTCTTTACACAACTTGAATTCCATACATAACTAGTACACTTGTATTGAATTTATTCCCTATGGGACGATAACTCTTAACTCATTAATTTTATTACTTGTCAACGATCTCATATGTTTGCGGGGTTTCACATGAACACTGCAACTCTAGGACCACTTTATGTGGCATAAATTTTATCCTGGTCATTTTTTGATTGATTCGATAAATAAAAACTCACAATTTTGATTTGGCATTTTTTAACGGAAAACGTGATTTTTCAATCTAACAACAAAAAACGAGTTTGGTTCTACAAAAAGTTTTAAAAGCCATTGAAATCAATTTTTCTACTTTATCAAAAGAACAAAAAGAAGAAGCCAATGAGATTACATATACTTCAATTATTTTGTACTTCTTTGATACTATTTTGAGAAAAGTGGATAAACTTAAAACCACTAACGAACTTTGTAAAAAAAAAATTGGAGGACTTGTATTTGTTCAAATCTACTCCAAGCAAGTTTTACTTAGTTGAACGTTTTGTTTTTCAGTTTTTAAAAAAGATCTTTCAGAGGATCTTGATGATAATTTAGACATGTTTAACAAATTTTTTCAAGATATTGTTAACTGTGAGGAATTGGTATTTGAAACCTACAAAACTATTCTTTTGCTTGATTCCATGCCTAACACATATACAGAAGTTAAAAATGCGATTAAGTATAGTATGGGCACCATGACTTCTAAAATTATCTTTGATTCTCTTAGAAGTAAAGAGATAGAGATTAAAACTGCAAAACATGATAAAAAATGAGGTGAGATTCACATGGTGAAGGATATAACTCTATTTAGGCAAAACAATCATGATGGATACCAAAGTATTGGCGAGTCAAGTAGTAATGAAGATAAAAAGAAGGGCAAGGGTAGGTCTAGATCAAAATTTAGAACTAAGGTTAAGAAATACTATGGTTGTGGGAATATACGGTACTTTGTAAAACATTGTTATAAAAAGAAGGGTAAGCTAAAGAGTAGAGAGAGATGAAATAAATGTTTTGTCTTCTGCTTCCAATTTTGATGAGGCTGAAGTTTATATTATTATGTGTCCACTTGCTATTACTACTAAATTAAATCTAACTGCTAATTTCCATTTGCATGAGTGGATACTTGATTGTTGTACATCTTTTCATGTGACACCTCAAAAGAATTGGTTTGAAAACTTGCATCAATCTAATGATGGGCATGTTGTACCGTGTGACAATTTTGCTTATACTATTGTTGGAATTAGCGATATTTTTTTGAAGTTTTACACTGGTTTTGTGTATACGTTAAAAGATATTAGACACAGTCTTGAATTGTTTATGAATTTAATTTCAGTATAGACACTTGAGAAAACTGATTTCACTGGTAAAATTGGAAATAAAGTATTGAAAATAATTAAGGGTGCACTTGTTTCCATCAAGGGAACCTTGAAAAATGATATCTATATTACTACTAGAGAAATGATAAGAGGTTAAGATTCATCTCTTCTGCAAGGTTGATCACACACATAAATGACACAATACAAATACATTTGGGTATTAAAGGGCTTAAGCTTGTTAATGACAAATGTGTATTTGGTAATGATTGTGTGTCTGATTTATTATTTTGAAATCTTCTTTTTACATGAGTGTTCATAAAACTAAATGCATGCTTGAATATGACATTCAGACTTTTGGGGTCCTACTAGTAATCCAAACTCAGGTGGAAATATGTACTTCTTATCAATTATTGATGATTACACCAGAAAGATGTGGGTTTATCTTTTAAAAGATAAGTCCGACACTTCCCATAATTTTAATAACTGTAAAAGACAAGTTGAAAATCAAACTAACAAAAGCATTAAGTTCTTGAAAACTAATAATGGCCTACAGTTTTGTAACATTGAATTTGACAATATGTGCAAAGAGAATGGAATAACAAGGCATAAGACTTTTCCTTACACTCTCCAGCAAAACGGGGCAGCGAAAATGATGAATAGAACTATACTTCATAAAGTGCAATGCATGACGATATGTTTTGGTGTCCCAAAGTCATTTTAGGGCGAAGCTATTATAAATGCTTGTTATTTGATTAATTTGACTCTATCTGCTGTATTAAATGGTGATACTCCTCATGAAAAATGGTCTGGTAAGCTAAGTGGTTATTATGTACTTATAACTTTTGGTTGTGCTGCATTTTCTCATCAAAATGAAAAAAAGCTTGAACATAGAGCTGGAAAATATATTTTTCTAGGTTACCCTAAGGGTGTCAAAGGGTAAAGCTTATGAGATAAAAGAAAAAGGGGGTTAAGATCATTGTAAGTAGAGACGCCACATTTAATAAGGGTGAAATGCCTTGTCTTAACACCAAATCTGAACCTATGGGTAAAAAAAACAAGGTGAGGAGAAAGATCAATTGATGGTGGAGTTAGGAAAACTTGGAACATCTATCACTACAACCTCTAGACTCACGTTCAACAACCTGAAGTGAAAAATGAATAGGAAGTAGTGATAGAAGAGCCTGAGGAAGAAAATCGCTTAGCAGACTATAATTTAGTTAGGAATAGAGAGAAAAGACAAACGAGAGAGCCTGGAAATGATGTGATTCATGATATGAGGACAAGTTCGAGTAAGGATCCATTGATAATTGAGAAATGACTTATAACTAGGTCGCGAGCAAAGTGGGTCAAAGAAGTAATGGGACTATTTGCTCAAACTACGTGGACGAAACATCAATCATAATAAGCAAAGGAACAAGTTTCATGCAGGGCTTAGAAGAAGAAACAAAATGGATCTGCTTGGGTTTGATCTAATCTGTTGTGGGTTTCATAGTTTCAATTGTTTGTAGGTTTGAATCAGTTGGTATCAGAGTTTGGCTCCAAAAACTAAGGTTATATTACTAGAGTTTGGCTCCAAAAATCAAGGTTATATTTAATTCCTTGTTTGTTCTTGTTTGAGTCCTTAACTTCATTTTTCGTGTTCTTCATCTTTAAGTCATTCAATCTAATTAAAGTACCAAAAAAAATTTCACCTTTATTATTGGATAGATGTTGACTTGTATCTATCAGTATTCTAGCCATGCCAGTATCATCCTTACTGAACTTTTTTAGAGTTTTGTCCACATAATGTGGTTGGCATAGAATGAGCCTATCTAACGTTCTTGAAATTTTTATTCCAAGTATAACATCAGTTAAACCCATATCTTTCATATCAAATCTCGAATTTAACATGTTTTTAGTGGATTTAATCATCTTATCGTTGCTACCAACATAAGCATGTTGTCAATGTAAAGACATAAAATGACATAACCATTTTAGTGTCTTTAACATAGACACATTTGTCACACTCGTTGATTTTAAATCCATATTCCATCATGACATTATCAAATTTTTCATTCCATTGTTTTGGTGTTTGTTTCAAGCAATATAACAATATCACCAATTTACAAACTTTATTTTCTTGCCCTGGATATGAAAAACCCCTCGAGTTGTTCCATATAAATTTTTTCATCTAAATCTCCATTCAAAAAGGCAGTTTTAACATCTATTTGATGTATTTCAAGATTTCGTAGAGCAGCAATTGCAAGTATCATCCTAATAGCTGTTATTCTCGTTACTGGAGAATATGTATCAAAGTAATCAAGGTCTTCCCGTTGTCTGTAACCTTTTATTACTAATTTAGCCTTATACTTTTCAATAGTTCCATCTGCTTTCATTTTTCGTTTGAAAATCCATCTATAGCATAGTGGTTTACTTTCTGAAGGAAGATCCACTAGCTCTCATGAATGATTTTTCAAAATTGAATCTATTTTGCTTTTAATAGCCTCTTTTCATTGAGGTCCTTCTGAGGAGTTCACACCTTCTTGATAGCTTTGAGGTTCACTTTCTAGCTTATATAGGTCAGAAAATATGGACCATAAGATTTTTTTGTCATTTTCCTTTTGCTACGTCTTGGTTCAACATCAACCTCCTCTTGTAGTTTTTGGTCCTGATTATTTTCAGTCATAGTCTCATATGTATGTTTAGAAAAGCTTGCTTCTTCTTTGGACCTGTATGGAAATACATGTTCAAAGAACGAATCATTTTTCGATTCCATTATCATGTTTTTGTGTATATCTAGAATTTTAGATTCATACATAAGAAACTGATAAGCACTACTATTTTGTGCATATCCGATGAAGATACAATCTACAGTTTTCGGGGTCTATCTTCACATTCTTTGGTGTTGGGACAACCACTTTAGCAAGACATCCCCACACTCGTAAGTATTTATAGGAAGACTTTCTTCCTTTCCATAACTCATAAGGGGTCTTTTCCAATTTCTTTCGGGGCACTTTATTTAAAAGGTAATTTGCTGACAACATAGCTTCTCCGCACATGTTCTAAGATAATCCAGAACTTATTAGCATTGCATTCATCATTTTCATTAATGTACAATTTTTCCTTTCAGCAACACCATTTTGTTGCGGTGAATAAGGTTCGATGATATAAGATTTCGTGTTGTGCACAGATTCAGCAAACGGTGTTTCATACTTACCACCTTTATCATTTCTCAACACCTTAATTTTTTTGTTAAGTTGATTTTCAAATTCATTCTTATAGAGACTAAATTTCTCTATCGCTTCATCCTTTCTTTTTAGCAAATATACATAATAGTATTTTGTGCTATTGTCGACAAAAGTAATGAAATACTTGTTGTCACCTCTTGCTTGTACAGATTCTAAATCACATATGTCACTATGAATTAAGTAAAGTGGTTCTGTATTCCGTTCAATTGATTCAAATGATGACCTTGTCAATTTTACATCAACACAATTTTCGCACTTATGTTTGGAATCAATATGAAACGCGGGTATGCAATTCAAGTTAACTAGTCTACGTAAAGTATCATAGTTAACATGTCATAGTCTACCATGCCACACATTAGAAGAATCAAGAAAATAAGTAGAAGAGATTACTTTATTCATTACTAGTTTAATAACCATTACATTTAGTTTAAATATACCATCGGAAACATAGCATTTTCCGACAAACATTCCAATTTTTGACAAAATGACTTCGTCTGACTCAAATACAATACGAAGACTATGCTTATTTAAAAGTGACCAGGACACAAGGTTCTTACGAATTTTCTCCATTGTTAAGAGTCTGGTTTTTTTTCGAAGTCATCTTCAGAACCACCTTGCCTTGTCCCTTGATTCAGAAGTTGCTGAATTTCTCATGAACTTCTCTCCATTTTCAATTGCTTCAAAAGTCGTAAATAGCTCTTTATCAGAGCACACATGTCTCGTAGCACCGGTGTCAATCCACCATTCTTTTGGGTTTGAACCCACCATATTTACCTTAGAAATGACGGCTGCAAGATTCATCTCCGACACATCATGTGCAATGTAGTCAACTATATTCGCTTCTTTCTTCTTTTTTGACAATTTACACTCCGAAAATTTGTGGTCTACTTTGTCACAATTGAAGCATTTTCCTTGAAATTTCTTCTTAGAAATGCCCCTTTTCGATCCCAGCTTGGTCCATTTTCCACCGGATGGCCCAACCTTAGTTTTGTAGTTCTTACTAGTTTGACCATATTCCACAACATTGGCTTTAGCAACACCATGATCGAACCACTTCTTTTTAGAACTCTTGTTGTCTTCTTCAATTCAAAGTATAACAATAAGTTCTTCAACATTCATTTCCTTTCATTTGTGTTTAAGATAATTCTTGAAATCTTTCCACGTGGGGGGCAATTTTTCTATAAATGCAGCTACTTGGAAAGTTTCACTCAAAATCATTCGATATGAATTTCGTAAAGAATCACTTGGAGTTCTTGCACTTGATTGATTACTGTTTTGGAGTCCACTATTTTATAATCTAAGAACTGACCAACAATAAACTTCTTGGCCTCGACATCTTCAATCTTATATTTTCGGTCCAATGACTCCCACAGTTCCTTAGTAGTTTTCATAGTACTATACACATTGTATAGTGAATCTGCTAAACTGTTCATGATATAGTTTCGGCACAAAAAATTCGAATGTTTCCACGCATCAAGTGCAGTAACAGCTTGAACATATCATTCACCCTCTTGGAGTTTTGGAGCAATTTCAGTCAAGAATTTTGCAAGATTCAAGGTGGTCAAGTAAAATAACATTTTCTGCTGCCACCTCTTGAAATTCAAGCCATTGAATATCTGCGATTTTTCACCATGATTAACCGAAACAGTAGTCACAAGTTGGCTCACAACATGACTTGGCTCTTTAGCCACAATTTGAGTAGCCACAGCTTGGGACACATCAATATTGGTGGAATCAGTTGTCATTTCTGAAAATGAAACAAATATTAGTTTCCAATAAACCAATATTAATTTTCAATAAATCAAATGAAAAAACTTATTTATATTAAAGAATCTATTTTAAGTTTGTTAGACAAGTGTTTCAGTACTGAATACTGTATTTACAAGATAGATGCCGTATATGCACCAGTTACCGTATATGCAATAGTTACCGTATATGCAACTGTTTTAAATACCGAATTTTCACATACCGATTTCGAATATAACAGATTCAATTATTTGTTAATTATAGTAATACATAACAAGTAATTTTTATGGAAAAATAAAAACGAGCAACAAACAAATAATTGAAAACGAATTAAAATTGAAAAACATTTAACCCGAGGCATGTGTTACACACAGTTTCCTTAAAACAGATTCACCATTTTACCGTTAGTGCTTAAGGTTTAAATTTGAGCGTCTGCTTCCCAGGATACAACGATAAACAATAGAATCTGAGCACCACAGATTTTACTCTGGCGAACTGAGTAAGTACTCGAACAATATCACCACAAAGATTGAAACAAAAAACAAAAAAAATTGCAAACAAACTCGAATTGTATACAGATGAATTCGTGTGTTGAAAAGAGGAAAAGAGACATATATATACTGATCTTGAGTGTAACTTGCCCATTCACATAATGGCAAATACCATAGGAATTTCAATCGTTTTAGAAAATGAAAATTCAATTGGATAAAATAAAAATGTAGCAAAACATGGACACTCATAAGGGGCCAATTTTGCTCTTTTTGGTCCGACATTCGTGTACACAGGTCGCACCCGCACACAAGTCCAAGGTCCGAAGCCTATTCGGTCCATGATTTGCACCCCCTACGCGTACACATGGAGAGAGTCTCTATGCTATACATGATTACACAATTCTAAAGTGTAATCCTTTATAAAGTGATTTTTGTTTTTATCCACTTTCTATGTGGAACAAACTCCTTTTTAGTTTTTCCCACCAACATAAACTCCTTTTAAGTGGCACACTTTGAGCTTCAATTTCTCATTTACCCGAGCATCAATGTTGGCAAGTAAATATATGATTTCTATGTACTCATGGAGGAGAACACAAATCAATCTTGATTTTTCAAAATAACCAAATGGGTCCCACTCAAAAATCATGTCAAAGTCAACTATATACTCATTTTTTCCAACACCATATACAAAAATATTGCTAAAGATGGAGAGCGGTAAATAACGGTAGCGTGATGGGGGATGATAAATGGTGGTGATGGATGGTAGAAATGACCAACTGGGTAAATATGAAAACCGATGGTAGTGGAGTCAGTAATGAAGGGATGGTGGCGGATGATAGTGAGGGCAAAAATGATGGTATTTAAGGTAGGTATCAACATTTGACCAATTTATTCGTAAATCTCATAAAAGCTAAACATTCCAAAACCCCAAATTGTGCAAAACCTCATTGGATCCCGAAACAAGATCTCGAGTAAATTTTGTCCAAAAATATTCTATAATCTAACATATATTGTAGTTAAAACATATTTTCTAAATTAGATTCCACAAAATCTTGATTGGAATTTGAATGTCAATTCTGAAATTTCACTCCATGTTTAGGAGATTGGGACTATCTTCTCATTGTACCTCCAACGTGACAATAGTGATCGGGTTTATGTAGATAATTATAACTTTTAGGTGAAAAAGGGAAGACAACTCAAAGATATGATCCAAAAAATGGTCCTTGATAGGTATACTTTTGGGGTGTTTATAAATGTTTACTACCATGTAACTGCCAGAGATTTTCATCCACGTTTCTAGCAATTAATTCTCACTTACTAGGCAATTAAGAGAACCAGAGGTAACCGTCACGGTTACCAATCAATGAAAAGTATGTCTAAACGATTGAGAGATAGTGGTAGTCGATAGATTTGTTTTCAATTGGTTGGCCATCATTTCCAATACTTATACCACCTTGGTCAATCAAGTTTCCTAGTGGTCAACCACACCAATGGTTGATCAACCACCGTAGTTGGTCGACTATCCTCATCCGGTGGTAGTCGGTAAATTGACCCGTCTGGTTGGTTTTCACATCAATTACTTATAGTGCTCGATTCCTTGCTCTTATGTGAGTTTTCACTCCTTTTTTCACCCAAAAATATTTTATTTCTTTGATATTAAGACTGAGGTGGTATGGCATGGCGTGGTTTTGGGTTGAAAACTTGGCTACGGGAAATGAAGGTGGTTTTAGGAGCTTTGCAAGTTGGATTGTGGTTTTGAGAACTTCGAGGTGTTCAAGCACATGAGACTGAGTCTCATTATCTAAAAAATTATTTTTCTACTTTTAATTATGCATTCTCCAAAATATTATCACTATTATAAAACTAGTTTCTCACAAAAGAAAAAAATGAAGCTCAAACAATATTGAGTTAAAATTTGATTTAGTTATAGTGGTGATGAGATCTCGTTTGATGGTGTGAAATAACATAATATAACACAATTTATAACATATAACTAATGGATAAAGATCTATGTACCATGTACTTCAAGCATGATTCACCACTAATTGAATAATAAAGTGCGCAAAGTGTAATGTAATATGTAATATAAAATATGACACTAAAATGTAACACAATTAAGTTGTATCATTTTTAATATTGTTTTAACATATTTCAATTTTTTATTGAGGAAATCACGCTCAAACCTGTTTTTAAAGATGACAATTCAAAAATAAGATGTAAAGTTTATTTAATAAAAAACTAGGTGATAATTTAATTATCAAATATTAATAATAATATTATAAAATTGAATTAATATATACACCCACCCCACCCTACCCCATCCCATCCCATCCCACCAAATTTCACTCACAAACCTAATTCATTTCCCAACCTATTCACTGAGACTATCCACAAACAGAGACAAACGAGATCGACACAACTATAAGAGGATCGGTGCCACTCTTTTGCAGCGACGTCGACTGTTGTCCTCTGCCCCCAAACGTCGACTGTTGTCCTCGCGCAACCTCTGCTCAGTCTAAAAAACATCGTCGGAAGAAATAATGCAGTAAGAATACATCACGCTCGTGCGACGCTGTATCGAAAGAAGAGATGTCACCTTCGGATACGTTGCGTTGCAATCGATTGGATCTCGTTTTGGATTTTTGCGATGATGCCGATGTCGTTGCCACTACAGTTGATCCGATTTGATTTTGGATTAGGTTGTGCAATAATTTTGTTAACGGTGTTAGTAGTTGGTAGTGGTGATGGGTAATGTAGGCGATGATTTAGATGTGGTGGTGATGTTGGCTGCGTTCTGGTTTTGGACCTAATTTTTTGCTATGGTTCGGGATATGGGTTTTGGTGGAGGAAGAAATGGAGGAGCAGGGGCGGAACCAAGATTTAGTGGTACGGGGGACAAAAATTTTCAACAGTGGGCTACCTGGGTTTGAACGGTGGAAAAACAATAACTATAACCAAAAATAATTTTTTTTTATAGAAGGGTAGGCATGGACAATGGTGGGCTATAGCCCATCCCTACCTCCGCCACTGTGGAGGAGGCAGAGGTGGTGTAATGTTGGTGGTGGTCATGGTCACGGCGGTAATTGATAAATTTGGATCTGATTTTTTGGTGGTGTTTGGGTGGCTGGTAGTGGTGGGTCGTTAGGGCTATATCCGTGTTTATGTTGCTGGCGATGTGGTGGTGGCTCTTGCGTTGTGTAATGGTGATGACAGGTTGTCCCGGGGTGGTGGTGTATTTATGTGATGTGTTGATTTGTTTGAGATGACATTGTTGTCGAGAGGTGGTGGTGGTTTTAGCGATGACAATGGCGGTGGTGGTCACAAGTGTTGATTATGGTCACATATTATTTGTTCGTTTGTGACCATTAAAGTTGAATTGTGACTTTAACATTTGTGATTTGTGATCGATAAATTGATACTGTGACTAATAAATTGGATTATTTTGTGATCAATAAATAATATGTGACCTAAAAATTAATATGTGACTTATTAATTTGATAGATTCGTGATTGATGAATAAATTGTGACATATATTTGTGACCGATGAACAAATTGTGAATTGTGATTGTAAAATAATTTGTGATATGAAAATTGTGATTTGTGATGAATTATATGAAATTTGTGACCAAATTATATGTAATTGTGATGTTAATATGTTTAATTAATTAATTAAATCATAAATAAATTTTATAAAAA